>OZ026617.1:54259683-54771683 GCA_964020975.1 Hermodice carunculata
CAAATTAATGTATCAATACAGCGTGTCAAGTGAAAATCCCTAGAATTCGAGAAAAAAAATACCCAACTTATCACTGTCACCATCTTCGTTGTCGTCACCCTCCTCCTCCTCATCATGTAGAGTGAAAATCTACCGATTCAGGAAAAAATACCCAATTCATTATCATCATCCTCGTCGTCGTCGACATCATCAACTACGGCTTGGAATATGACAAACCTTTTAGAAAATAAAATAGCGCTTAAGCACCAATGTTGTATTGCAAGTGAATGTTTGTCTTGCTGTTGAAACTCTGTCACATGAACGGGGATGCGGAAGAATATTGAAACGTTTTATCAGGTTCAGCAAAGAGGTCGCAGCGGATGTTTCACTTTCCCCAGAAATATTCTTGGAATTTCCCGGATGTTCGCCATGGCGAAGACGATGAGAGGTGGGTACTTGCCGCTTAATTTGACCACATTTATCACAGGCTTGAGAGTATTGATCGTATTTTTAGCCTAGTTAAAGTGTGACAAGAAAGCCATACTTTACATACACACCACCATCTATGTCATGTGTATGATTTACTCATTGTTGCGAGTGTTGCACTGTTGGCGAAGTCGAATATGTCAACAATCCAGTCAAAACGAACGCCGTGACATTGACGGAAAGACATCTGTAAAGTCCTGTTGTGCTGCCCGGCTGCATTGTCAATATTGACAGTAATTTATTTATGGCACCTTGGGATGAGCGCAACCATACTTGAATACTTCGACATCGGACAGCAGGCATTGTCATAGCTCAATCAAAATATGTACATAGGGACTTCGAAGTTGCATGCGGTCAGTGGAAGTGAGGGGAATGGCCGATGACGTCACAAAATGTCCAAAATGTTTGAGTGGCGCCAATTTCAAATCGATTGCTTGTTAATGATTCCCAGGGTTACCAATCTGTAGTGGAAGAGAGGGAGAGAGAGTTATATCTTTGGTTACAATAAAATCTTAAATGGTCCTCCTTTTTCAGAAATACTCCAACTTCTGCCCACTTCGAAATTCTGACTTATCAATTTGTTCCAAAATTGTGCGATACTGAATTATTCGGGCACAATAAATCTGTGCATCTGTGCTCGCATGAAGGAATAAAGTGTAGGCTTATAGTACTTTATTCCGTTGGGCAATTTCCTTGTGCCTGTATAATTCAGTATCACACAAAATTGGTATAGTTGATGTACCTATTGTTGTTAACAGGGTGGGCAAAAATACTGTTATTATCACTTGCTAGTCTTTACTCTTATCTTTGTATACAAATTACAATATGATGAGTTACCGGTACCTGAACTGTGAAATTTTGGTGCAATGATGTCCAGCGCCATCCCCAGTGTATCAGTTAGGCCCCTTAAAAAAAATTCCTGTTTCTCATCATTTTTTTTTTTTTTTCAAAATTAGGGGAGGGAGGAAGGATTTTTTTTTTTTTTTTTCAGCCAACACTGGAATACCTACAACATTCTTGGTGTCAATGGGTAGCATAAGTCTTATATATATTTGCGTTCACTTATTATAATAATAAATTAGCTGGGGGGGGGGGGGGGGGGGGTAAAATATCCAATTTCAATGGAACTGCATTGTAAGGAAAGGCATGTCATTATATCAAAGAAAAAATTATAATCTGAAAGTACCCAATATAGTATATATAACATTAGTTCAAAATACAACTGCACGATCGGTTTGCAAACTTGTTGCTCCAAGTCAAGTGTGCATCCAGACGCCATTTATGAGAAAATCAAAAATAAAAATTTTTTGTGGGGCGGGACCAAAAATCGGGGCAGTGATGAGAAACAGGAATTTTTTTTTAAGGGGCCTAATGAGGGTAAACACATATTTGGGTTCCTTACACTACGCAAACCAGACTTTTCAGAAAACGCTGACATTTTATATTTTAATCATCACAGAGATTCTGGTTTTTAGATTTTTCATAAACTATTTCAAGTTTACTAATACAACAACAAAAAAATGGCCCTGCTGACCCACTCTGAATTTTATCTGTGAGGAGCTTTCAGTTGCTATATCAAATATGGGAACATTGTTTTTACAAGCATGTCACTAAGATTGAACTGACTACCTGCATATTTTAAGAAAAGACAACTTTGTTTTGGTTTTACCATACAAGTATGGCTTAGAACATGAAGTCTGATTTATAACAATAATTTTCCCTATCTATGGTAAGTAACCTATTGTGCTGCATTTTGCAAACTGCATGGCTTAGCCTACGGAGACCTGGTACACCGTGTACATGGTATTAAGGTCAGAATTTCAATTTGGTCAGAAGTTGGTGTATTTCTGAAACAGAAGGACCATTACCAATATATAGAGAGCTCATTTCAGACTGAGTACACCATAGCCTGGCTAATCCCTGGTACACCAGCATGAAATCAGACTAGCAGTGTTTGCATGCATGATCCCATGCTCACATCAGACAAATGACTCCTTTGCAAACTGATAAAAATGCTAGCCACTTGCCTGGCAAGTGTTTCACTATTTGCATGGTGCAGTTGTTTGCTGAGATCATGCCAGTGGTTGTTGATGTGTATACATGTACACTTGGGCAAAGTGGGTAGTCCTTAAGCTTGCCAGCTGCTTGGCTTGACTTATGCACAGTAGCCACCCTCAGCCCAAACTGGCTGGTTAGTTGGTAATACCATTTTATTGAAAATGGTGCGAGTGAGTAATGCTGTGAAATGGAAAATTGTATGAAAGCAACAGGATGGACACAGGTTTAATGGCATTATTTCTTTCTTTTGTTTGATTCTTTGTCTTCCTTCCTCTCTTCTTTCCTGCTTGTTTCGTTCCTTTATCCCTGCTTTCTTCCCTCCCTCCCCACTCTCTGTCATCTCAATTCTCTGTTCTCAGGTGCTCCTCTCCAGCTAATGGTAAATTCCCATTTGTTGCCGAACCACAACAGTGTGACATGTCACTACTGACATCTGGATGTCTCTTGGCATTCAGATCATCTGTACACTACATGATATTTAAATGTCTAGTGCTTTAGTGTGGATCATGGTATTCATGCATATATATATATATACCCCCACTGAAGTCTTTTTTTAATTTTCTGTTAAGAATGGGGATGTGGACAGATAATGGATTTGTGCATTTTCTGTTTTTGGCGAGGTGATAGGTGCAAAAAATTGCTGGTTCAAGACCTGACAGTTCTATTGTCAAAAAACATATATATATACATATATATATATGTATATAATCAGTTATTCAGTGGTTTAAAGTGGACTACAGTGAGTATCCCACACAAAGAAGGCTGTATTCCGTGAGGTACTAGCTAAGTGGAATACAGCTTTCTGAATGTGCATTTTTGCTTCCCTTTCAAAGGTGGGCAAAACAGTGGTTTTCTCCAGAGTGGATGCCACCATAGTGTGAGGCCTGAAGTGTATTCGCCATTTTGTCGGCTGCTAGAAACAGCCATGCAAAGAATTGTGGGATCAAGTCATTGCCAAATTGAAGTGTATTCAAAGGCCAGCATGAAAGCGCTGGATATGTACAGTGTGCATTCTAGATGCCTTAACCAAACAAAAGCCTAGAATCAAATGACAAATAGGATAAATATGTTTATGTATATACACACATACAAATATATATTCATGTCATGGTTAATATATAAGCTATTTGAACTAAGCAAAGTGATTGAATTGTATACACAAGCAAATGGAATGTGGTCAGCTTGTTTGCATTTATCTTCATATGTTTATGTCTCAGTGGTGACAACTTAAAATTCAGGGGATCCTGCTATTGATGAAAAGTTGTCCTCTGATGAAGTTTGAACACAGATTGTTAAAATGTGATCCATTTATTCTCTCCACTGCAAAGCAGAGTGTTTGTATTTCTGATATATGATATAGAAACAAAAATATTAATCATGTGCTGGTTTCTGTTAGGTGCTTTGTCTTGACAATAGACACAGGTGAGATGTACTTATCTTCTTTTGTTAATGGACCATTTGTGTTATTTTATTTTGTCAAACATTTGCCTGTTTAAGTGTTATTACAACTTGTAAAAACTGTTTTCCGTGAATCTAATAAATTATTGCATGAACATCAAAATTTTATAGTATGTACATGTTTGGAAAATGTGCCAATGATTCATTACAGTTGAGTAATACTTCCAGCCTTTTCATTGGAGATTGGAACGACTGTCTGGATTCAACAGTTGGTCTTGCCAACTTGTGGAATGTATCACATCCCTGGCCCCGATCACCATGGCGTCTGCCATGCAAATTTCAATTTGATAAAATTCATCCACCAGTGGTGATGATGTTATAGTTTTTTCTTTCTTTTTTTTCAAAGTTTTTTTTCCCATCTGTTGAGGAGAGTCACTGAGAGCATGGAACTATTAGCTCCATGCTGAGAGTCACTGCTGTTAACCACTTTTTAGATTGTTAATTGTTTTGATTGCAGTGTCTCAGTGAACTGGTTCCATTTCTCCCTGTATAAAGCTGAATTAATTATGTGTTTTGCTACAGGAAACTAAACTGATGCACTATGAAATATTAACAAATTTTCTATGTTTCTTTATTACCTGGTACACTTAGTAAATGTTCAACTGTAATATTTATCAAATATTACTATAATCACACTACAATATTAAGCAAGAGACTGTTGTAAATGTGTACATGTCTATCGCAGAGGTGTTCCATGTATACTTGCATCTGTGCAAGCAAGAGCTCAGTTGCCTGCAAAGCAGACACGTATTTGTGTTTTCTCTCGCTCTAGTCAGTTCTGCTCTTTAACAGCATAATCCCCGTTTTAGCATTGGAAACTTGACACAGACTACAGGTATAACGGGTATGGCCAAAGCAACATTGACCAACTTTCTGATTCTGGGCTAACAGTATCCAATACCTAATAGCCAATGACTAAAAATGTAGTGATTTGACTATCAAAATGTAAGCTTTAGCCAAAATGGCAGAGGAAATGTCACAATTCTTGACTTACATGTACATGTTCTTGGTACATGTATTTAAATCAATTATTTGGATGTATCAAACATAATTAAAAAAAAAAAGGTGTATTGGAATTTTGGTTTTAGCTAACCATGCTGTGTACACTCCAGCTAAAGATGCCTGGCTAAAAGCCATTTCACAGGGTGGTTTTCATCCCAATTTCTCCTTGCAAGCCTTGGCTTCAGGTTACAGACAACAGTTGCGATTGGCTGGTTGAGCTTCCATAGACAGTCCAATACCATAATTGTGAAAATCCTGTGTTTTCAGCATGTTGTAGCTTCTGTTTAGATAAAGATACCTAAGTCAGGTTTGCTGCATCACAGAGTTGCTTCATTGGTGGTCATATTGGTGCATTGTCTTCCAGGCCAGGTGGGAACTTTATGGTGGGGAAGGACAATGATGTGACCCCCGCAAGAGCACAGTTCATACACCTGTGTAAAGCTGACATTCAGGTGTTCTTTTGTATTTCAATTAACGTAAATTAGCGATCTGGGAATTACCTGACAAAAATCCATCTGTGTTTTTCTGACATTTTATCTGTTAAATGCTGTTCACAAAATTTTAAAATACCAAAATGCTGATTTTTTTTAGACTGAAAAATGCTAATAATATGAAAAATAGAAGGATTTATGATTGTGGTCTGTTGCCTGCAGGGGTTAGACTTCACCTGGACTTCAAACAACACCCAGTAACTCAACCTAATTGCTATTATGTAATCAATGAAATAACACTTTAGTTAATAGATTAGGGACTCTAATTAGCTACATTCAGTAACTTTTCTTTTCAAATTTAAACAAAAATGTGGTTATGTTAATTTTCAGCAAATACTATGTTGAATTGACTCATTGATCATAACGATTGGCTGACAGAAAGTGATATTTTGCATCTATTTTGTACCATGCAGCAAAGGAAACTGGACACGGACAGCTGTTTTAGTAGTTGAGATATTAAGAGAAAGTGACAAACAAGGTGGCTAATAGTGTGTAGACAGTGAACAGCATCTGGCTTCAAGGAGTGTTCAAAGTGTTGGCATGGAAAAGCGAAATAGGGGTAAATAATGTATTTTCTGGGTAGCTGAGGTATACACTTCATTATTTTTTTTTTTGTTCAAAAGCCCCAATGTTACTATAGCCATTTTGGCTACAGTGGTAAAAACTGGTTGCCAACCAAACACTTGGAGCTTTGTCCTTTTACCAGGCCAAGGTAAGAGTAGAATAGATAGATTTTGATGAATGGATTACTGGTTGATTGTTTATGATGGTAATAAGAGAACATTTAAAATGACAAAAACTGAGGTTTAGATGCGAAGCAGTAGACGTGGTTGCCTGCTAAGAAAAAAAAAGTTACACTATTGTCACTGTGTGGGCGTTTTACTTATCCGTGGAGCGCAGTCAGACACGTGGAACAATAGTCTGTTTAGCAGGCAATAAATGTGGAATTATTCAAATTAACTGATTATTTTGCTGATTACACAAAACAATGAAGATAAAAACACAATAAACAGTATTCTGATATTTACATTTTGATAGGGACTTTGAAGTGATTATAGATATTCCATATCCATTCTAGTTAGCATGTGCCATAATAGTGGCATGCCCCAAACTTTTCCCTTTTGTGGATGTCACAAACAATATCAGTGTTTTTGCCTTATTTTTTCAAGAATATTGACCTCTATTGAAAAGACAGGCAGCACTGATAATACTTAATCCCAAGCTTAATATGCAGTGTGAAGACTTATTATAAATTTCAAAATGAGAAGAATCTAAGATACATTGTATCCATGTACTGTGTCTTGATCCATGGGTTTTGTCCAGGAATTGTAAACTGCATTGACACGGCATGCTACTGTTGCAATGAATTAGGTATTTACATATATATGTGTATTGAGGTGTGGCTTGACAGGGCAGTATACTGTGGCATCAGAGCTACTTCTTTCTGTACGGACCAGAGAACTCACAGTGATCTGCAGGAGTGAGTAAAAAGTTGATTGGTTTTATGCCTGTGGTTTTATTAGAGTAATGGCTGTCAGGCAGACAGGAATGAGGAGTTCTATCAGCTGACAGAGTGGCCAGGAGTTTCCTTGGGGAGACTGAGGTGCATGGAGTTCTGTCAGGAGACAGTGGAGTGATGGGGTCAGTCTGGAAGATGGAGAGCAGGCAGTTCTGTCAGGGAAGCAGAGAAATGGGGCAGAGCCAGATATGGATAGCAGAGCATACATAGCAAATACATGTACGCACACCCAATGTAAACTGGTTACATATTTTCACTTTATGTCCACCCCTCCCCCCCCCCCCCCCCCCCCCAAAAAAAAGCAAAGATCCACAGAGCTTTATAAGGTGACACCGTAACATTATTAAGTTTAAACTGCCCGTGGAGCTATCCAACAAAGTGTCAGTAGCTGAGCTCAGGTAGATATGTGTCCTTGATGACCATGCAAGTTACAGTTTAATCAAAATGAGCAAATGTAACACACAACAAGTGAAAGGCAAAAGCAAGTCACATTTTTTTTCGTTTGCATGAATAAAATATATTAATATTTGTTGAAGAATCTGTTGTCATCAATTTAGAGAGAGAGAGAGAGTGAGAGAGAGAGAGAGAGTGAGAGAGAGAGAGAGAGAGAGAGAGAGAGAGAGAGAGAGGAGAAGAGAGAGAGAGAGAGAGAAGAGAGAGAGAAGAGAGAGAGAGAGAGAGAGAGAGAGAGAGAGAGAGAGAGAGAGAGAGAGAGAGAGAGAGAGAGAGAGAGCACTCCAACTCCAATCCCAGCTTCCATCAGTGATGGGCTTAGTGAGAGAGAGAGAGAGAGAGCACTCCAACTCCCATCCCAGCTTCATCAGTGATGGGCTTAGTGCTTTAATCACATCTTCTGAGGGTTGATACAGTTGACACCTTTTCTTGGCAAGAATAAAGTGCTAAGCACCCAACATGTATCAGGAAAACCTCTTGACCCAGGATGTACTATTCAGGTATGTAATTTGCTAGAATGCTCGCTCAATTGTTTTTTATTGTCCCCCACCACCAAAGGTGGCATAGGGGGACATGGAGATAGGGGCCATGTCTGTCCGTCCATCCGGGAGCATATCTCTAGAGCCCTAAGAGATCAAATAAATGAAATTCATACCACAGATGCATCATACCACGGGCGTGTGTGCTGTGTATTGTTTTGACCTTGAAAACTGGGCCCAAGAACATATCCATTTTTGTGTGTCTGACAGCATATCGCTAGAACCCTCAGAGATAAATAATGAAATTTATACCAGAGATGCATCATACCAAGGGCATGTGTGCTATGTATTGCTTTTGACCTTGACCAATTATCAAGGTCACAGGGCCCAAGAACATATCAATTTTTGTGCATCCAGACGTGTTGTACACATTGTATAGCTTTCTTTTGTATATTGTGGCAAGGGACACAGATCCTTTGGATCACTGTGCACTTGCTGATGATAAAATTAACCTTTTCCAGGTCAGAATACAACTGAGCCAATTGCTTTCCTTGGCATGGGTCGGGCGCGTTCAACCCCACCCATGCCAAGGGAAGCTTTTGGCCAGAGATGTGACATAACAATAGGCCCTTTATATGATTTCAGTAAAAGTGTTTCTGGTAACAAGAAATTTAAGTAAAAATATTAAAGCAGATCATAATTTACATCTGGGTGATTTTTGGGCGATTTGAGCGGGAAAGAGTTAAGTAAAAGCATTGAGTCATGTAAAATTTGGCCACAAGCTATTTTTACCAAGTTTGGAGGGGAAAGAGTTAAATGGGGCGAGCATTTTGTGCGGGTACGTTAACCCTTTCCCACTCAAACTGCCCCAAAATGCCCAGATGTAAAATGCCTGAGTCAGTGTACATGTACTGGTACATGTGTGTCTATGCTTCGTTGCTCTACCATGATGGGCATGCAATCGTTTATCTAGTGGATTGTGGTCGTGATATCATTCTCCGAGGAAACCTATGAATGCCCAACAGTGTTCCCATTTGGGAGGATCATGGCAACTCTGTGGAAGAGTAATATTGACCTTGGTGATTGACAGTCCAGAGGGATATTGCATTTTGTGCCAGATATTTGCAGATTGATTTTCTTCTTCACATATATATTTTATCAGCATGTTATGTAATTATCATATATCCAAGGCCTAGAAAATAGGGATAGAGTTGGATTAGAGAAATTGATATTTTCCTATATCCTTAGCTTCTTCATTGGCTTGATAAATGACCAGATAGTAGGGGGCCAGTGTATTTTCTCTTCCATTACTTGTGGGCATTGAGAAGGGTAGCAAATATTGAATTATGTTGCATTCTGGGTTTGGTTCAACACTGTCACAGGAAAAGTCACACACATAATATATTATCTCGGGCAATTTTGAGAGTTCCCCATGCACAGACAAATGAAAGATATTTGGATCATTGTGTTTACGAGCAGTAAATCATTTTAGCCTTTTGAAAGCTTATTGGTAAAAGTGCAAGGTAAAGCTCTCAAGGGGTGAAAGTGTTCAATAAAAATTACAATTATATCCAAGGTGAGGATCAAGTTGGAATGTAGGATGGTTTGAATTCAGTGCTGCTAATCTTTTAGGCACTGGGATCATCTGTAAGATTTGGAAATTGAGGGAGCAAAATGATTGAGGGTGGGTATGGGTCCAGGTGAGATGTTTTTTAGGTTGACATGTGAAACTGAGTATTGGAGAATGATTTGTGACATTATTTTCCATTTTTTTGTGTATCTGAAATTAAACTAGACTAGTATTCTCCGTAAAACTGTAAGGTTTTATGCTGGATTTTGGAGACCAAAGTCTTGATGCACTAGGATTTTGGTACAGTGGTTGTTTGGCCCCCCTGGTGAGAGGCCACCCCCTCTACAGAGGTCACTTCACCATGCATCAAGTATGCTATTTTCGTTTTATTTTCCCCCTCAGTAGAGGCCACCCCTCTCAAGAGGCCACATCTCTGGTGCACTCGGGGTGGCCTTATAAGAGGGGGGCCACTGTACAGGTTTCTTAAATTTCATGAAGGTTGCCAACACTGTGAATTAAAATTTTGATTACCTTTACAGTGGTCCCCCCTCTTGTAAGCCCCCACCTCCACCCCCTTCTATACAGGCCACTTCTCCATGCATCACGAATGGTATTTTCATTTTATTTTTCTCCCTCAAGAGAAGCCACCTTCTTGTAAGCTAGGCCAGATTTGTGGTACACTAGTGGCGGCCTTATGAGAGGGGGACCACTTTACGTTGTCATCCTGGCAGTGAAATGGAGCAATTCATATTGACTTTAATACTTCCCATCTAGTCATTGTGTGGATTCTATGACCGATGTTGGATATCATGACCTCAGCGCTATGTGCTTTTGGTCATGATATCCAACGGAGGTCATAGAATCCACACAATCACTTGATGTGGAGTAGTCTATCATGGCTAGACCTAATTAACTCTAATAATTACCCCCTATGCAGCACTTCTCACATTGTACACACGTCTACCAGCTACATGTACCTTGCTGATCTCCGAGTAAAGTGGTACTTCAGTGCAATCACTATGCATACCGCTGAATTACTGCTCTGAATTTAAGTGGTTGTAAGTTAACACAAGCAAACAGTTCTATTGATTCTAAAAATATATATATATATATATATATATATATATATATATATATGCAAGACCACTGTTGGACTGAGTAAACATTGTGTTCAACTTTTACATCACATTTGGGATCAATTCGGAATGCCAAATAATGGAAATTGTAGGTCAGCTATTTCAAATGGAAGTTAGCAATTCTGTCAACAGATGGCATTGCATGTATGTAATCATGACATTCCAGCCTGCCTTGAGAACAACACCCCAAACTGTTTGTTTGTCATGGAAACACAAAATTATAGTTTATTTTAGATATAAATGTTATTCACCCTCGTAAAACAAGAAAAAAATCATTATAAATTGCTTGATGGAGCTGTGGTTAGTGCTGATACTAATTCTGGTTAAAGCTCAAAATGCAGCCATCTGATTGGCTGTTTCCCACTGCCGATGATAGATTAAAATTCCAACATCTTCACTTTTATAATGAAAAATATGCAATGCCTAAGCTGGCTCAATTCAGTATTAACTAATACCAAAAATTTTATGAAGAGGAAAAAAAGTGGTCATATTAGAAGGCGAGCAACATTTCTCTCTCTGTCTTTGTGTCTGTCTGTCTGTCTCTCACTCTCTTTGGTGTTGGATATACAGTGAAATCTCAGACACTCCAATATACAACATACATGTATTCATAAGTTGACAAGTTTTGATGGACTTAAAGTCAAGGTCCTTTGCCATTTGACTAATTTATGAGACATATTCAGATATCTGACACATTTTGCAGGGAACGGATTGTGTCACTATAATGAGGTTTTAATGTATGTATGCTGCTGTAATGAAAACTTGGTAGTAGACTTCAAGGGCAGATCATGTCAGTGTTAATTGCATGTGCTGATAATCAGCATTTTTGTACAATCAGCTGAGCACAGTGTTATGTTGTCCTTTTTGTTTTCTTCTGTCCTTGAATGTGTTATAAGATTCAGAATTGGCACTATGGCACAAAACTGTTCATTGAAAGAGTTTTTGTGAATAGTTTTTTTTTCTCTGCCTTTCTTTTTTTCTAAATTTTGTCTTTATGCCAAGGACAGTCTTTGTCCCTAGAAATAAATGACTGTGCCTCTATTAATTGTGTTTGTACATGTATTTTATCCACATCAATTAATGTGTATGTACACCAATAGAACTAAATATTTGAGTGGTTATTTTGACATATCCGGTGCATCAACCGGAGTACAGATCTGAATTTATAGCAGCTAGGGAGTGTCAGAATAGATTGGATTGATCGAGGCCCTATCCCTCATAAACAGTCACCAGGAATTAGCTTGGGGCCAGAGGCCAAGTTACGTGGAAGTTGTGACCAAGAATAAAGCTATCATACAGATTTATAGATTGGTGATAAATAAAATCTAACAACCCCCAAGACTTGTCTGCTTTGACATTTATGACTGTAGTGAGCAGTGACATGTTAAAGGCAAAGTGAATCCTCGGGGCCTGGTCCACTGATGCACAGAGTGCAACCACTGTTCCAGGAAAGCTTCCTTGGTCCAGTTGCCTATCATAGTAGGACAAACAATTGTACATAAAATAGTTTACTGTTCATTTGTACACATACTGTAAATCGCTTTCATTTTGCAGTATTTTTATTTTAACTTACTTTGCTTACGGCACAAAACTGTGAAAATAAATACTGTACACAGTATTTTAACATTGTTTGAAAAGGAATTGTGTTAAAAAATTCCATAATTGGCAGAATTTTCTGAATGCTATTAGCTAACTACAAAAGGGTTAGTATAATATATAACTCTATAAATTTTATAACTTTAAAAAATATTTTATTGACAAACTTTGAAGTACATACTCTCTACATGTGTATTATTAAAAAAAATGGCCTGTAATTACGTTAGTGGCTCCTTTGAGAGACCACTCCTGGGGCAGCCCCAAAGTGGTCGCAAAGCAGGTGGTCTGTCAACAGAAATAAAAATAAGATGGAATGTGGTGTTAAAAGGCAGGTGGTATCATTGGAGTGGTCTCAAAAGAAGGGTTGCATTTTGGGTTTTAAACTGATCACAAATGAAGATAAAATTGTAAAATGTTCTGGACCCAAAGTTACCTGATATTGATATGTGTAGATTAACCCTTACCCAGCCAATGTTAACTGGCGGGTATCTGCTTCACTGCTTTTGACTGTGTATTTTTAACAGTAATTGAAAACAATTTGTATGAAAATTGTACACAACACCTAACAAAGTAACATGCTCAGGGCGCTAGCTTTTCTTTGGGTGGGTTGGGTGCTAAAGCTCTTGACTCTGTCATGATATAGCCATTTCTGGTCAGAGTATGACTGAATTAATTGCTTTTGTTGGCACGGCTTTTGTACAATGTGCTTCACCCATGTGAAGGAAAGCTAATGACCGAGGGAATGCCATCATGAATTGTCTTATATAAAGCATCAGCAATTTTTTTTTCAATAATGAGAAATTTAAGTGAGAACATGAAGACAGACAACAATTTACATCCAAGCACTTTTTGGGTGATTTCAGTGGGAAAAGGTTTAACTCATCAAAAGAGGGGTTTAATTGATGAGGCATATTGAATTAAGTTTTTTTTTTTTGCTTGTCTGACACAGATGAAATATATAACTGATAAGTCAAATTTCCACTGTACATGTCCAAATTGTACATGTGTGCTTTCAATGGGAGCAACATTCAGTTTATCAAAGCTGCCTGTTTGTGGGAAAAGCGAAAATTTTTCCTGACTTCTTATGTTTCTGTAACTGACAGTAATGCATCTTTATGAAGACATCAGCAATTTGCATATATCAGGCAAATGTTGTTTCAATGTGATTGACCAAATTAATGGACATTGATAAAAATGATGAGTATTCCACTGCCAAATGAGTAAAGAATATATTTCTCATGTGCACAAAAAACCCAAATAGTGAGCTCTGTCTTCAGGAGAACTGCTGTGTGCTAGAAATCCTGCTCCTTTTTTTGGAAGATCTTGTGTTGAGTGAGACTGCCAGGCTTGTGTGGAAGTCCCCTTGTTTTACAGCATTGGGAGTGGTCCCTCAGGGGGGGGGGGGGGGGGGGAGGCTATACTGGACTGCCAGTGAGGCAGCTCATTCATAAGATACAGATAAGTTACAAGGCAAGGCATATGGTACTACTGTTAGGACTGGTCATTCTTTAACTCATTCCACCCTAATGACACTTTTTACCGCTAATAACTAAATGTTGTCTGCTAATTATGTTTTACTAATTTAGGGATTATTTTAAAAAATTTTGGATGAAACTTGCATAGAAGATCATTCCAAATTATGTGCCCATGGTCAACAGCTTTCCTTGGCACACTCTGGGCGCATTGAGCATGACAAGGAAAGCTGTTGACTCGGTCTTCTATCAGGGTGGAATGAGTTAATGATACAAAGAAGTTGTACATATAACATGATAGTGACTTCAACTGTAGATATCTCCCCCCCAAATATATAAATATATATATATATATATATATATATATATATATATATATATATATACAGTAAAACCTCTCTAACTGAACACCTCCGTATACTGAACACCTCTCTATACTGAACACCATTTCTGGGTCCCAAATATATACTCTCAATGATATAATACCTCCCTATACCGAACACCTCACTATACTGAACACTTTTTTCCGGTCCCAAGGGTGTTCGGTATAGGAAGGTTTCACTGTATATACATGCAATATTGTTATACAACTCTGACAAAAAAAAAGCAGGATGTGTATAGTTAAATGTGGCAGAGAGAAAATAGAGTTTTGTTCAATATCTTGCTGTATTAGTGGGCACAATAACACTATTGACATGAATTCCATAGCATGTAATTATATTAATCATCCCAATGACTTCATTTCCCCCCCAGTCAAAATATACCCATTAACTTTGGTCCACTGGGGAAATTCATAGTGAGGATTGTGGGTAGTTTTGGTATTAGGTTCCGTGGGTCTGAAACCCCAGGGAGCGTAGAACTTTGCAGTGAGTGTAATTGTCCAGTCATGCTGGCATCAAGAAACAAGTAACAGTGGGATTATTTCATCTCTTTTACCATAAATTGGCCAAAAGCACCCACGTGCAAAACAGCAATGTTTTGCTTTATCTTTTTGCTTAACCTGTACTTATGCCTCTATTTTATTGAAAATGACCAAAATACAGACTATCGTATCAGGTGGGCCCCCATGGGATCAGTCTCTCATTGGATGGTAAATGGATGGGGCAGAAATTTATGATTGGATGTTGGGTTGTTGTTGTCTATTATTTGGTTTTAGATGTAATTACATAGAAATTGTCAAATTTTTGTACACAAACATAAGTACATGTTGCTGTAAGACAAACAATGCTTAGGCTTCAGGATTTTTTTTTTTTTTTTTAGCTTAACCCTTTCCCCCTTAAACTGGCCAAAACCGGCTGGTGGTCAAATGTCGTCTGCTTCAACGTTTTCAACTAATTTCAACAGTATTGAAAAACAGTTTGACTGAGAATTGCAGATGAGACCTATCAAGATCACGTGCCCCAGGTCAACAGCTTTCCTTGGCATGGGTTTGGCACTTAGTGCCAAACCCATGCTAAGGAAAGCTGTTGACTCAGTATTTAATTCAAGGGGGCACGGGTTAATGGGTAATGAAACAAAGGCGTCCAATCTTAACTCTGTTATTTGTTCTCAGTGCTGAATTACTGGACATTGATTGAAGTAAGAAAAGTGCAAAATTAAAGTTAAAGTTCAAGATACAGAAATCAAGATGTTTCTGTTTGCAGATGATACAACATTTTTTTCAGTGTTTGTCAGGGATGAAAAATCAGCAAGTGAGGTACTTAAGCTTCTTTAAAAATTCGGGTATTGTTCTGGAGTAAAGTAAACTTAGACAAAACAGAAGCAAGACAGCTGGGGTTAAAAATAAATGTTCCAAATGGCAATCAACCAGTGAAGTGGATACAAGGTGTTTGCAAAACACTAGATGTACGGTTTTCCCAAGTAGTGTTAGTCATGCATCAGCTAAACTAGAGGAGAGAATGAGGGAGAATATTAGCAAATTATTAAAGAGATCATGGAGAATTCTGTCTCTAATTGACAGGCCAATGTTTGCATGTCAAAAAAAATGTGGGTAAATGTTTCAAATGTGTTTGTTTAGGTCCCGAAATGCCCATGAATCCATGCTATATTTTTGTCAAAGATCTAACAGTGGGCATGTATGTGGCCGAGCTCGAGTGCTCTGGTGGTTCATTTGAGGCCTCAAGTATGCCCAACGACTTGCATTGAAAATTTAATTTACTGACCATCTACGATAATAGCATTGGTTATAGACAAGACCTGTTCAAGTTCAACATGCCATATATCACTGTGCAAGGACCTAGTGCAGCGAGTGTGGGTAGTATTTTATCATTTCTACAAGAACGATTCTTGTGTCCTTGTGGCAAAGTCTGTCTGGCTTGTTCATTATGTCTGTGTGTGAACCCAGGCATATTGGTTTTCCCAGTATTCGTTCTTTCTCTCTTAACTATCTTTCCACTTTTTTGTGTGTCAGCTTAAAGTCAAAGACCATGTCAGCCAAAAACTTCAAATTTGGCATGGATATAGCACCTGTTGTGAAGTTTTGCATATATTGTTCATAAAAGTCAACAGGTCAAAAGTTATGCAAATTAGGGCCGTTTAAAAATTTCAATCCCCTCTGTTGCCTCCTAAGCAAAATTTCTTGGGGGGCAATAGTCTGCTGGCCCCTGCCCAGTGCCCACACAATCAACAAACAGAGACATGTACATGTATATGCAAATCATTAGTATTTGAAAGTTGAACTGTTTCATATTTGACATAAGAGTGAGCATAGATATATGAGTTTATCTTCTTTGATTATGTGTAGAGACTAATACTATGGAATAGCCACCAACAGCGCATTAGTAGGAAATTAAAACAACTATTATTGCTACCAACACATGCAATCTTTTTGCACACAGATTTGATTTGAAGCAATCTTTGTTTTCTAGTTTCTGTATATTTTTGTACACACACACACACACATATGTATGTATACATATATATATTTGGGATGTGGGGGTTACGTGTTCTGCTATTAAACCAATGTCATTGTATAGGAACTATTTTCGTGTTTCCTTGCCACGTCACCTGTTGGCTATTTCTGATACATGAAAGAAAGAAGGAAGGGAGTGAGGAAAGAGAGTGAGAGAGAAACAAAAAAGAGGGAGGGAGGGAGAAAAATAGAAAGAAAGTTTAGGAATCAAGACCTTTTTGCACATTAAAATGTCCAATTTTTTACAATTAAGACATGTTTTTCAGTGAATGGTATGGAATAGGAGTATGCTCTTTAAATATCGGACTTGATAGTGTTCAAACGGTACATGGGCTTACAGAATTAAGTTTGTTAAGTTTCTCTTTGTATTGAATTAGAATAAACAGCAAAAGGTAAAAGTAATGAATTTTTTGTGGATTGCAGTTACAAGGATTTGGCATTCTGGTCTTGATAGGCTTTAGCCATGACACATGTTAATTCCTATAATAATACACATGATCTAGGCCATATGTGTCCATGTTCCCATTGTGAGAACTCTGGAAAATACTCCATGGACATTCTTGGGCATCAGCTTTTGGAACAATACGTTCTGTTGTCAACTTTTTTATGTGCAGTTCCTAGTCTGTCAACCTGATGAGATATAAAAGTGCATTGGTAGATAGTGCCATCTAGGGGCAAGTCTAGAATCAACCATGCAGGAAACTTTATTTATTATTTATATGACTGGAAATTGCAAGCTCCTGTGGTCAGAAGTAAGTGTGGACATTGAGGCAGACAATATTGGACATGTGTCATGTTTTGGCTTGTTAAAGGGCAAGACTGTAGAAAGATACACACATAAAAACTAATGTAATGAAGACTCAGTGACTTTGTTTGTGCGATCACTTCTTACTGGATTATACCTGCTGCACCATCTTATAAATAAATGTAACACAATAGTTTGGCTACTAACAGTGTTTATAATGTCACCAGTACATATACGTGTAGGTCCTCGTTTGTTGGTGCATCACTCGGTAGAAATTAACTTTCTTTCCCAACTTGTCCTGGAGCTCTGAACGTGCTCTGTTTTTCTGCCATCAGTAAGCGTTGGATAGAGCAGTTGTGTAAATTACATTGTGATAAAAAAAGAAAGAATTCCCAAACTACTCTGAAGCTGGCTTTTGTCAGATCAAACATTCTAGTACAGGTGAACATAAAACTTAAACATATTTTTCATTTCACTGAATCATTATTTCACGGGAACAGTTGTCAACTTATGGTTTGCAACATGAGCAATAAAGACATGATCAGATTGGCAATATGATGACTAAAGGTCAGAAGGTTCATTTGAAATGTACATTGCACATCATAGTCTGACAAGAAAGGAATTTACAGTACTTATTAGGTAGTTTCTTAAACAGGACTGTCCAACTGGAGCATTGTAGCAAAATTTTGCTACAAAGCTCTTCAAAATTGCTACATATTTTCTCCAAAGTAAGTGTTTCTTATGTAAAGAATTGGAAAAAATGCTACAAATAAAAAAAAATTTGCTACAGAGATTTCTAGGTAGACAGTACTGTTAAATGTCTCTAAATGTATTAGCTGCCTTGTACCAAGATACATGTACTTGCTATCGTCTCGTTCTTTTTTTTTTTTCACATAACTTTTAGCATTGCCCATTGAAATAAATTTTGATATCTGCATTAGAAATTGAGTCAAAAGTAGTTGTCTCAACCCAAAATTATAAATCATGTTCCCGTGACACATGTAAACATACCAATGTACATGTAAATGAAAATGGCAGAAGTGATTTTGACGCAAGTAGACACTATACAACCTCCTGGTGCCTTTAACTCATTCCATACCAGCCCCTTATATTTACGTATATTTACAAAGATTTAAGACGACAAAATTTTGCATATTTAAATTCTTCATGAAAAGAGCTTTTGTTCAAGTACCAACATGCCTATCGTCTTAAGTCAGTGGTTCTGGCACTGCCTGGCAAGTCACCATGGTATGGAATGAGTTAACCCTGGCGGTCAAATGTCATTATGCTTCAATGCTTTGAACCTATTTCAACAGCGATGAAAGACAACTTGAATGAGAATTGTGGATGAGACCAATCAGGATCACAGGTCAACAGCTTTCCTTGGCCCCAACCCATGCCAAGAAAAGCTGTTGACTCAGTCTTATTAAAGGGGGGCAAGGGTTGAAATATCACAAAGATTTACTATTTAATCAGGAAAGGGTTTTTGTTACTGTATCACTAAGCTAAGCTTTTTGAACAACAATGACAGGAGTGATTGTGACACCTGTAAAACACACATGGATGATCTCTCCACGAGATCCATTTTTAATTCTTCAGCTACTGTTTCTTGTAAAAATATCACAAGTTCAACTTGCACCGAATGCACCTTAAAAAATTGATCTGAGCTCAATCAATGATGGGAATGGCTTTCCTGTTTGTCAGTTTCTTGTTTTGGCTCAGTTGTGCATACAGCAAGTCCAAGATTTATGTGACTTAGGTTGCCTGCTGAACAGAGTGAGACCAATCTTCATGTTTCATTGACTGTGCTTGCAAGTCTTGTAGAGGTATTACAGAGCTTGGTCTGCTGTGGAGACAATGACTGAACAGAAATCCTCCATATAGTCATCTGACAGCAATAAAACCTGTTTGGAAATTTTCTGATATTATAAAATTTGTCACATGTTTATGGATATATTTTTCATCTTGCCAGCAATCTCCCTGCGCTGCAAATTATATGGTTAAATATGGTGCCCTCTGTATTTAATTGTAAGTTTCATCTAATCATGAACTCAAGTTAAGATAGAATACATGTATAAAAACTGGAATGAATTTTTCAAAACAAAAGTATAACTAAACGGTTCTTTTTCTTTTTCAGTTGTGAAACAGTTTCAGGCATGCATTGCACACATTACTTAAAATGATAATACCATACGATATCATCATGGAATATTCATCAGTGGTAACTACACTGTTAAGAATTCTATGGATGGTTTTATTGCTAATAAAATGTACAATTTCATGAGTGACATGTTTACTTTGAGGTAGTTAGCCTCTCATTAATATTTCAATATATTAATATGGTTTTATTGACTGATATAATGATTTATATCAAAACTGGAAGCTGCCCTGGTGTAACGCGCATTAGTGTGTGTGTTTTCTGTTTTTTATTGTGACATTTGAGATGTTTGCTTCTGCATGTAACTACCTGTTGTAAAAATGCTTCAGATTAGTAAATAATTTGTATGTAATCCACTGTTGAACTTATTATACAAATAAGGCCCCTCGAGGAAGACATGTTTATGGCCTCAGTTTGAACTCAGACTTCGGTCAATTATTTCAGCACATGTACATGTATAGGCTTGACACATCTGGCAGATATAATAATGTCAATATTATATCCCGCTGCCAGGGGACACTCCAATCCACATCTTGAATCAATATGAAATAAAGCCAGTGTAACAAAGTGATGGGATAATCTTAGAACATGTGAATCACTAGAGGGCACCACTAGTCAAGAGGGATCACCATACACTTCCTGCCATGCTTGATTGCTGGGTTGATATTAAGGATGTCAAATGATTGTGCTTGACCTGTTGTGGCATCCATTGTGATTCAAAGCTTCTTGTCCACTGCCCACAAAGTGTATGTGTGCGTGTATAGGTGTGGGGGGAGGGTGATAAGGTAATGGAAACTGACTAATTTGCTGGCTGTCAATCTCACTAATCATTGCACTTTTATGTTGATTTTTCCCCCTTTTCTAATCTTTATTATCAGTCATTGTTGAGGTGACAAGTCCAAAACCTTCACAAACATCCTGTGAGCAAGCTGTCTTAGGGGGACACCACATGTTCTTCACAGACAAATGCTGAAGGAGATCAAAGAAATAATGATTTAGGAAGTCATCTAGAATTTCTGCTGACTCTGGGGTTGATGTCAGAAGTCAAAACATTGAAAACACCTAACAGCAAGCTTTTTCCAGAAGTTTCTGCATAATAACATTTACAAGTACAATGTAATGCTACTCATAGCACATACAAAAGAAAGAAGAAACTTTCCTGCAGTTCAAATAATCAGGTGTATCTGATCACAAGAAAATTGTACTGGTAAGTAATTAGTAAAAGTAACCCAAAATTGAATGAAACATTCAATGATCATAGAAGTAAAATTAGACACCCAAAGAAAGGTTCCAGTTGTATAATTGTGGTTAACCATCCCCCTCTTGAATCAAGACTGAATCAACAGATTTCCTTGGCTTGGGATGGGCACTAAGGGCCCAACCCATGCGAATGGAAGCTGTTGACCCGGGGATATTATCTTGGCAGGTCTTAGCTCTAGATAATTCTCAGTCAAATTGTTTTTCTTTACTGTTGAAATTAGTTGAAAACACTGAAGCAGCTAACATTTGACCACCGGCCAGTTTAAGTGGGAAAGGGTTTATCATTTTTACTTGTGGACTTAGTACGAACAAAATGTTTTAAAGCCCAAGTATACGTAACTGAAACCACACAGTATCCGGGAAAATACTGAAATAAAAAGAAAGGGAAAAAAACAAAAAACAAAAAAAACACAAACCCAGTAAGCTTACAAAGGTAAGGAGAAACATTAGGTGGAGGAAGTCATGCAAAACTGTGACATACATGTTGTGGTACAAAGTTTGCCTTTGTGTCATGGATATATATATATATATATATATATATATATATATATATATATATATATATATATATATGTATGTGTGTGTGTGTGTGTGTGTGTATATATGTATATATATATGTATATATATATATATATATATACATACATATATATGAATATGTGTGTGTGTGTGTGTGCATATATGTATGTGAAGAGAGTAGGAGAATCGGCAACACTCTCTAATTTAGCCACAAAAGGGGTATGATAGATGTGGATGCAGGGGTCTTGTGAAAAAGTCCAAAGGTAGATGATATAGCTAACAAGAACCAACAGTTCTATCGCAAGTACTGAAATAAACTCTGACACCTAGAAATATATTTGTGTATATGGCTCCTTGCATTCCCGACTAGTTTCGGTGACTATTTCACCTTCTTCAGGGGAAAGGAGCGTATTTTTATTAAAATAGGGTAAGTATATTCACAATTGAGGAGTTACAATGTTGTTGGTAATTTATTATTGGATGTGACGTCATAATACTCTTACTATGGGGGTCAGTGAGTGCACAAGTCCGTGCTAATTTTACGTAGTTCATTCCCGTGTTTTGCATTCACAACATAATGTTCTCATCTGTTTCAATAAAGATTGTTTATTAAAAATTCAGTGCTTCGTTGTTATGCTTTATAGATCTAATCAGATGTTCCACTAGATAATAATTCTTGGTATTTGAAGTATATAAAAAATATGTACGTCCCGTTATATCAATCATGTGTTGAAGTAGAATGTCCATGAATCACTTTTGATTAAGTATTGTAAGAGATTTTATGTATCGACAGTTTATGTTCATAAAGTGTAAAAACTTTATGGTACATGTTTTTAAAAGTAAAATTAAAAGTTAATCTATTTTGAAGAATTAAAGATTAGAAAGTGCTGGCTGTATCCTGTGTGGTCTGTCTGTTTTATCCATCAGATGGATAACCAAACCAGAGTCAATCACTATGATCACCCAAGCCCAACGGCCAAGATGTTGGACACGTGACCGATGGGCCAACGTTAACATTGGTAAGCAAAATTCTTCATCATTACTTATTTCTTTGACTATCACTAAACCAACTCCTCTCAAACTGATATACCTAACGTTTAAACCCTCTTATACCACCTCTACTAATGAAGCGGGGACCGATAGACATGGACGCTCAGGATAGCAGCCCAACCTTACAAATAGGAACCAGACTTAAGGGCGCTAATCTCACCAGATTTAGATTTCTCCAGAAACTCACTTACAAACTATCAAAAGCTAAACACCATTTTGAGTTCCTTACGGCTAGCCTAGAATCAGGACAAATACCCAAGGGGTTACGGATAAATATTGACCCACAACTACCTAGCCTTAGCACTGCATTTATGTTAGAATGGACAGGAATCATTGAAGAATCTCAACACAAACTTACACAGAGCCTAGCTAACTACTGGCAACACCACACCCAAGAACTGGAAGATGAAACAAAGAAGGCATACACCTCTCTACCTGAGGACACGACACAAGAAGAGATCGATTATATAAAAAACACATTGAACACACAAGCAGCCAACGACGCGCGTAACTTAAAAAATAAGGGACAGAAGAAAAACACGGAATGGCAAGGAGGTGCGTCAAGAAGACCACGTGGTCAAAACGTAAGAAACGTCAGACCATGAATAACACCAACAACGTCGTCAACTTATCTCAACGTGCCCTGACCAGTGCCGAGATTTCACAATTAAGTAAGGGCCTTTCCTTTTGTCCAACCCCTCAACACACAGACCTTATTCTGCTTAGGAGCAATGGCAAAAGGTTTGGCAGGCAACTTAGACTACTTCACCGTTTTCATAAAAACAGTACTTCTGACCAAATCCCATCCACATCCGGGCCAATCCTCAAACCCTCCACGGGGTGGACACCTGCGCCAGGCCAAAACAGAATACTAGACTTATTCATTCACAGTCTAGAAGCCGATATTATGAATCTACAAACCAAGAGAACCCACCCCAACATTAGCAAAGCTGAGCGCAAAGCATTACGGGACCTTACGTCAGACCCGAACATCACTATTAAACCAGCGGATAAAGGAGGCGCTGTAGTCATTCAGAACACGTGGGACTACACAAAGGAAGCCATGCGACAACTAGGGGATCGAGACTACTATCTACCCCTCAACGAGGATCCAACAAAAAAATTCAACACAGACATTAATAAATTTATAGAGGTATCATATAAAAACGGGCACATACAAAAAGATACGAAGACAGCACTCACTACTGCATTTCCATCTACACCCAGTATATATTTTTTGCCTAAAATCCATAAAGCGACGGTACCAGGAAGACCTATCGTCTCTGCCGTAGGAGGACCCATGGAAAAAATTTCCCGATTTGTGGACTTCTACATCAAACCACTTGCCCAACAATCACCATCTTACATCGAAGATACCACTGATTTTTTAAATAAAATTCAAGGTTTAGATATTGGACCCGATGACATCATGGTAACCCCAGACGTCAGTTCCTTATATACAAATATCCCACACAGAGAGGGAATACTTGCCTGCAGAACAGCCCTTAACAACAGAACCGCACAAACACCACATACCTGGTTCCTATTAAGACTCCTGCACTTTGTTCTCACAAAGAATGCCTTTATCTTAACGATAAATCCTATCTTCAAATTAAGGGCACCGCCATGGGAACTGCCTGCGCACCAAACTTTGCTAACATATTCATGTCCAAACTCAAACAAGAACTCATTCAAAACGCGCCTTTTAAACCTAAAATCTGGCTTCGTTTCATCGATGATATATGGATGCTTTGGTCACATGGCACAGAGAAACTCCAGGACTTTATTAACACCATCAACAATTCACACCCCACTATTAAATTCACAACGGAAATTTCCGATAAAGAGATTCACTTCCTGGATGTGACACTCATAAAACAAGGTCGAATCATTAACACTAAAGTTTACAGCAAACCCACGGATGCACACACATATTTCGTATACACTTCATGCCACCCTAAAAGTTGCCGAGATGCCATCCCCTACAGTCAATTCCTTCAAATTAAACGAATATGCTCCAGACACAGCGACTTTCTAATCCAAGCAGACAAACTCAAAAAGTATTTCTTGGAGAGGGGATACCCTGACAGATTATTAAATCGCGCCCTACAGAAAGCCGAGGCACAAAATCGAACTGATCTCTTGACTAAAAAGAACCCCACGTGAGATGACAACACTATCAATTTCATCACACAATATAACCCAAATATACCTATCTCACGTGAAATTATTTCCAGGAACTGGAACCTTCTCAAACATCACAACGATACCGTCCCCTTACACAATAAACAGATACGCGTCATCTACTCTAAAGTTGCTAATTTAAGAGACCTTCTTGTTAAATCGAAATTCACACGAGGAAATCCTCCAAAGGGATCTTTTAAATGCAACACTAATTGCCCCACGTGTCCATACATCAGCGAAAGATCAACTTTCAAGAGCTCAGTAACAGGCAAATCATACAAAATCAATCACAACATTACTTGTCAAACTAACAGTGTCATCCACGTTATTGAGTGCAAAAAAATGCCACAAACAATACATAGGCCAAACCTCCAAAACCTTAAACATGAGATTCCATGGACATCGCTTCGACATAAGAAACAATTCAGCCAAGAGTGTTCTCGCCCATTTTTCGGAATCCTGTGACGTTGAAGATCTTTCCATATATGGCATAGATCACATCACACAACAAGACAATATATTACGTCACAATAAGGAAGCGGCCTGGATCAATGAAATTAATACCATTCAACCCTTGGGCCTAAACAGACGTGAAGAAACCTACTAGGACTGTCACCATGTGGCAGTGTTTCTTCTGTACAAAAATCAAAAGATTTGCGAAATGGAAAAATTTAAGACGACACATCACTAGACATCACCAGCACCCGACAAGGCGCTACAAATGCAGAACATGCGGAGCAACGTGCAACCGCACAGACAACTTCAACAGACACATGAAAATCAAACACCCGGGGATTACAGTGACACTGATCGTACTGGATTCCATTCCACCACAAGAGGTGAAGCATACACCGGGGAAACTCATCAGCGTCAAGAAAACACCGATGGCGGTATTCCGGACGTTCGAAAAAAGTCATACAACATCAGGAATACCGATTGTGCCGCTCCCCTGCGACACGCAAGGGAAGCCAATGTTACCGATAATTAGACTACCGACAAAGAAACAAGTAGATAAATACATCAAGAGACAAAAATTATTGCGGGACCTAGGCTTGGACTTAAGTGACTCTGATTCTGACAGCAACGGACCAACTCCGTGCGCTACTGAAATATATATCACACCCAAGCAGTTCGTCAAGCACCACAAACACATAATCCTGGGTAAACTTAAATCTAACCCCGCACCTATTGATGTACCTATGGAACAATTCAGCCGAAAATACCACCGTTACAGGTCTACTTTTATTAATACACAGGAAAAGAAGAAGAAGACAGCCCCGAACGATGAACGTAACCAGCCCCTAATGTGCGACCCGATGCCCCACTACCTCACCACTCCATTTAAAGGCGAAAACAGACAGACCACACAGGATACAGCCAGCACTTTCTAATCTTTAATTCTTCAAAATAGATTAACTTTTAATTTTACTTTTAAAAACATGTACCATAAAGTTTTTACACTTTATGAACATAAACTGTCGATACATAAAATCTCTTACAATACTTAATCAAAAGTGATTCATGGACATTCTACTTCAACACATGATTGATATAACGGGACGTACATATTTTTTATATACTTCAAATACCAAGAATTATTATCTAGTGGAACATCTGATTAGATCTATAAAGCATAACAACGAAGCACTGAATTTTTAATAAACAATCTTTATTGAAACAGATGAGAACATTTGGTGGGATTGTGGGGGAGATCAAAGTCTAAGTTGCAAATGATACTTTAGTGGTGCCACCTATAATTTGACAGAAATTATGAGCCAAAATGTGTTTTAAGATGTAAAGTTCCATATTTGGAAAAGTAATTGAATTAGACTTTCCAAATTTATGATATATAGACCATGGCCAGAGGTAAAATATTATGTAATATCAGTGACCTTGACATATTTTTGTGAGGTCACCATGCCTGGAAAGTTGAAAAGGTGATTTTGTTATGGGCGAGTGTAGCTTAAACATCAATGGCAAAGAGAATGGAGGCTCCAGATCAAAATTGCAATTGATTACATAATACATAAAACTGTACTTGGTGACCTGCTTTTATGAGTTAGTGTGACCCAGTAATCATGGAGTTTGATGGCTGTCTAAGTTTATTGTTTTTCGTCAGTAGCTTGAACAGTTATTACCCGATTTGAACAAACAGACTATGTATGGAAAGGTGGATGTTGGGCGCATATTTTGAACAATAATAATTTTTTAATCCCAGTTGAGAGTCAAGGTCAAATGGCCAATTTGAATATTGGGGTCATCTTATGAATGCTCTGTCCCCCACAATTTTTGAGATAGGCCCATATAAATTGTATGAAAATCTTTGTCAACATCAATGTTGGTCGCCACCTATAGTATTATGTAATATATGGGGCAAAAAGTGAAAATCTTGTGACCACAATAGGGTCCATAGTTTTCAAGTTAGCCTAATATAACTTTCAGGACTTATAGGGTGTATTAAAATCGAGGTTCATTTTGATATTGGTGGTGCCACCTACAATATTAAGCAATATAGGGGTTAAAATGGGAAAATCTGGTCAACACTCTAACATCATTATATTTTGGCAGACCTTCACCAAATTTGGTGGGATTTTGGAGGAGATCAAAGTCTAACTTGCAAATGATACTAGTAGTGCCACCTATAATTTGACGGAAATTATGAGCCAAAATGTGTTTTCAGACATGAAATTCCATATTTGGAAAAGTTATTAGATTAGACTTGCCAAATTTATAGGAGATATTGACAATGTCCAAAGTTAGAATTTGATGTAATATCAGTGATCTTGACATATTTTTATGAGGTCACCATGCCTGTAAAGTTAAAAGGGGTGATTTTGTAATTGTATTGTGTAGCTTGGACATCAATGGCAATGTCAGCACAGCATTAAGCAGGCCTATGGGAATCTTGTATTACATGATCTGGGTGACCTTGATCTTCTGTCTTAAGGTCACTGAAGACATAAAGTTAAGGACTCACTCATTGTTGTCTTGGCACATGCAACAATATCCATCACAGAAATTGCACAAATAAGCAATGATTACATGTGGAGTGAGGTGCTATCTAGTGGACATTTCATACACTAAATGTTTATAAGCTTTATATGTTCAGAAGCCACTTGAGGACTTGCAACTTTGCAATGAAGATGCAGGTGCAATATAGCCATGATGGCAGCAGAGCATTAGGCCCATGGGCCTCGTGTTGGTTGAATCTGAAGGTCAGCTGAGGATGGGCTGTTCACACAGCCCTCTTGTTCCCCCCCCCCCCCTTCAGTAGGAATAAATTGGAATTGTATCTGCCATGACCATTGTGAACTTTAAAGCTGCCACAGTTATATTAAAAATTTAAATATTTATACATTCAGTTTTGAGCTATGCTTTTTCATTCTGTTGGCCTTTCTCTATCCGTCACTGATAATAAAGATAAATACAGCGTAAAACATGCCAGCAGGCTCTTGTGCCTTTCTGTTGTATATCTCAAAATCTTATATATATATGTGCAGTGCTCAGCAGGGAAAAAAGGAACACAAAAAATATCAGCAAAATTGCTTACAAATCAGTGTTTAAGTAAATCTCTTGTGTGTTCTAAAACTGTAAACTTCCATTCAAGTGATTGGACAGGACGTTTGGTATCTCAGTGGCACAAATTAACTTTCAAGCTAGCTGTGTACTATTCTCTGCTGCCCCCTTGATGTCTTTAGAGACAGCCATCATTTCTGATGAGGACCCCTGGCCATCACACCTGGGCAACCAAGCGGTCCAACAGCGGCCCAGCGGTCAGCTCCAAAAGCGGAATTCCTGAGAAATTGGACAAAAATGGGGGAAACTGATTCATCAGGTCCAAGGTTTATTATGTCCATCGACTGGACTGTTATGTAGGATGTTGTACTTTGCTGGTCTGAAAATATCACATGTCGGAAGTGAAGGTAATCTTCAAAGGGTTCAGAGGATATAATCACAAAAATACTGTAAAATGTGAACTGATGTGGATTTAGAAATCTGGGGAAACCTGAGAAAGTCAGTGTCAGTGTAAGTGTCAGTGTCTGTTTCAATGTCAGTGTCAGTGTAACTGACTGTGTTGGTGTATTTGCTGTCTTGTATACATTCCCATATAAATTAATTTGAATATAAATTAATGGTTAGTTTATATTTTTTCTTTTTAGTAGCCCCTCTGATAAGGTCATGTCAAGAGCGAAACAGAAATGTGGCCTATTAAGAGTGGTGATGGTGGTGGTGTGTGTGTGTGTGGGGGGGGGGGGGAGGGGGGGATAAAATGGAAATATCATGCTTGCTGCATAAAGGAGTGGCCTCTGTAGAGGTGTTGGCCTCTCATCAAGGGGGCCTTATAAAAAGGGTACCACTGTATGTATGTATGTATGTATGTATGTGTGTGTGTGTACATGTATGTATATGTATATATATGTATATACAGTAAAACCTCTCTAACCGAACACCTCCGTATACCGAACACCTCTCTATACTGAACACCATTTCTCGGTTCCAAATACATTCTTTCAGTGCTATCAAACCTCCCTATACCGAACATCTCACTATACTGAACACTTTTTTCCGGTCCCAAGGGTTTTCGGTATAGGGAGGTTTCACTATATATATATATATATATATATATATATATATATATATATATATATATATATATATATATATATATATATATACATACATAAAGTGTGAATTTCTGTTAAAAATGGACATGTCAGTTAGGATGTTACTGACTTGCATGCTTCACAAGGAAAGGTACTTTTAACACCTGCTTGGGTTCCCAAGCTACCATTGCTCTGAAGTCAATATCATTATTATATATCTGGCAATGACAAACCTTTTAAAAACATTACATTGACTCCTGGTCACCTTTAATAGCAAAGGAGCTGTCCGCATGTGGTCTGTGTTTGCTTTGATGTACGTAATGGACACTTGCGAGAAGGTTGTGCCTTGAACATACAGCCCCTTGTAGACCTACTGACAAAGTGATACGCTTTATTTTTGACAAGGTACAAAGAAAATGTCCTGTGTTGCCATTGTGGCTTGCATTAAGAGGGTGTATTCACCTTTCAGGTTGCTGTGACAGTGCGCACAGATGGTAAACTGTTGTAGCAGACTATATAGATGAGTTGTAAGTGCATGCTTTCATTTCATTCTGTACTGATGGTGGATTTGAAGTCCTGTGTATGTACTTGACATTGTATAAAAAGTGCATATTCAGATTTCCTAGGAAAGCTCCCTATAGTTCAATAATGACATGCACAGTCTGGTAAAGGCAGTGGTTTTTGCACTGCCTGGCAAGTTATTCTCCAGCTGCCACAAGAGCAGGTGGAACATTAAGGGTCAGCCAAAATTTTCAACATTTTCAAAAGTGCACACAGACTGGTACTCTTTCTTGTAACCCACTCCGTCCCCAAAAAGAGTAAAGTAAAAATGTGGATTTTTACATTGATCTGGACCCCCTCCTCCCTGTGTACTCTATGTACTTAATGGGAAGATGTTGATAATAATGACTGACCCCTTATCAGGCAATGCAAAAACCATTGCCCCTTGAGTCATTAGCCACAATAATGATATCTTTAACCCTTTCCCTGTTAAACCAGCCCAAACCAGCTGATGGTCAAATGTCATCTGCTTCAGTGTTTTGAACTAATTTCAATACACCAGATACACATATAGTAATCAAAACAGTTTGATTGAGAATTGTAGAAGAGACCTATCAAGATCACATGCCTCAGTGGCATGGGTTGGGCCCTAACCCTCCAACCTATGTGAAGGGAAGCTGTTGACTCAGTTTTAATCAATGGGAGAAATGGATAATGTCTTCTTGTGAATTTGTAAGCATATGTCACTTTGTTCTGGCTGGGAATGTTGGAATATGACACCTCATTGCTTGAGGTAGAAATATTCAAAATGTAAAATTTTGGCTTTAAATCTTTGCTGTCCAGAATTAGACTGGTTCAATTAATAGCTTTCCTTGACATTGTTAGGATGTAACCCAAAAAAAGTCGTAAATTGGGGGTGTCCCATCGTGATAGATCTTAACTTATCAACAAATCTCCTCAAAATGTTGTCTGTGGACAGGAAATTAAGTAAAAACATTAATTAAAGAAGATGACAAGTTACATCTGAGCAGGTTTGAATCGAGTTTTAATTCAATATGTGGATAATAAGTGTAACCTGTAAGAGTTTGTGTGTGGTGTTTTTACCCAGCACTTTCACTTTTTGGCTCTGATGATCTAAGAGTGCATACTATAGTAGTTATTTGATCACTCATGTCTGTCTATTCATTCATCTGTAACCCTTGCTTGTGAATAGGATACAGTCCACAGTTTTGAAGTTATATAGGCCCATGTAACTTTCAGGACTTACCAAGTGTAGAAATGCCCAGGTTGAGTTTGATGTAGGTGGCACCACCTACAGTATTATGTGTGGGTCAGAATGTTAACATCTTGTGAACACAGTTCTGGCATCTTGAGTTTTGGTGGATCTTCATGGACTTCAGTAGGATTGTAGAAGTCAAAATCTCAATAGACCTGTTCATAGGACTCGGGTTTATTCGGTTCACTTCGGAAAGTTCACCCTGCTTTGTTTACATTTTGTGCTCGGCCACCCTGGCCGGATTACACGTGGAAGCATAAGAAAGTAAAACACAAGAGGTGCTTGGATTTAACGAATATCATACCGCCATCAATCTATAAATGCACGTTTCACCACTGATGTGACAATTTAGGTAAAAGATTTGCACTGTTCAACACAATCCATGCTGTAATCACTAGCGTTTGCCATGGCATCCATTGTAAACATATGACGGCGTGGGCCCAACTCGGCTTCTTACTGATTGGACAATAAGGCCAACAATGGAATGCATAATTAATTACGGTCCGGAAATGTTCGGTACAACTCGGTATGAACAGGTCTATTGCTTGTGACACCAGTGATGTCCCATTATTTGGATGGTTACATAATCAAGCTCCATCACATGCACTTAAAGTCTTCTATTTATGACAGCAGAGCATCTGGCTTATGGGCCTCTTGTAACACTGGGACTGTCAACACTCTGTTTCTGTGAAAATGTGAGGTCACATCGTTGTTTCTTGGATGGAGTTAGTATATAAAGTACATGTAAATAATACTTTATTATCCGAAGGATTGACGGACTGCGTGTGAATGTGATGAGATGTGCAGGGTATTGTGCACATTATGATATTTCTGGCACATGGGGTACCTGATATATCACAGTTATGTATGCCACAAACAAATGTCACAATATCCTCCACAGTTTCAACTCTTTCCCCATGAAATTGACCAAAATCGGCCACTTGTTAAATGTCATTGGCTTCAATATTTTTGACTGATCTCATCAGTAATGAAAATTGGAATGTGAGACAGATGGGCACGACCTGCCAAGATATTAAACGTATAACAGCGTGGCCAACCCAAGCCAAGGAAAGCTGTTGACTCAGTCTTAAACTCGGTCTTAATTCAAGGGAAAAAGGGTGGATGTCTATACCCACCATGTCACTTTGTAACAAAGTCAGTTTATATAGAGGGCTGATATTGCTTAACTGTGTGTGGAAGGGACCCAGTCCTCACAGGTTCTAATTTGCTCTGTGCTGTATAAATGTTTTATAGTGCTAGTTTTCAGACTGAGTCAAGAGCTTTCTTCAAAGCACTTAGGGCTGTGTAACCAAAATGTGCCAGAAAGCTGTTGACTTGCACACTCCTTTTATTTTATAGAACTGGGCTTCCTGGTTTTTGAATGCGAAATCTTTCTATATTTCATGTTCGGAACGAGCGGGACTCGAACCTGCAACCTTTGGCACCAATCGCCTGGCTGAAATGGGAAACGCACATATCCACTCGACCAAATCCCCATTCCTAAAAAAGAATGGTTCAATGGAGGTAGTTATGTGCGAGTGCCATGTCAACACGGTAATGCAGTATATTTACTGAGTCGGCATTTATTTCCAGAATCGGGGACTTAAATCCACCAGCATTAAGGAAATGCCGAAAATATATATTTCATGTTCGGAACGAGCGGGACAATGTGGAATTCGAGTATGGAATCATTATTTTTATTTATTTAGATGAACAGGACCTTGATAGTTTTGATTTAGTTAAGCAGGGCTTTGGGTAGTTTTGATTTAGTTAAGCAGGACTTTGGTTATGATTTCCTGGCAGAAAGGTCAAAATGTGGACAGTTACCTGGGACGTGTCAAGGACCCCTTCATCCAATTATTACCACAGCTTTTTCACAAGAGAAATAGGAGAGGGGTAATATTGTTTGTTCTCAACTGAACACACAACCTATTACTCTTATACCAACCACCTGACTAGCAAGAAAAGGGTATTCCCATTACACTATTCAAATAAATGGAGTTGTGTTTCAGGTTTGGTACTAAATATTACATTAGAAATTTCAGCTGTGTACACAGATTTATCATGAAATGTTTATGGCATCAGCCCCCTTGTATGCAGCAGCTATTAATTAAGTCGGTTCAGTGGGTTGTCTGCCTGCTGCACAGAGCAGCCTCTGTGTTTTCCCCACTTGACTACTAGGTCTGCCCTTTGGCTATATGATCACTGTTTTAGTGCTGAAAAAGTGACTCAGTTTGTGATTTGCCTACTTTGGTGACCTTAACCGAGTACAGTGCAACAGAGGACACATATGGCAGCATTGATATAGTGCCTGTGGCCAATAATGATTCACTTTCGTATTGGTTCATCGGTCCATGAGAAGGGTGACCGTGCACTTTATAAAACCCTGACAGTAATAAAATCTTGCAGCCGTGGGGCAGACCAAGTGTAGCAGAGATAGTACAGAGCTTGGGCTGCACTGGAGGCGGGTAGGTTGTGGACTACTGTGCAGACAGGGCTAATACACCTCACTGGTCCAAAAGCCTCAGAGATCTCTGTTCAATCGGCCCTTGTTCCTTTTGATTCTGCTCCTCCCTGATGTTTCAAACAGGAACCAATATATACAAGGGGAGATTAATGTAGTCACTGCTGGGGATTAAATGGTTAAATATACAGCCCCGGTGTCTTGATGTGCAATGTTGATACATGTAATCATTGAAAAACCCATTTAGTTGTTCTTGAAATATTAAATAGCCACTCAGCAGGCCCCAGGCTGCGACAGTCTTTGGAGTTTCCAAGGGAAATTGTATTAAGGAGTTTCTCGTCATTCTTAATTTCTTGCCGTTTGATGTAACATCCAGTGTCTTTAATGGGAAGACAGCAAAACTTGCCTTGAGAGACCACCCCCATTGCCACGTAAAAATGGTCTCAAAGATAGTGGGCTCACATTACAAGTTTAACCCTTAAAGCGCTGATTAAAGATTGCTCAGTCAACAGCTTTCCCTGGGACACTTTGCGCTCAGTGTCCCAAGGAAAGGTGTTGAACAAGACTACTTTTCCCTTTAGACTAGGCTTGCTGGTATTGGAATGAACGGTATCTTCATCAGGAACTTGAATCTTTTAACCATTATATGTTTAAGGGTAATGAGAAAATAACCATAGCTGTGATTAGCACTTAAAGGGTTAATATTGTGAGAGAAAAGTGACTTTTGACTTTCAGGAATGATCATCATCTATGAGGGAAAATGTACTTTAAGCTCTGCTGAATTGTGCTGGTAAGTTGGATGTCTCAAGTTTTTCTCTAATAACTTTTGACAAGTTGTATACACATGAACAAGTTTAAAACTGAGCAAGATAATGCAAACCTTTCAAAATCCAGTTACAGCATCTGGCCACCGGGATTACACAGTGGTACTGGTGGTTCACGTGACTTTGCAAGAGGTAAAATGGCAAGCTGGTGGGTCATCATGCAGACCGAGGTAGCAGATGAGAATATGACACCACCAGCATGTATGTTTGATACTGCTGTATTTTAATGCCTAGAGGTCAGCATGCCTGTGTACAATTGTAAGCTACCAGGCTCTTCTTCTGTGCAGGGGAATACATGTACATGTATTTGAAGAAATATGTATGATGTTGGCCCGGGATTACTTTCCAAGTTTCGTATAGTCATATTGAGCTACATGATGCAGGTCGAAGGAGCTTGACCTAAACTAACTTGGCAACAAAGGAACACAGTAAATGTGAAATCAGTCGTGCATACGATCTTGGCTCCAAGGTGGCCAAAGTTGGTAACCAGATTTTGAAAGGTCTGTATTGATAAGTACTTGTGTCCTGTGCCCATTTAATTAAATTATTCATGTGAAAGGTCTAAGCTGTATCAGTTATTGATAACTGGTACACGTACATGTATACAACATATAATAATAATATCATTGTGCATATTAAACTGCAGCATGTAAACTCTAGCTGTCATTTTGAGGGTGTCAGTGGTGGCTCACTCTTTGAAGATAACTGGCAGCTCATTGTATGCAGACATCCAGGTAAATCACTGGTTAAGGGTTTAAAGGAAGAAGAATTGTCAGATTTTTGTATCAGACATTAGATTGTCTGTCCATGCATAGAAAAACAGGAGCCTGAAGGAGGTAAAAGCATTTTTTTTTTTGCGTCTCCAGAGACACGATGTATTAGCACTAAGTTAACTCAGTAATGGATTTCCTGTGTATTTGTTTGTGTTATTCAGCTGAAATTGAAGGCGAATTACATATTCAAATTCCTCATAATACAAACTTTCATTCAAGTACTATATATGTCTAAGTGTTTAGTCAGTGGTTTTTGCAGTGCCTTGCAAGACGTTCTCCAGCAGCCCATATGGCAGACTTCCCAGACAATGTAAACTACCCACTAAGGCCTTTTCCAGCGCTGGATAATGAAGTTGACAGGTCTTAATGTCCTCGTGAATTACTAAAGATACTCGTAGAGCTGTTAGTGGGACAGATGGAGTTTGCATAGTCACAATATATAGCCAGACAGCAAATGACAATCAGGAGATCGCAGTCGTGTTTGCTTCCTGAGAACTTTACCTTATGTTAGATCCCTATAAGCTTACCTGTTCAAAGTGTCTACATATATGGCTGTCTGGTCAACTTCACAATTAGGTGTTTTTGACCTCTGATATTTCTGTAAAGTTGTGTGAAATTGGAGAATGACTTCAGATCAAAGCATGAAATTTTCATTTATTTACATCACGTAAAACCATATTTTTTATATGCTCTCATGTAAATTGTACATTTATAGCATTTTATTATTATTCTATTTATAAGTTTTATATTTATGTCATTTTTATATAATGCATTTATGTGTACCAAAGGTGTGCATGTCAGATACACATATGACAGCAAGAATTGTGAAAGTGTACAGTGAGGAAATGCCAATAAGGTACAAGTGTAGCTAAAAACAGAGCTTTAAATCTTCCAGTGCCAATCACGTCTAAGGTCGATCTACTAAAGTAAAACTGGTCTGAATTATCATTAGGATCTCAGATTTGTATTCCTCGTAAAAAGACCTTTCACTCAAGTACCAGCATGCTTCTAGATCCAGAGAAAAGGTGTTGACTCAGTCCAAAATTTGGCACTTCAAGAGTTAACAAAGAGAACTTTGTACATTTCAGTCTCTGAATGTGAACGTAACGGTCTTTCCCCATGTACATGCCCTAGCTGTATCAGACCAGCCATTGTGATAAACACCCTCCATACACTAGTAACTTCTTTCGGCGTTAGTGGGTGCGTTTCGGCGTTTCAGGGCGGTTCCCGGCGTTACACAGCATTTGCCAGCGTGAGACAGCGTTTGCCGGCGTGAGATGGCGTTTGCCGGTGTTACAAACGCCAACTAACGCTGGCAAACGCCAAAATCCAATTAAGCCTTTTGGGGCTCGGTGTTTGCCCGCGTTAATCGGCATTTGCCGGCGTTAGTCGGCGTTTGCCGGCGTTTGCCAGCGTTTGACACCCTTTCAATGCCGGCAAACGCTGTGAAACGCCGACTAACGCCGGCTACCACTGGCAAACGCTCTGCAGTCCTCTCAACTAGCAAACTCAATGGGATACATGTAAAATTTGAATTCAGTTGAACTGGGATTAGAAGGATCCATGGAAATTTGTGTCTTGTACTTGTACTAATCATTACTTTTATTTTTTATACTCACGGGCAATACAACATAATTATCTTTAATATTATGATGATGATTTATCCATTGAGGTGTATGTGTATTGAATGACTTTGCTCATGATCACTGATATATATATATATATATATATATATATATATATATATATATATATATATATATATATATATATATATATATATTATATATATATTTTGGTCACTCCAATCTTGATTGCAAAGTAAAGACAAACAAACAACCCTGTTTTCAATTTTATTTAAACACAGCACAGCAATTTTTTATTGTTTGTACCGCACAAGTCAGCAATGCATAGCTTTGTGCTAGCATAGATGTGAATCCCTGTGAATATAATACATGGAATTTATTATTAATTGGATTTTGGCGTTTGCCAGTGTTAGTTGGCGTTTGCTGGCGTTTGTAACGCCAGCAAACGCCATCTCTCGCCGGCAAACGCTGTCTCACGCCGGCAAACGCTGTGTAACACCGGGAACCGCCCTGAAACGCCGAAACGCACCCACTAACGCCGAAAGAAGTTACTAGTGATATACACCTGAAGTATCATATATCAGTGCCATTTGGCATACAATCCATGGACAAATATCCACAAGTTTCCTATACTTCAATCTACCTTTGTTTCCCCCTCGAATGTGCAGCAGGACAAATACTGTTTCCCTTTCTGTACACATCTTAGTATCTCCTGTCTGGTATATATAGCAAGTGCATGCAAATTCTGAAGTGTCAATGTTCCTGCCCTGCAGTGCACTGCTTCTCTCTCTCTGGTTTACCTGTCGTAATGGTTCTGGTGTCAGTGCACACACACAAACACCTACCATGCTACAGGTTGTCATAAAGTGTTACCTGTTGTGTGGTCACTGTCCTAAAGGTCACCTGCTCTTTGTAGTCACAGTTAAGGTGACACAATGGTCACTTCCTTTGTAAATTTTACCTGCTGTATGTGCCCACTTTTCCTTGGTAAAAGGGCATCACAGGTGCTGCTGTGTCAGCCAAAACAGTCCAAAATGCCAGACATCTGAAAATTCCATTTAGGTGGATACGACATGTCTAAAATTAATTTTCTATCCATTTAATATTTGTGAATTCTCTTGAGTATTTCATGATTATTATTGGTATAAACTTAGCTTACCTTGAGCAGACATGCAAGTGTCAAATTGTTCATGTGATTATTGTGAGGCATGTCAAAACTAGTCACCAGGTTTTGGCTGCAGCCAAGTGTTTGTAGACTGGACAGGTTTCAACTGGAATGAGAACAGCATTGGGGCACTGTGCACACTTAAGCAACAGAACAACATTGTGACAATGTGCACACCTAAACAATAGAACAGCATTGTAGCACTGTGCACACTTAAGCAATAGAACAGCATTGTGGCTCTGTGCACACTTAAGCAATAGAACAGCATTGTGATAATGTGGGCGCTCAAACAATAGAACAACATTGTGGCTCTGTGCACACTTAAGCAATAGAACAGCATTGTGATAATGTGGGCACTCAAACAATAGAACAACATTGTGGCTCTGTGCACACTTAAGCAATAGAACAGCATTGTGATAATGTGGGCACTGAAACAATAGAACAGCATTGTAGCACTGTGCACACTGAAACAATAGAACAGTATTGTAGCACTGTGCACAGGTAAACAATAGAACAGTATTGTAGCACTGTGCACACTGAAACAATAGAACAGTATTGTAGCACTGTGTACATGTAAACAATAAAACAGCATTGTAGCACTGTGCACATATAAACAATAAAACAGCATTGTGACCATGTGGACACGTAAACAATAGAATAGCATTGTGGTACTGTGCACCCTGAAACAATAGAACAGCATTGTAGCACTGTGCACACTTAAACAATAGAGCAATATTGTGACACTGTTCAAATGTAAATAATAGAATGTACAGCATTGTGGCACTTTGTATACTTTAACAGTAGAAGTGAATATGGGCCTCTACTTATGATGTTGAGTTAAACTATCTTTATTGGAAACCTACTCCGAAGAAGTATAACATAATGTAATAAAACAAAGCTTTAGCTTAATAATGTGCAAAGCAAGTTTGCATATTCACTTTGAAGAGTGAAGTCTCCTATATCTGAACATTCACACACCTATTACATGTCTATTTTGCTACTGTATTTGTTGCGGCTTCCTATCTGCAGTGACCTAGAACTGGGCAAGGAGCACTTGTGATGCCCTGCTATTATTTTTTGTGATCACTTTGTATGCCCAAAACTATGATACATTACATGTACTTATGTGCTACTTCAATCTGTTTGGCTGAAGCATTTTGCCTTACTTTGAGGGAAGTTGTGAAAGAAAGTAATAAAATATTTTGTTGTATCGAGAATTAAAAATTGCAAAAATGGAAAAACCGTTGAGAAGAAGTTTCAAAGTGCGTCTGCAGTGTCCGAGAGTCGGAGATGAGACTGGGACGAGTCTGATTTGAAATCAACACGCTACAAGTCCTGGGCCAATGAGGAACCGGGAAGTCACGCATGCGCTCCGAGCATGTGCATGGGCCACATGGGGTTGACGCATTAAGCCTGAGGGGGACCAGGTAGGAACATACTGGAATATCCACGTGCATAAAAAATGCTATTTGGCATAGCTTAGTATTGTTGTATTTTAAGAATTATTTCAGGTGTTAATTTTCAACCCCTCCCCCCTTCGAACACAATCATGAACTTATGAAAAAAAAGTACTTTTTCATTATTGAATATATTATTTTCAAAGATTTTTTATTTTAATTTGTATAAATGTAAATAACAGCATTAAATGTCACAAATTGGAATTTATGGTCTTCAAGAAGGGGTGGCAGTTTTCTGCATATGTCCCATAATGAGCTATCATTCATTATAGTATGTGCAAAGATCAGCCATCTCTTAATTCTGCACCATGAGCTCTTAATTTGTAATATTCATTTGTACATTGAGGTCATAAATTCTGACAGTCCAGGTGATTCTTGTATAGATGTACATGATACATCCATATAAATGTCATATTTTAGCTCCTCATTTAAAGCCCAAGCATACAAAATTATTTGCTGTTGGCCTTTACTTGTATTGCCTGTTTAAGGCTATCAAGAGGTGACAAGTAGGTAGGATTTTTGTTGTAGCTTACTTTGGGCTTAAAGAGGTAAGAAGTAGGTAGAATTTGTGTTAGTTATTTTTGTCACAGTTTTTACCAGGCATGTGTAGAAATACTTGATTTGTGGACATGAACTTGCATGCCACATGTTAACACCCAGAAAGAAAATCATTAGGCAGAGCTGTATGGCATGTGATTTACCAGATGCTGTGTCTGGTTCACAGCTGCACAAGCTGCATGTATCGTCTGTGTATTGACCAAAGTCTTGTAGCAGGGTCCCCTAGGCTCCCAGGTCAGGAAGAGACCTTCATCATGTTTCCCTGCAATTACGCTTCTAATAATTTTCCTCTTTAGAGAGAATTATCTGTACATAAAAATGGGTCTCGTGTGGAATGAACTGCAAATGGATAAGTGCTCTGGCTCTTCTTGTGCAATCATTTAACCCCTTTCTGCCTGGAGTAACACAGAGTCAACAGCTATCCATGGTGTAGGCTGGGCCTTTAACTGCAAGTCTCATCTGCAATCATCGTAATTGTCTCTAAGGCTGTTTTCTATGAAGGAGAAGTTGAAGTCAACCCTTTCTGTGCTGAAGTGAGACTGAAAAGACAGTTTTCTTTCTTTCTTTTTCCTTGTGTTCAGTACAGGTATGCTCGTACTTGAAAGAAAGGTCTTTCAGTGAGTATAAGAAATATGAATCTAGGATCATGATGATAGTTCAAGTGAGCGCAATAACTAGTTTTGATGTGATCATTGCTGAAAGAGTTGAAACATTGAAGCAGATGGTATTTGACATCCAGGCTTTGACCACTGTGTTTGGGGAAGATATTTGACATCCAGGCACTTTTAGCCACAATGTCTGAAATGGATGATATTTGATGTCTTGGCACTTTCAGCCACACTATCTGGAGTAGATGATATTTGACATCCAGGCATTTTTAGCCACACTTTGGAATGGATGATATTTGACATCCAGGCACTTTTAGCCACACTCTGGAATGGATGATATTTGACATCCAGGCACTTTTGGCCACACTGTCTGGAGTACATATACAATGTAGATGATATTTGATGTCTAGACACTTTAAGCCACACTGTCTGGAGTACATTGTATTTGATATCTAAGCACTTTTGGCCATACTGGCTGGAGTAGATGATATTTGATATCCAGGCACTTTCAACCACATTGTCTGGAGTGGATGGTATTTAACATCCAGGGACTTTCAGCCACACTGTCTGAAGTGGATGATATTTGACATCCAGGCACTTTTAGCCACACTGTCTGAAGTACAGTTGTACCTATTGTATGTATTGTATGTGGCCATCCCTTCCGTCAAGTAAAAATGGCCACATACAGCAGGTGACCACTTACTACAGGTAGCACTGAAGGGAAAAAATGAATGGCCATAATACATATGTACATGTGTATAGTGGTATGTTCTGCTTGTTTGTGAACAATACACTTAAAATAAATGTATATGCAAAACACTATATTTATGTCCATGTATTTCTCCTATGTAAGTGTATTTAAACATTAAAAGTATCAAATTAAATAAATAACAAAATTCTTCACTGTAAATAGACTGATAGTTTATTTCTATAAGAAAACATCCAAACCTGGGGATGCACATACTGAAAATAAAAATTACTTACTAATGTATGCTGTACAATGTACAACTGACATCGCATGGAAAAAGAAAAGAAAAAGAAGGAAGGTACATTGTACAAAGCAAACAAGTCGGTCACCAACTAGGCATGGATCAGCACTAAACTCAGCTGTATTTGTTGGGAAATGCATCTATACCTTCACAAGAGTTCCCAACAATCGTAAGCTGGGTTTAGCCATCACCCGACATGACCCCGCCATGGCTATTTGTAGACCAGGACCAGCTGGTGACCTTGGTAAACAAAGAAAGTTTGAGATCAAAATTGCAGGTAAATTGACTCAATTTTCGGTTATTTCCTACTCAGTCGCATTAAAGTAAAGATAATTACTGCTTAAGTTTCACCAGGCAGCTGGAATTGTGTTTCCAACATCAAATATTAACCGCAACATGACATGAGTTCCCTGCTAAAATTACATTCTTCAAACATCATGGCAACTTCAGTAGCTACAAGAAGGATCACAAACACAAAAAATTAGTACAAGTCCCATGGGGCATTGGAAAAAACACGGCCAGGGCCATGCAGGGTAAAATTGAAAGTGTGGCATGGAGAACATAAATTAATTTTTAAGTAATAAAGACATGGTTGATGAATAATCTATAGAAATATGCATCATACATTGCACATACTTTTGCAATGTACTGTGACATGTGTAGACCCCTGTACATATATAATGTTACATATATGTGTTTCTATTTATCAGCACTAGCATAAATAATCCACAATAAGTCCTTTTACAAACTCAATTTTGGACGATTACATCCAGTACATACATCCTATTACACTGGGATCATTACACTCACAGCAATGAAATGAGCAACAAAGGTCAAAAACATGATGGAAAAACCCCTGTACTCAATAGTGGAAAATGATGGGAAACAGTTTGATGTGGGTATGCTTTGACATGGTTACATTTTGACCTGGGTACATTTTGATGAGAGTCAAAACATACCTGGGTACATTTTGACCTGGGTATGTTTTGACCTGGGTATGTTTTGACCTGGGTACGTTTAGACTTGGGTATGTTTTGACTGAGGTACATTTTGACTTGGGTACGATTTGACAAGGAATTGTGTCCATACACAGCAGGTCAAGTAACATTACAAAAGGCTACATGCATTTGAAATATGACCGTCCACTGCAGGGGCCGGCCATTGCAGGTAATACTGTAGTTGCTACATGTATTTGATGTCCATGCAGGCACTTTTAGCCACACTGTCTGGAGTATATGAGATTTGACATCCAGGCACTTTCAGCCACACTGTCTGAAGGCTGTATGTCCAGGTTTTTGTATGTGATGTAACTATGCTCAACCAGCATGCATGCAGTAGGCATCAGTAATTATCCCCCCCCCCCCCCCGAAGGAGGAGGGAGCATATATTAAATACTTTGTCTGTGCATGCGTGTGTGCATGTATCCATGACCATCACCCAATTCCCAAGGTCACAGTGCCATTTTAGTGAATTTGGTTTTCATTTGGTAATTTGAAAAGTTTTTTGGATAGGTCTTTCGTATTGCACATGATTATAGTCCTGGTTAAGGTCTTGGACAAGTTCGAAGATGGGTGACCTTGACCCAATTCCCAAAGTCACAGAGCCATTTTTGTGAATTTGGTTTTCATGCAACAACTTGAAAAGTTTTGTGCATAGGGGTTTCATATTGCACGTGCTTATAGTCCTACATAAGGTCTTAGAGGAGTTTGAAGATGGGTGACCTTGACCCAATTCCCAAGCCAAGGTCACAGAGCTGGGGGCGGGCATAGATCTAGCAATCTCTGATTGCTTTTTAATTGTCTTGAGTACAGACATGGTGTTCATCTAGCAATCTCTGGTTGTGTTTTAATTGTCTTGAGTACGGACATGGTGTTCATCCTGTGTCTCAAATAGCATTAATTAGTAAAAACAAATTGTCCAAGCATTTTAAGGACAGGAAGACACCAAAAGCGTTTTGAGTAACTGTGCATTTAGTACTTAAGTCCATGAATTTATAAATATCGGTGCATTTTTTTTCAAAAGACAATCTAAAACTTTCAAATGTGAGTGAAAATTTCAACTTTGTGAGCAGTTTTAAAATAAATATTTAGGTACTTGTATACCAGTGGTCCCTTGCTTATAAAGCCACACCAAGTGTACCAGAAATGTAGCCTTTTAAGAGGGATTGCCTGTCGTGAGAGGGAAGCTAAAGTGAAAGTCATGGAGATGGCCTTTGTAGAGGGACTTGCCTGTCACCAGGGGGACCACTGTATGTGACAAACATGTGACATGGCAGATGTCTGTAGAAATATAAAAAAAACTCACAGGTTCAATCAAATTCTAAAGTTTTTATCTGACATAGTATATGCTTTTGTGGTTGCAAAAGTTGCAGGAAAGAGGGCAGCACAGTAGGTATTTGCTGAATGTGTCCAAACTGTGGCTGGTTAATGATTTGACCATGGATTGCATATGGATGATGAATTGTTATGAGAGCAGAGCTTTTCCTAGGCCCTACTTTGGTTTCATTCTTTATAAGTCCCATTCCCAATGCAGACTTGTTTAGAATCATGCAGAAATCTAAAAATATTTTTATGCCCCCCTTCAAAGAAGGCGGGGCATACAGCTTTGTACATTTTTCTGTCAGTCAGTTGGTTGAGAGACTGGTTTCCGCACCATCACATAAGAAGTTTTTAAGATAGGACTTTGATAATGGCCAAGTATATACTCCAGTATAAGGGCTAGGTAAAGTATAAAGATAGTTGACCTTGACCCTATTTCCAAGGTCACAGAGTTACTGTAGTAAGTTTTGGTTTCCACATGATAACTGGAAAAGTGTTTATGATAGGACCTGTATATTGCGCCTGATTATAGTCCTTATCCAGGGCTAGGTCAGGTTCGAAGATGGGTGACCTTGACTTAAATTCAAAGGTCAGAAGGGCACTTTGTGAACTTGTATTCAGAATTGTAACTCAGAATTTAAGTTAAGATTTCCATATTGCACATGGTAATAGTCCTCAATTAGAGCTTGGTCAGATTAGAAGGTGGATTACCTTGACCAAATTCCCAACGTCACCAGGTCAGTCAGTAGAGAAACTGGTTTCAGCACCATAACTCAAGAAGTTTTTGAGATAGGACTTTGATAGTGCCCAGGTATATACTCCTGTATAAGGGCTAGGTGAAGTATGAAGATGGTTGACCTTGACCCTATTTCCAAGGTCACAGAGGTACTGTAGTAAGTTTTGATTTCTGCAAGATAACTAGAAACATATTTATGATAGAACCTGTATATTGCACAGGATTATAGTACTAGGTCAAGCTTTTATGATAGGAACTGTATATTGCATAGGATTATAGTCCTTATCCAGGGATACATTTAGGTCAAGTTCAAAGATTGGTGACCTTGACCTAAATTGAAAAGTCAGAAGGGTACTTTAGTGAACTTGGTTTCTGTATTGTACATGTAACTCAGAATTTAAGTTATGACTTCAATATTGCACATGGTAATAGTCCTCAATTAGGGCTTGGTCAGCTAAGAAGATGGATGACCTTGACCAAATTCCCAAGGTCACCAGGTTGGTCGGTAGAGAGACTGTGGTTTCTGCACCGTAACTCAACCAACTAACGAGAGTCCTAGGAGTGAAATTGGTTTCTGCATATTAACTTAAGATGTTTTTCACCTAGGGCCATCATATTGCACAGGAGTATAGCCTTCTGTAAGAGCTAGAGCAGATTATGAAATGGGTAACTTTGAGTCAATTCCCAAGGTTACAGAGCCACATTACTGCTGAATAACTGCAGAATTTTTTGAGCCAGAGCTTTTATTTTGTAGATGTTTATAGTCTTCTATTAGGGATAGATCAGCTTCAAAGAAGGGTGACCTTGGCGTAATTTCCAAGGTCACAAAGCAACTTTAGTGAATTTAGTTTCTACATCTACTTCCCAAGGTCATGAGTGCCCCATTTAGTACAATCAACGGGGTAATGAGGGCAAACATAATGATGGGGGGGCATCTATGTTTTACAAACATGTCTTGTTTTTTGTTTTAAACTTTAAATCCCATGTTATTGCATTTATTTTCCCCACAATGGAAGAAAGCGTGTGGGTATCCTTGCAGGTGGTCCCTAATTAATCAAGTCACTGGAATTGTCTTAATTAGATAAGCACCAACCGTTTTTTTACTGTTGCTAATATTCAGCTCTGTTGGTCTAAAGTCAAAACCAAGGGCCACTGACTTTTTTGTAAGAACTGAAAAAGCAAAGGGAATAGGACAACATTATTATAAAGCTGAATGTGATACACATAAACATTCAAAATCTTAGAAAGAAAGGAAAATAGAGTTGCCATTGGCTGGGATATCAGGGGCAAGATATGGTGCTGCTTTGCATGCCTGGGAGACTAGGTCTTAAAAAGCATAATGCAGGCATTACATAAGAGGAAATTACGTGACAGGATGTGCTGACGGCCCAGACAGATAACGGTGCACAGAGTGTACATGTACCTCAGCATATCGGTGGGACAGTGGATGCATTTTGTAGTAGAGAAAAGCTCTGGTGAAGTCATTTGAATGAAGAGCTTGACTGTTGAAAATATTCATATCAGGTTTCCCACACTTTAATGCCAGCCAGTCTTTCCTCCAGCTGAGCCTCTTGGTGATGCAGTGCCAATTAAGACACTGTTCAGCCAGTCTCTTTGAATTAATACCATCCATGGATGGAATTATGTCAACTTGACCGGCTTCCTCTAGTTAGGAACTCAGATGAGATTACCCCTGTCATCTTTAAAAGCCTTCAGCCAATCTGTTTCCCACTATTGTGTGGCTTCATGGTAGCTCATCCTTGATATTATATTATGTTCACCTAATCTGTGTACTTAATTATTACATATCATTTGTCAAATCAATCGTTCTGAGTTCATGACTGTTTTTTGTTTAGTGCTTATAATTGTCCAGATGACATTTATTGTTTGTTGCTAGGAGTAGTGTCATTTCGACAAGTATCAAGGTTGATGTACTTAATAAAGCATAGACGGAGTAGCCTGCCTAGGAGTGCCCCCTGGGGTACACCTTGTGTAACTTGTAGCGGTCGGCTGCTGTTCTTCCATTAGTGGGCAATTCAAATTGTGTTACAAACTTACGTAGTTAAGCTGCTGTGGTATTGTAGTTGATCTTTTGGTGGAGCTTTGCAAGAGAGCCTGTCTTTGAGTCTGAGGTCCCCTGTCACCTTACTGGTTCCATGTTTTTAATATTTATCATTGAGATACTGAAAGTGAAACCGGTGGCAGCTGTCAAATGATACCATTTTTTTCTTCTTAATTTCCATTTGGGCGTGTTTTAGTATCAGTTTGCTACTAAGGAAACTATTATCAAATTCAATGTTGCATGTGGCCCATGGAAAGTGGTCAGCAGTGCTTTGTGTCCTTTAAACACGGCTTTTGACTATCATTGCAAGCAATTGATGGAATTTACCACCAACAACAAAAGACAGACATATGCGAGAAGCTTCTCACTGTCTGTGGAAAAAAAGCTAGAGTACTTTAATGGTATCGACAAGAGATACAGAAAAACAGAGATTATAAAGTTTGGAGTATTTTGTCCAAAGAAAGGGTGCAAGATATGACACACGAAACATGCGTAGAATAAGCTTCTGCTAGGGAACACAGATGCCATATCCCTAAGGGCCTTGTTTCAAATGCAGTTTGACTGTCATTAACCCTTTCACTGTCTATGTTAGCAAGTTTGTGTGCTTTGAATTGACATAAGGATACTGGATTCATTGTAACCTGACCTTTCATTCAAGCGCCAGCATGCCTGGAGATAGTCACCATATGAATGCAGAGATCACAGGAACAGTAAGAGTCAGCAGCTTCTCTTGGCATGCTTTGAGCACGATGCGCCCAAAGCACACCGAGGAAAGCAGTTGATTCAGTCAAACCTCGGCACTGAAAGAGTTCACACAAGATTTTTATTTATTTTATTTCTTAGAGCATACAAGCCATTGCCAGAAGCTGCAATTACAGATACATGTGAAACTCATCTGTGTGTAACACTGTTGTACTTTTGTTACATTTGTCAGACAGCATATTAAGCTAACTGGGAAAGGCTTAAGTGAATTATTTATGACTAGCTTCAGGGAAAAGTAACATTTTGACCTGTTCTACAAGTGCAGCTCAAAATAAAAAAAAAAACACCAAAAAAAACCAGATAAGTCATTAGGGATGAGCTTAACAGTGCGTGATATCACTCCAATTAATGCTTTGCACCCTAAACCAGCCAAAAAGAGGTTATGGTGTGTCCAGCGTTGTCTGCTGTGTCTCCAGCTTCATCTGCTCTGTGTCCAATGTTGTCTGCTCTGTGTCCTGCGTTGTCTGCTCTGTGTCCAGCGCCAACTGCTCTTGTGTCCTGCGTCGTCTGCTCTGTGTCCAGCGTGGTCTCCTCTGTGTCCATGCAGCATTGTCTGCTCTGTGTACATCGTCGTCTGCTCTGTTCTGCGTCGTCTGGTTGGTGCCCTGCATTGTTTCTCTGTGTCCAGTGTGTTTGCACTGTGTCCAGCCTCATCTGCTCTGTGCCCAGCCTCCTCTGCTCTTGTGCCCTGCGTCATCTGCTCTGCGTCCAGTGTAATCTGCTCTGTGTCCATTGTGGTCTTCTCTGTGTCCAGCGTATCTGCTTCTTGTCCAGAGTTGTCTGCTCTGTGGATTACAAAGTTCCCAGTAGTCTGTACTCAATTTGTGGCCAACTGCATACAGTTCCTTTTGTCATAGAAAAATACTGTTCAATTTGATAATTATGTTGGTGCTTCATCAGGGAAACTAAAATTAAATATTCAGCTGTTAACAAAAATGTATGTCGTAATTGAAAAGGAGACCAAATTACTTTCCTCCATGGGTAATCAAAGGGGAGGAAGTTGCATGTTATAGATGAGTGGGATCAGATGGGGCAGACATCAGTTGCATCAGACTTGAGGCCATTATGCAGCACCTATATTCCCAGGTACTGGTGTTACATCCGGTTGCTGGTAATCATAGTTTATCAGAGTGTGCTACAAAATGCCGAAGTTGTAGAGGCATACAAACAAGTGCTGCCCTGGGAGGCTCCCTGGCCTGTTGATGGGTCTTGTGAGACAAGAGCATACCTGTCTTAATTTTGTTACCTGGCCTAAAAAAAAATAAAAATAAATAAATAAATAAATAAAATAAATAAATGAATAAAATAAAATAAAACAAGCTCTGTAAGCTATGTATTACTTTTCATGTTAAATTGCAATCTGTCTAGCCAAGCAGCTGAGAAATGAAAGGGCAGTGAAAGTGTACATTATGTACATTGCAGCTATCTCTGTGTGTTTTGCACTGTGTCATGTTTACAAACTGACTACTTTGGAGCTCAGAGGCTTTTCAAGAGGACAACAGAGACATAGACACGATGCAGCATTTCATAGACAATATTGCATAATGAGTGGTTATAAATAATCAATAAGTAGAAGTTAATCATCACACAGCATTGACATTAGTGAGAAGCTAAAATGTATGGTAATTATAAAAGCAAGTAGTTTTAAACTTGCCTTCTGCTGTGCATCCATTAAATTCATGATGTGCAATATATATTTCTCTTTGTGAACTTTCCAATCATGTTATAGTCATGCCCATTTAGCTGAGGTTACACTTTGATATAAAATTTGTATTACATGTACTTACTTTGAGAGTGTAAGATCTTGGTCCTCTGGACCACAAATACATATTCCTTTGAAAATTGTTTTATATCCCCGTATTTTGTAACAACAAACAGAAATGATATACAGGCTCCGAAACATGTACTGAGTAGTTACCCACTGCAGATCCTTTAATTTGTTTGGGCTTATACAACCTATGTCAAAATTCTACAGAAGAACATGTGCATTATGGACAATATAGTACATGTACTTCCATATATATATAGGTTAGACAGTGACAGGTTAGTTTATGCAGAGTAAAGAGTTCAGACTGCGGCATAGGGTAAAGACCACCAGGAAGTGGTTCTGGACAAGAAGACACAAATACAATACATATGATACTCTGCAAGGAGTATAGAGCCCCTTGTCTCTAGACAGGCTAGTTTTTATTTTCAGTTTCAAAGATCAGCGCAAAGGAAATATGTGATACCCAATCTACTACATTGTGCTGAAATGAAGTACTGCCCACCTCTGGATCTAGACTTCTCATCGTACAAATTCATGTAGTCCTTTCCCCTTTACACTGACCAAAACTGGCTAGTGGTCAAATGTTGTCTGCTTCAGTGTTTTCTACTAATTTCAACAGTGATGAAATACAATTTGACTGAGAATTGTAGATGAGACCCATCACGATCACGTACCACAGGTCAACAGCTTTTTTTTTTTTTTTGCATGGATGGGGAACCTACATGTAGTGTCCAACCCATGCCAAGGAAAGTTGTTGACTCAGTCGTAATTCTAGGAAGAAAGGGTTAAGCCCGGCAGTAAAGTAAAGCTGGCCGCACATTTTGCGACTCGACTGTTGGCGACGGGTCTGCGACTGTTTTGTCGTCTAGAGTGCAACACCCGATGACGCAATAAGATCCATTTTCAGTCACTACGAGTGGTGTGGGGAGAGTTGAACAAGTTGGATCATGACAACTGTTGTCGACTGGGTTGCAACAACTGCGCATGCCCCACCCAATTACCTACGCGGGGGTATCTGCACACAGCATCTTCCAGGTCATGGATGTGTGGAAGCAAGATGAATAGCCGACACCTTTGATTCAGATTATAGCCAAAATGCAGACCAGTAGTGCTCAGGCAGGGTTCTCCACAGAGCCCTACAATTGTGTGACTTAGGCTTCCCATTATAAGGTATGGGAGGATAAGGCAATAATTGTTATAATCTGCTCAGATTTGCTTTAATTTGGAAATCCCGCTACACTGCTAGGATCATCTGGGGAAAATTTGCTTTGATTGGGCCAAAGGTTTGAAGTTGCGGGGAAGTTTAAAGGGCAGGTGTGATTCCAATTCAAATTCTGCATTGCACAGTATGCTACCACCAACTTATGCCAGTATCTATTTTTGAAATGCCAGTATACTCCAGGTAAAAACAAAACCGTATGGTAGAATTTTTGTTACTTATAATGGGATACTATAATAGATTTACAGGCCCACTTTAGTAGCAATAATTCATTCTAACTTATTTAGAGTTTGTGGTTTATAGAGATAGTTTTCTTCTTCTTCTTCTTCTTTTTTTTATATTTCTTTATTTTAATTTTCCAAATTAATACAAGGCATCATACCTGGCAGATAACAGGCTTAATCATCTTTTGACATCAAATATTAAAAAAAGTACTGCAACAGTTTTGTTTTGTTTTATTTTGTTTTTAAATTTTGAACCCAGAATTGTTAAATATGAAGCCAAAAAAAAATGTATTTTGTCATGATGTTCTAACTGCAACTTCTTTCTAGGAAAGAAGAAGGTGCTATAGAGGTCTTGATACTCACATAAATTGAAAAACGGATTGAATCTGTTAGTCTGACATTTATGAATCAGCACATGGCCGCGGGAGTTGGAGATCATAGAAAAACAGAAATGCATCTTCAAGTCATGTGTTTATACTCAAAGAAACTTCCTGCACCCCCGTGTGTTATTTGTCAGAAACTTGGTAGGCCTAGACATTGTCAACTTTATTGACAACTAGCCTATTTAAACTTTCGATAAAGTTCATGTGTATCTCATGAGCAAATCACGCGGATTGTTGTGTAGTGTGCGGCGATTAGTTTTAAGGTCGGGAAGCAGTCTTGAGGGAGCAACTAGACATTAAAATCTAAATAGTTTGTAGACTGCATAATTTGCACTTTTAGGCCGTGATATTCGCAAATTTTGGACACAGAATTTGAAAAAAAAAGAAAGAATCAGAAAGCTAGGGGTGGCAGTGGGGGTAAGTGTGTACAAATAACTAGTGTGGAAAAAAGTGACTGATGAAGAGCTTTTAGTAGGCCAAGTTTAGATTTGCCCAATTCCCAATGTATGTTGTCTTTAAATCATGCAGAATTTGCAAAATGCTCAACTTCATTCTGAAATGTGCATTCTCAATTAATTTCTTCATTTCCACAGTAAAGAAAAAGGCACTGACCTCTTAGACGTACAAGTCCAATGATGTGATTAATTTGTTTGAAGAACAGTAAGTGTTTAAAATGCATCTGTGTGTCAGTTCTTTTTCGTTAGATAAAGAACAATTCAGCAGTTTTTTTAGTTGACTCCAATATGACATATTCACATTAGCTGCAGAGCTGCTCTTGTCCATATGCTACAACTTAACAAGGAAGTAACTTTAAGTGCCTGCAGATCCCTGAATCAAACAGAACAAAAAGCATTGCAACTAGATAAAGACTTGGTATTTGTTTTTTGTTTTTTTTTTTGTTTTTGTTTGTTTGTTTTTTTTTTTTTTTACCTCCTAAACACGAGAATCATATTCTGTAGATACCCACAGAGCTAGAATACATATAATCAAGTATTTTTTTATTTCCCTGATATAAGTGCCACAATATTGCTGGTCCTTCCATTGATACACTCACATCATGACAGATGCTTATCACTGTTGCTTGGATGCAGGACAAGCAATTTTGGTGGGAAAATAATATGCATGGGTTGTAATCGCTTTCATATTGGTTTTCATTAACTCATTCCATACTATGGTTTCAGGCCTTGGTCAGTGGTTCTGGTACTGCCTGGCAAGTCATGCTGCAGCTGCCCTTGTGGCAGCTGTAGCATGACTTGCCAGACAGTGCCAGAACCACTGACTTAAGACTATAGGCATGTTGGTACTTGAACAAAAGCTCTTTTCATGAAGAATTTAAATATGCAATTGCCATCTTAAATCTAGGTAAATATACGGAAATATCAGGGACTGGTATGGAATGAGTTAAAGGGGAAATTAATCAAAACATTTTCAGGCATGATATTTGACCACCAGCTTTTTGCACCAGTTAAAGGGAGCAAATTCAGTATGAAAAAAAAAATCCCTAATTAACCTATCCTTTGCTATCGTTTTATGGAAAATGATTTTTTTTCTCATATTTCTTCAATCATGTACCATCCATGCCTGGTCAGTGTGTATGCATGTACATGATATAGGCCTATATGTCTGTGTGTATATATGTACATGTATTTATCCCAAGTTTGCACGAACATTACCCCAATATAGAGCCAATATCCAAGTGTCGTTTCTTTTGAGCTGTATCCGATCCTTGCAATGTTGCATTTCCTTGTATGGCACATGACCCAGGTCATCTATCCTTATATGGCAAATGACACTTGAATTATTCATACTCTGAACCAGAACTATTTAATGCTGCTAATTTATCATCTACAAATGCATGTAGGAAAAAAACCCCACCATTACGCAGTTGAGCGTTCATCAGAAAACAGTAATATTGTCAGCATCACAGTTAAAACAGTAATGTTGTCAGCATCAACAACTATGCTATTGCCTCTTGTAATCAGCAACATACATATGATGTACTTAATCTTGGCAAATCTTGGATGTCCTCATGCCAACTGAAGTGGAGTTGCTTGAGAACCGCGCCCTGCTTTGATTTCTGCTGAAAACCTAGCCATCTTACCTTAAATTCTCAAGATTGCTCATCAACTCATGTCCAAAACACCACTGACCACCATGTCCACTATGATTCCAGATGTCAACGCTGTGACATTGATGTCCCTTGCCAAAAATTTAATGTCTGTCATGTTTGCAGGAACACATTTTAATGGCCAAGTAACAATCATTGTCAATGTGACTGAATCACCGGCAGGCCTAAAACTGTGTGTTCTTGGCCCATCCACCGTCTTTCATGACTAAGTTTCCTCATTCCGTTGTGCAACAGCACATAATGTTAATGACGTCTGTTCCCTCCTTTTAACTGCTTTCCCTTTTTGTCAGTGAAGTCGAGCGTTAGTAAAGTTACTCTTTAAAATCCTCAGGCTTTTGTCTTCTTTCTCTTGGCACTGACGTCGGGAGTCCATCTTCAAACTGTGATGCCTAGTCACTTTTACTGCACTCAAATTCCTCTGCCCTTGGTGCTGTGTGCAAGACTGATTTACCCTAACATAATGTTACTATCATTGCACAAGTGCTCTCATAAATTTGTGCCTGTTCGGTGTTTAAACTTAGGATAAATATTGCCATCTTGTAACTGGATACAGGTTCACAGATGAGACTCGTAAGTTCCATTTAAGCGATATGTTACTCTGCCTTCAGCGTTGTAATGTATTTCTCAATTGACCTTGCTCATCACATCTGTGACCCTGTATCCAGTGAGGCAATGGAGATTCTCTATATGCCTAATGGCAGCATGGGACATGACTTTAAAAATGTTGGCCATAGGTTGCATTGTTTATGGACACATTTTTGTCCACCCATCCATCCATCCATCCATCCATCCATCCATCCTTCCATCTGTCCATAAACTTTTTACTTGTGAAAGAAGTGAGTTGGTAATGACAGGGTGTAGCAAGGACAACAATGGAGAAGAGAATTGGGCTGGTCAATGGAGAATTCATCTGAGGGCATTGTCCATTAAACTCCATTTAGTAAACTACTTTTTGTGTCACTATGACTCAATCATTATGAAATGTTGCACATGTCCAAATTATTTGTTTTTCCTAGTTAACTCGAAAAGTTGGTATCCAATTTGTACAAAGACACTGGTGGCGCCACATGCATTTTGATTTTATGGGCCAAAATATGTCGAAAAATATAAAATTCCACAAAAAAGTAACCGCACATGCCAATTAAATTTATAGAATGTATCTAGATCATATCAAAAGCCAATTTATTCTGTATTTGAGGGTGAATTATAATTTTCTCGAGTGAAATTGAAAAGTAGTAACTCACTGTGGATCACACATAACCTAAACATTGTCACAAATAAATAGTAAAGCTCCTGCATCAGTGACACAGTGTATTAATATATAAATGTAGATAGAATCAAATATACACAAAGGATGTTTGATTATGCATTACATGTGACATGGAGTCACTACATGTACAATGAATGTTAACAAATATGGCACACCCGGCCAGCATTGAAAGTAGGCCTAGGGCATATTTTTTTGCAATGAATACCCAATTAAACATAGAATAAATAAAATCTTACAGGGTATGAAGAATGAGTTACATTTTTTCTCTCACTCATGATCACGGTTGGTGGGGAAAATCACAAGTTTGGTCACTTGTGATTTTCCCCACCAACAGTGATCCCTTTTGAGACAAAAATGGTAAGTCACCCTCAGCCTTGTAAGATTCTCTATATGTTCTATAGCATGATCTCTATATATTCTATAGTTTGGATGATCTTTAGCTTGACAAAAATTTCAGATAAATGTTGCTGTAAAGTTGAAGGGGTTAAGTTGCGAATGATTTCTACAGTTTCCATGTTAGCCATATTTAACATTCGATCAAGGCTTATCAAGTGTATGAAAGTCTAGGTTCAGTTCAGTATTGGTGGCACCATCTGCAGTATTAGGTACTGTAGAGGTCAAAATGTGAACATTTTGTGAACATTCTAGTATCATTAATGTTTGACGGATTTTCATGAAATTTAGTAGGATTATGCAGGAAGTCAAAATCTGAATTGCTTTTGTACTTTTGATGGCAGGGGTCATGGTAATTCCAGTGTTTTCCCCACATTATAAGCTCAAAGGTGGCCCACCGTTCATCTTTAAATTTCTTCATCACCTTTCTCCCTTTTCATTAAAAAGTAGGCTATTTTAGTAATATTCATGCAATATTTGGACAACATCTGTCCTGGAAGAAGAAATTCTCGGTTGCCATCCGGTTCACCACCTTTCTGCTCTCCAAAACTGGGGAAAACCCTGCCTTCTGTCCCAAAGTGCTTATCCTTGTCTATCCTCACTGACATTTGCAGCCTTTTGAATGCAAAAAAATATACATATTTCCTAACATTAGAAGACCATGTTGTATGCATATCAATTACCCTCTAAACAAAAAATCAAATTGCACAAGGAATTTTCTAAGGAGGTAAAAGGATCTCCTGTAACCATCAGGTTGCTGATGTCATTGTGGGACAGACATAAAGTGTGAGATGCATTGGGCAGAGGACAGCTAGCACAAGTGGCCAAAACCCAACAATATCACAATTTGAAGTATTATTTTGATGGAATCACATTCTTCCTATTAAAAAAATGAGGAACAATCTCCTATATTGGTTTTGTATAAGCTTTCCATGCAAGTGTCCTCAGTTTATAATTTTGGTGCCAAAGTCATTCTGGACAGATAGTCATAGGTATGTGTTGCTAATGCCATGTTTGTCATAAGTTTTGTAGATGACATGATCGCGCAACAAAGCAAACAAATTGATGCTGTGCTTTTCCAGCCAAATCTTACTGTATTGACACATTTAATATCAGCAGCCAGGAAGTTAATATTGTTCATCATATCCTGACAATTGTTTCTCTCACTTGCTAAAAACTGTCTTTTTGTGAATGTCGTATAAGAGGACAAACGTGACGTCCCCAACAAATTTCATTAAGAGGAATGATGTAGGAAAATGAAACATTTTGGTACACTTATTATAATTTTTCCCTCGAATAATCATAAAATGTTCGACTGGAGCATTGTAGCAAAATTTTGCTTCACAATTCTCGAAAAATGCTACAGAATTTATCCCAAAATAAGCGTTTCTCATGTGAAGAAGTTGAGAAAATGCTCCAGGGAATCTAAATTTTGCTACAGAGATTTCCAGTTGGACAGCACTGAACTGTTCCTTTGGTTGAAGTTTTGACTTTTTTTTTTTTTTTTTTTTTTTGAGGAAAATAAAAATGATCAAATCAAATTGTTGCGAATGTCATTTTCGACATGTGAGGACAGACAAAAGCTTATACTGTGCAGGGTGCCTAATGCTTTTGAGGTCCCATTATCCAGATGATTACATTACCAGGTTCTATCCCCATGTACTTAAATTCATCTCTTTACATGACAGCAGAGCACTAGGCCCATGGACCTCTTGCTATTCAAGTTTGTAGTTTGTATCTGTTTGTGATCAAAAACTAAAACACCAATATAACACTTTTAGTGGATTCAATCAGTGGGTAGGAAAAATTAAAGTTGACTATAGTTGATTGGTTTCTCAATTGTGAGGTTTAACATGCTTATTTCAGACGAATATACGTCTGGATTGTAACTGTGATTTTATTGATTTATTGACAAACTGAATGGCAAGCTAACTTTCCCTGGCTAAATAGCTTAAAAACAGTCAACAAGTACCCCAATGCACTTTATTGGAGAAAATTTACATTTTGAAAAACTGAAGCAAGCAGACAGACAGATTCATCAATCTGTTGGGAAGTCTTCTTCCAGAGTGGTTTGCTAACTGTGCATCAACAAAGACAGAATGACATTAAGGTTATTATTCAGTGGTGGACTGGAAGACCTCACATCCTGTTTCAAAATTAATAAGGAAGATGACTTGTGACCTTAGTCTATACACAGGGGTGACACAGCTCATGTTTTTGTGGAGGCTGAAGCATGCCGTCTTAACCATTTTCCTTTTAAAAAACCCACTAGATTTGTTAACTCATTACATGCCTCTAATTTTTTTTAAAAACTTATATTGGCTGTATTTAAATTACAACTGTGCATTGACGTTTTTCATGAAAAGAGCTTTTATTCAAGTACCAGGGTGTGTGGTCAACAGTGATTTTGTTTTTGCTGGCAAGTCATGCCACAGCTTCAGGCACACACAGCTTGGGCATGACTGACCAGAGGGAGCCAAAACCTCACTGACCAAGTCTGCTGTGCTACCAGCTTGGTGTGAAATGAGTTAACAATTACTTACATGAAAATGGTCTTCATAGCAGCTCAATCTGTAGTAAGGATAAATTTATGTCGCATTATTGGGATTTTATTGAGTATTGAATTAAAATCTTATAGTAGGATCTATTTGTCTGTGGAATTATTAGGAATTTATTGTTTGTTCTTATTGGATCTTTCTGTCTGGAATGATTATAATTTTATTGTCTATGCAGTTATTAAGATCTTGTTGCAGTGGAATTATTAGGAATTTATTGTTTATTATAATTGGATCTTAGTGTCTGGAATTATTAGAATTTTATTGTTTATGCAGTTATTAAGATCTTATAGCAGTGGAATTATTAGGATCTTATTGTCTGTAGAATTATTAGGATCTTATTGGCTGGAGCAAATACACACTGATCAGTGCAGAGGGTTAATTTAAGGAGAAAGTGACATTAAAGAGAAAAATAAGATAGCAACATTCTATTTTCCTTTTGACATGTTAACCCAGAAGATGAGATTCTTAGTCTGCCTTACTTTTTGCTTCATGATATGATTGAACATGTGCAGAATTATGAAAAATGAGGCTGTGGGCTGGTGCTAATAAACATTGACAAAGAGGATAAATGGTGAATGGCAGGGAAATAAGTTGGAGGACATTACCTCTAACTAGGTATTAAACCTACAGATCATTTTCTTGTCTTACTTCATGGTTTCCGTGCATCTTTCTACACCATAAGTGGATTGTTAAAATCATATTAGTTGATATTGGTGAAAGGTTACAGTGTGAAAGTTCTGTCAGTACAGGTTTTTAGAGCTTAAATCATAGACATGGCACAGGTCGTATGTATGTATAACTCATTTTGTAATATTTTCATATTTTTTATTAAAAAAAACATTATAAATCAGGCTTTCGTTGTTAACCCTTAAAGTGCTGATCACTGCTATAGTCATTTTCTCATTAGCGTTAAACATATGTCTGCATGCTAACCCTGGGCCCTGCAAACACAAAAGAATTACATTTATGACCAACCTCCTTCTGTTACCGGTATCCATTATTTCTTAATCTTCTGGGGGCTGAGTCAACAGCTTTCCTTGGTGCACTGTACAGTGTATGTGTGATGAGGCCAGAGTGCACTGAGGAGAGATGTTGACTAATCACTTACGTACAGTCAGCTCTCTTTACAACAATATACGTTATAATGAAATATTTGGGTTCCAACAAAAATAATTTGGGAACAAATTTACATACAGCTTATTTTGTTCATTACAACAGAATATTCACATTTCGACTCTGACAGTAGTTTTTGGGAACGAAAGTGCATTTTCTTTGTATTTAGCATGATTTATGCTGACAAAGCCAATGGTGTCACGTGCCAGTCAAGCATAAATTAGCCTGACATTCCAGTGTTGCATAACCACGATGCGTAATCTCTTTGTCGGTCTACTTCATATACTTATGTGTGTATGTATGTATGTATGTATGTATGTATGTATGTATGTATGTATGTATGTATGGATGGATGGATGGATGGATGGATGGATGGATGGATGGATGGATGGATGGATGGACAATTTTTTGAGGGGGGTGCACATGTAGCTGGAAATTAGCTTGGTCATTACGACAAATACATGATCAGGACAAAATCGCTCAGAACCATTGTGGTCGTTGTAATGAGTGTTGACTGTATATCTTTATTAGAAAGAAAAACCAAGAGGCCCTTAGGCCTAATGCTGTATTGACATATAATCTGAAAGAGGTCAAAGTCACCTTTACTAAATTTGATCATTAGCCTAATGCATATTTGTTGTAAATTTAGATGTTGCATCTCAATTTATAATCAAAATAATTAATTTTATGTACCTTTAACACCAATGATACTAGTTCCACTTTATACCATCAGTGGCATCACCATGACCAGTTTTGTCTGCACGATATTCCTGTAATGGTATATTGATACAAGTGCACAAGATGTAATGATCTAAACAAAAAAAATATTTTCTGAAATTTATTTCCTCCGTGACCTTGAGAGAGTAGGTCAAGGTCATCTGTATTATGCAATATACAGCTTCTACATATATACATCTGTGGTACAGTTTAAAGTATCATAAGCCATATTGTGTCTCAAAATGTTGATTTTAATGTGTTTTTAACCCATTTTGGTACATATCTTTGATAATACTACAGGTGGCACTGACAAATTTCAATGCCCTTTGGTCCTTAAGCCTGATTAACATTCCTGCCAAGTTCCATGATTATTCATTAAAAGCTCTTTGAAAAACATTCTAAAATTTTCACATATTGGCCCATATTTTAAATAATAATAGGTTGTACCACCAATACTGAAATATGCCTAGATTTCCATACACTTGATAAGTCTGGAAAGTTATGTAGAGCTAACTTCAAAACTGCAGCACATCCACAAGCAGAAGTTTACAGATGGGTGGACAGATAGACAGATACAAGTGTTTGCACACTGAGCTTTGCGAGCTATGGTCAGCAAAAATAGCAGATGGCATTTATTTTCTTGAACCATTAATTTCTATTTTCAGATTGCCTGCAGATTATATGCATGGACATCGGTTTCTGATCATCAAATGAACAAAAAGTGCTTGAATATCTTACAAAGACATTTCAAAATACAGTTACTGACTCTGGCCACTTTCAGCATAATTGCATGCATGACTGATTTCTTAGTTATGTTGTGCCTTTGTTGCCAAGTAAGGGCAAGCTACCTTGGCCCACATTGTGTTGTACAACATGTGTGGGAAGCCTTGGAAAGTGACCTCCAACATCCATGGATATATCTCCAAATACATCAATTTCCATGTGTCGGGAAAACAGCCTGGCTGGTATCGTACAATTGTACATGGGAATTCTGACCTCAAGGGGTTGTTACGATACAGTAGTTTCAAACATATCCTCACAGTGTCGTATTCACATTCACTATCTGTACTTGCCACCTGTCACAAATTCTGTACTAGATATGAACTTTCCTCTATATATGCCATAATCGTATGAAATTCAACATGAATTGTATGTTCAAATTCTTCATAAATGGAGCTTGTGTATTCATGCAACAATCTACCTGTAAATACAGATAATTAAAGTCTGTGGTTTTTGCAGTGCCTTGAAATCAAGTTGCAGGTGCTCATGTGGCAGCTGTAGCATGAGTTACCAGCCGTAATTCGTGAAGCATGAGAAGTATTCAATATGTTTTTGAATGTCTATTGACAGATGCAGTAGCATTACATGTGAAAGTGCAAAATTTGCAGAAACTCGCAAAGGCCAAGCTCTGCAGCTGCATGCAATTTGAATTAACATTGTTGTCTGGTAATGCAGGCATGCAGATGTCACAATTTTTAGTCAGTGACTGTTTAGTAACAACTGCTGCTCTAAAACTTAATTTGAAAATACTAAAATTTATTTACTTTGTACTAGTGTATATATGTGTGTGGGTGTGTGTGTGTGTCACATAAAGGAAATAGGTTTTGAGCTGTGCCGGCCAGTTTCTTTGGCTAGGATAGTGTAATACTCCAGGAGCCTGCTAACAAAGCACAGAACCATCTTTGCCCTCATGATCTTTAGCTGAAGCCAAAGCCCGGCTCAGCTTAGGTTCGAACTTATTCTTGGGCGAATATGTCTTGGTCAGATGAGCATTAATCATTCACAGGGTCTTCTTGTTTACAAAATTACAATGTTTCTGATGCTTTCATCACTTTCTGGCATCGTTTGATTGAATCTGTGCTCTTTACATGGTTTATGACCACTAGCACCACCTCTAGAAGTTGATGAGCAATAGCACCACCTCTAGAAGTTGCAGCTGACAGTGTAATTAAAATTCTGTGTGGAACTGTGATGCCAGGATCAAGTTAACTGGCATTTGCCATTACTGTGGCCATGAAAGCTAAGACAAAATGGGCTGTGCATTGGCAAAGCAATTTAGCTCTGGAGGAATGCCAGAAAGGTCACACAATATCATGTTTACCAATTTTTTCGGGCCATCAGGCCCACCTCCACATATAAGAGAATGTTAGAATGGTAGTTTGGGCCACACAAATGTCAATTCAGGAGACTGCAATACTTGTAAAGGTCCACAATGTACATCATCATATGTGGTGTGATGAAGGCTATTATGATGTTTCATCTGCCAAAGCAAAAAAATTGTTACTTTTTCATAAATTGAAAAAGTAGGGTTTGTCCAGCCTGTCCACTCCTACATTTTTTTTTGATCCTTTCACTAGCAACAGAGATACATTTTTCATGCAAGGAAAACCAAGTTTAGTCACATCAGCTTTTTGCCATGGAAATAGTCAGAATATATTCTTTTGCAAGGGGGGGGGGGAGGGGAGGGGGGGGGAATTGTGTTGAATATAAAATGGTTTGTTACATTGACTTAGAGTAATTTGGATTGTAATCATGAACTATATGATATCAAGTCAGTGCAAACATTATGAGTTTACTCTGACTGTATATAAATACTGTTCAGCTTAGTTTGACTAGAGTAAAAGTTTTTTCTTTCCCAAACCTTTGCATCCCCTGAAGATGACTGCTGCTGGCTGGTCGAAAGTCTTGGGAAAAAAAAACTTTTACTCTTAGTCAAACTAAGCGTAACAGTTTGATATCAAATCAGATTCACATGGTGAAGTATTTCATGAGACAATCATCACTCAATACTTTTTATGTAAAAAAGCTCATAATCACTATGCAAACCAGTTAAGGGAAATGCATGTTTGGGTTCAGTGTGGGTACAAAATAGTTCTTCCCACTGCTGATTGGCTGGATATTAGGTTTTAGACAAGGTCCACTGCATATATGCAAGCCTGCCTCACAGTGCTCAACTGAAGCTGGTGGAATGGAGTGGTGCAGAGGTAGACAACTCCCATGGGGTCCCTGCCTCAGCACTGCATGGACATGCATGTTTGCACAGCTGGGGGGGGGGGGGGGGATCTTACAGAATTGTACAAGTGACAATGGTAACAGCAGCATTTTTCCTGCTTCGCTATTAAACTGTCAGGCCATTTTTGTATGTGGCTGGTGGTCCAGGGTCACTGTCCAATTATCGAAAGCCCTGGGTCTGCTAAACAGGCAACAATAGTATCACCTTGAACAAGGACCCGCATGTGATGAATCATTTTGCTGTAAAAACTTGAAAAAGGTGATGATTGGGTGCTCTTTCTCTCTCTCCCTCCCTCTCCCTCCCCCTCCCGCTCCCCCATGTTTATATGTAGAAAATGTCAAGGTTATAACAATTTTAGCCTCAGGAACAATTTATGAACATTTTTAGCAAATGTCATTATTGTTTGTCCTTTATCTAAGGTTCTAGCAAATATTGTACTAGTGCATTGATCCTTTAACCTTGATGTTCAGCACAAATTTTGACATATTCTGTAAACTGACTTTATATAGCTGCATGCTTGTTATATCAAGCATGTGAGAAAAGAATTTTAACTTAATATTTTTGTCCAAAAATAGTGAATTTAAAACAAGTGAAATACTTCAAATTAAAAAAAAGAAGAAAAAAAAAACTGTGAAAACTTATACACATGAAAATAAGGCAATTTACAGTATATGCATGTAAAAAAATGGCCCGCCTCCTGGGCATTGGCCTTGTTGAGTCATTTGATTGAAAGGAAACACAAGGACTCACTACCAGACCATGAGTTAATGAGCACATAACCACAATTAAGGCCGGCAACTAACCCCTTCCCTCCAGTACAGACAGTAGTTGATTGAAATAATAACTTTATTTCTTTTCATAGACTTTATAACATGTATATTACCAAAATAATAATAATAATAATAATAATAATAATAATAATAATAATAATAATAATAATAATGAAAATAATAATAAAAATGATAATAATGATGATAATAATAATAATGATGATAATAATAATAATAATGATAATAATAATAATGATGATAATAATAATAATAATATAATAATAATAATAATAATAATAATGATAATAATAATAATAATAATAATAATAATAATAATAAGTATCTGTACACAAGCATATATCAGTAAAATAAATAAATAATTGATTTATTATGTCTCCTGGTGGAAGCCGGGGGACATATTGTTTTATTGCCCGTTTCTTCCGCTTGTTGTTGTTGTTGTTGTTCAGGTTCTTCAACACTTGGTTTCTGTGTGATAAGTCTTGAAGGACTCGACAGAATGTGATGAAACTTGGTAGGATTATGTATCTAGGAAAGACCTAGGTCTGGATTGTATTTGGGTGACCTTGACCTAATTTTCAAGGTCACAGGGTCACTTATGTGAAATTGGTTTCCGTTCGATAAGTCATGAAGAACATGATGGAATTTGATGAAACTTGGTAGGATTATGTATCTTGGCAAGACCTAGGTTGGGATTGTATTTGGATGACCTTGAGCAAATTCTCAAGGTCATAGGGTCACTTATGTGAAATTGGTTTCCGTTCGATAAGTGTTGAAGAACATGATGGAATTTGATGAAACTTGGTAGGATTATGTATCTTGGCAAGACCTAGGTCTGGATTGTATTTGGATGACCTTAACCTAATTTTCAAGGTCACAGGGTCACTTATGTGAAATTGGTTTCCGTTCGATAAGTCATGAAGAACTTGATGGAATTTGATGAAACTTGGTAGGATTATGTATCTAGGCAAGACCTAGGTCTGGATTGTATTTTGATGACCTTGACGTAATTTTCAAGGTCACAAGGTCATTTATGTGAAATTGGTTTCCGTTCGATAAGTCATGAAGAACTTGATGGAATTTGCTGAAACTTGGTAGGATTATGTATCTTGGCAAGACCTAAGTTAGAATTGTATTTGGATGACCTTGAGCGAATTCTCAAGGTCACAGGGTCACTTATGTGAAATTGGTTTCCGTGCGATAAGTCTTGAAGAACATGATGGAATTTGATGAAACTTGGTAGGATTATGTATCTAGGCAAGACCTAGGTTGGGATTGTATTTGGATGACCTTGACCTAATTTTCAAGGTCACAGGGTCATTTATGTGAAATTGGTTTCTCTGCAATAAGTCTTGAAGAACTTGATGAAAATTGCTAGAGTAATGTATCTAGGTGAGAGCTAAAATAGGATTGTTATTTTCAAGCAAACTTGGTCATTTGTAATTTGTAATCACCTGTAGCTTATTCAGAGACGTAAGTGTTCCACTGGGAGACATTTGATTTTCTGTCGGAAAATCAGTCTGTTCTAGTTGAATTTAATTTCTCTACAACACATGATAATGGAAAAAGCAGTATTGGCAATTTTCTGACAAGAAAAAAAGTAATTTTTCAAATGGAAAAACAGTGGCCCTACAATGGCAAATGATAAAGTTTATGGGTAGCTTAGAGTTTCTGAGCAGCATGCTCACATGTATGTTAATCTCTTCAAGGGCAAAAAAAAAAAATAGTTGCTTGGCTATAGCTTCCTGTGTACTTAATTTGTTAAGTCCAGGGCCTACTCTAATGTCCATGTCAATCAGTGAGAACACATGGTACACACATGGATCTGTTGTTGATAGGATAGGTAAAATGAGTCCAGATAATAGGATCTGTGCATATGCCGATAGGTTGGCAATATCAGGGATTAAATTCCTGAAATGAAAGAAATATCTGGACCCGTGAAACTTGAGAATAGTCTGTGGAAAATTTAACCCCCTCTAACTCAAAATGGCCGCAGTAGCCAGGTGGCAAACATAATTGGCTGTAGTGATTTTGCTGAAGTTTTGAGTTGCCATAGTTTCCCATTTAATGCCACCCCGACCCCTTAAGTGCCCTGCCCTTTTTACTACATAGAAAATGCTACAGTGAATATAAATATTACCACTGATTATGCCAAAAGTGTTATAATATAGCATACATATGCATCAGCTTGAGACTTAAGTTGCATTTTGAAAATGCTCCTAGCACCTTGGGTGCCTTAAATAGGAAAATAACACTACCAAGAAGTATTTTGAATCAGAAATGCAGATCATATTTGTATTGACAGCATGCCTCAGGTCAGCAGCTTTTGTCAGTGTCCTGCCCACACCAAAGGAAGATGTTGACTCATTCTTGTTTGACCAGACCAGGGCTGACTCAGTTTAAGTGGTAATTATATCCATATGGTCATCATGGAATCATGGCAGCAGGTATAGGTGTCTGGCTGATTGAACCTTGACAAAAGTATGGAATACTGTAGGTAAACAAACAGCAGGAATACTACAAGTTGTAATGAAATAGCCATAGAATGAGGCCCTAAATGCTATATAATAGATGCTTCCAAAGGGTTACCACTGGTAGATTGTGCTGTCGTGCTGAACTAGTCATTTTGCTGTGAGATGCCAATTATCATCAATAAGCTTCATCAGTGCATGCAAGCTCGATGACGAGTAATGATGGGCAGGAACAGATCACGGCTTTCCAGCCACACCTGACCAGATAGTTTCTTCCTTAAATAGCTAATACGTGCCGTCTTGTTGGTTCTCGAGATAGGTGCATAGTATGGTGAGAATGCTGAGCTCAAGATAATCACTTTGTGTCACTTAGAGAGGCCATCTTGCAGCTACTGTTATGGTGTAATTTGAGGAGAGTCTTGTGGGCTTTTGGTAAAGGAATGTGCTGTGGCGTACCAAGTCGGTACAGCTGGGGGGAAAAATGTCATACAGGCTGGAGTTGGAACACAGGTCCCTGACAGAAGATCAGTGCCAAGAATTAATGCTTTGCATGTACAGACTTTGAAAGTAGGTCTAATTTTACTCTGACAGAGACACAAGAGCTGGAATAGGCTGGGTGAAGGATTATTCCCAGATAAAGGACCTGTGGCTGAGAGCCCTTTGTAGACTTCTGGTAAATGGTGCCAAAATTGTGCCCCAAAAGGGACCAGGGAGGATTGAATGAATGTGGTGGGCTAGAGTTTCAGGATCAAACCCTGATGGGCTCAAATGATTTAGTCCCTTACATATAGATGTTTATGATATCAGTTCTGTATCCGGAGGGATCTTCATGACATGTGTTGCATGGAGTGAAAACTTAGCTGTGATGGTATATACCTTTGTGGGACCGTTGTGGCCTTGAGGTTCGAGTCTAGAACACACGCAGTGTAGTTACAGGCTGTGTATGTGCTGCACAGCTCTGACAAATGCCTTCAAAAAGCCATAAGAAGCTGATGCCTATTGGCCTTAGAGATGGTAATGAATGCCTTAATTGTAAGTTTTCATATGTGTGGGTATTATGCCTGTTGGCCATAGAGATCATTGGTAGTTAATGAATGTCTTAACTGTAGGTTTCCATGTGTAGCAGTACTATGTTTGTTGGCCTTAGAGATGGTAATGGATGCCTCTGTTGAAGGATAAGCCTACCTACATGTATGTAGCGGTATTATGCCTATTGACCTTAGTGATGGTGAGGGATGCAGTATGTAGGGGTATTATGCCTATTGGCTTTAGTGATGGTAAGGGATGGGGTATGAAGGAGTATTATGCCTATTGGCCATAGTGATGGTGAGGGATGCAGTATGTAGGGGTGTTATGCCTATTGGCCTTAGTGATGGTAAGGGATGCCGTGTGTAAGGGTATTATGCCTATTGGCTTTAGTGATGGTAAGGGATGCAGTATGTAGGGTATTATGCCTATTGGCCTTAGGGATGGTAAGTGATGGGGTATGAAGCAGTATTATGCTTATTGGCCTTAGTGATGGTGAGGGATGCAGTATGTAGGGGTATTATGCCTATTGGCCTTAGTGATGGTAAGGGATGCAGTATGTAGGGTATTATGCCTATTGGCCTTAGTGATGGTAAGTGATGGGGTATGAAGCAGTATTATGCTTATTGGCCTTAGTGATGGTGAGGGATGCAGTATGTAGGGTATTATGCCTATTGGCCTTAGTGATGGTAAGGGATTCGGTATGAAGGAGTATTATGCCTATTGGCTTTAGGGATGGTAAGGGATGCAGTATGAAGGGGTATTATGCCTATTGGCTTTAGTGATGGTAAGGGATGCGGTATGAAGGAGTATTATGCCTATTGACCTTAGTGATGGTAAGGGATGGGGTATGAAGGGGTATCATGCCTATTGGCCATAGTGATGGTGAGGGATGCAGTATGAAGGGGTATTATGCCTATTGGCCTTAGTGATGGTAAGGGATGCAGTATGTAGGGGTATCATGCCTATTGGCCATAGTGATAGTAAGGGATGCAGTATGAAGGGGTATTATGCATATTGGCCTTAGTGATGGTAAGGGATGCTGTATGTAGGGGTATTATGCCTATGTACCTTACAGATGGGAACAAGTACAGTGTACCTTATACACCGTAAATTGGGTTGGATGTCTATAGCAGACCATTGCTCCACAGGTTTTCAGTGTAAATGTGCCCTGATACATTGTAGTTGAGCAGGGGCCCAGGGGCTGGAAATGCTGTCACACATTACAGATTTGGATCAACAGGTTGTTTCATTGTTGTGGCCATTGTTTGAAATGACCACTTTGTACCCTTTGACAGAAGAGTTTATGAAAGCATTTTGGCTGTATGCCTGAGGGGATCATTACTATGCCTTAATGGATCCTTGCTTGATTATTCCAGATAAAGCCCTAGTCAAGTCTAACCTTAATTGTTATAACAACATCCTGATGTCGGATATATTACCTGAATGACCTTCACGTTTCAGGAGCTGAAAGTACATTTCTATTGCTGTTTTAGTCATTTATGTGATGTATGTCGACATCAAGCATATTTGAAGTGAACAGAATGAGACAATTGTTTCTGACTGTAACACTTGATACAGTTGTTTAGTAGAATATTCAGGAGCACTGAGGCTGATGCCAATGACTCATAAATTAGAACTTAATAGAAACAGATATAATTATGACACCAATTAAATGCTAGGGGAAGCATACACAGTGCACTCAGCCTGACCCCCCCCCCAAAAAAAAAAAAAAAAAAAAAAATTGGTAGCTAATTGTATGTACTGAGGGCAAGTAAATTTTATTGGGTTGCATTTTGTATGTTCTGAAAAGAAAAGAATTTACATGTACATCTAACAGGCTTGTACTAGCTGTAGGGTTATACCCTGAGACATGTTGACCAGATCTGGAGGAGGCCAAAACATGCTCCAAGTGGAGGCCCAGTGCTCGAAGTGCCCAACATGTACAGGTGGGTGGAATGCCTTGGATGTATGAGCCTCAAGGGAAGGACTAAATGTACCGCAGCTGATGGAAAATCAGATCCAGTGGGTGGAATGCCTTGTACAGTTACACTCGCGTTCAAGTTAACAAACGCCAAACGCACCAACGTTTCCCAAACACTTTCAGTGAAAGTCAAACGTTTTGCAAACGCGTAGCAAACACTTTGCAAACACTTTCCAAATGCTTTACAAACACTTTTCCAAACACTTTGCCGAACGCGTTTGGTGAAAGCCGAACGTTTTCAAACACTTTTCCAAATGCTTTCAAACACTTTACACTTTGCGCCAAACGTATGTGATACATATACATGTACACTTGGTAATCTAATTCTAATGACAGGAATATTTTTTAACAAGTGCCTAAAAAGCTTATCAGCACCTAAAAATCCCAACAACACGTGCATGCCTTCATTTATGGATAAGCCAACTCCATTGGTCCTTGGAGCAATTATATATATTTTAATTGAAAATTAGGAACTATTTCGGAGTAAATTTATAGGCAATATCATGATCAGATCATGAATCATGATCTGATAATGATATTGCCTATGGATTTACTCTGAAACAGTTTTTGAAAGATGAAGTATTCATGACATCTTAAATGAAGAATTAAGTCTTTAATTAATTTTAGTTGAATTAGACACTTGGGTACACATATTTGGATTGTGTTTTATATAAATATATACAACCTATAATGTTGGATAAGTGCACATTCACATGTAGGTACATCATGTATTGCTGGACCTGTTGAAAAAACGTTTGGAGATTCTTCATCATTTAAATGGAAGTGTTTGAAATGCATAGTGTTTGAAATCGTTCGGGTAATTGTTCAATGCGTTTGGAGATGTGTTGGATAACTTTGTGAAAGTGTTGGAACGTTTTGTAAAAGTGTTTGAGATTTTTCGCAAACGCTTTCCAAACGCTTTCCAAACACATTCCAAACACTTTGCACATACATTCCAAACGTTTCCAAACACAAGCCAAACACCAGCAAAACGTGAAAAAAGCGTTTGGCTGTTAACTTTTAGCCCGGCGTAACTGTATGTATGAGCCTCAAGGGAAGGACTATATGTACCGCAGCTGATGGAGAATCAGATCCAGTGGGTGGAATGCCTTGTATGTATGAGCCTCAAGGGAAGGACTAAATGTACCGCAGCTGATTGAAAATCAGATCCAGTGGGTGGAATGCCTTGTATGTATGAGCCTCAAGGGGAGGACTAAATGTACAGCTGCTGATGGAAAATCAGATCCAATGGGTGGAATGCCTTGTATGTATGAGCCTCAAGGGAAGATTAAATGTACTGCAGCTGATGGAGAATCAGATCCAGTAGGTATAATACCTTATATGTAAGGGCCTAAAGGGGAGGACTAAATGTACAGCAGCTGATGGAGATTCAGTGGGTGGAATACTCTACATATACAGGCCTCTGGGGGAGGACTTAATGTACAGCAGCTGATGGAGATCCAATGGGTGGAAAAAACTTACACAGTCCTCTTCAGGATGACTAAATGTGCCTGATACAGGCCTATGAAACAGGCTGGGCTTGTGCTAGGGATTTTATTTTGTTAGCCAACTTGGCTAAAGTCACTTAAATCTTTTAGCCAAACTTTAATTTCTTTAGTCAAAATGGGGTCACATATTCGAGTATTTTATATCTAATAGGTGGCAGTTCAATGATAAAACAATAAAACTGATTTTGAAGCCACCGAGTGCTAAAAGTTTTTAGCCAATTTGGCTAAAAGTTTGTAAATTCTTTAAGCCAAATTCCACAACCATTTGCCTATGGCTAATTGGCTAATACCAGCCCAGATAGGTGAATACCCTTTACAGGCCTCAGGTTGTGGACATAATGCACCATGATGGAGCCCCCAGTGGGTGGAAGGACAGCTGTATACTGACTCAGGTGTTGGAGGATTGCTGCCTGAGCAGGCCTTGGATCTGCAGTGAGGTTCAATGTTGTGTACAACCAGTGGCTGTTAAGGAAGCCATGCATGCACAGTCAGCCTCTGTATGTTGTCCGACTTGCCAAATGACTGGGATAAGTGCTACAGTGCACCACTTCAGACTAATGATGTCCCACACCCTATAATGCTATGGCCAATTCAAATCGAGTCAAACTCCACATGCCCAGGTCAACAAGATGTACAATGGACAGAGTGGTCAACCTGTAGTGCAGCTGAACAGTACTCTGGGTGGCTCACCATTTCCACATACAGCCTTTAGATGCTGGTGTACGTACATGCAGTCTTTGTGCATACCTAATGCATGGGCTATGCAGTCATAATGCGATTGTGAAGTTGCTATCAAACCTCTCCAGATGAATTAAGTTCCTTAAGAAATAAGGGATACATCAGGCATTACGTGTGTGCAATGTTTAATATCAGTTGGGTGGCAATCAGCCACACATTTTGTCTCTAAGCATGTCATATGCAAGGGCCAGAAACCGGTCTAAGCACTCTGTGCCAGCCAAATGTATTCTCCTATGTAACACCTCCTCCCCCACCTCACCCACAATTGGCTAAAATTGGTTGGATATGTTAAATGTGTGTTTCAGTGTTTTCGTTTGATTTTGCTATTGTTTATTAGCTCAGCTGACTTGCCAATCAGGTGAGCTTATAGGATGGTCCTTCATCTGTCTTCTGTCCATCATCCATCCTCTGACCTCTGTCCGTCCACAATTCACATTTTTGCCTTCTCTAAAACCGTCAGCCAGATTTACTTCAAAATTGGTGGGGATGTACCCTAGGTGGGTTTCTACCAAATTTGTTAAAAATGGTCATGCTTCAGTGATTTTGGATTTTTTAATGATTTTTTTTGGTTCTTTTTTTGGGGGCAAATCTTAAAAAAATCTTCATCTCTGCAACCACTCCCCAATTGCTTTGACATGACACAGGAACACTCTGACGGACTCCTAGTTCTTAATTTGTTCACCAGGTGGCGCTGCATTTTTTTTCCTATTTTTTTTTTGGATTTTTTGTGTGTTTTTACTATTTTCGACTTCTTTTCCAGAACTGTCACTCAGATGAAGCTGAAACTTGGTTGATATGTTCCTTGTGGAAGGGTCAAACAAAGTTGTTTACTATGTGGCACTGCTATGGATTCCTGATTTCAAATTATTTTTGCAATTTGGGTACTTATCGGTTAATGCACCTTTCCTATTGGTTACTATGTAAGTCAATGGGTATTCTAATACCAATTTACATTTTCAACTTCCTCATGGAAAGCATCCGCCAGATTCACTTCAAACTTTGTGGCAATGTACCTGGGTGGGTCTCTGTCATGTTTGTTCAAATGGTCATGCTCCAGTAATTTTTGGATTTTTAATGAATTTATTGGGGTTTTTTTGGTGGCAAACCTTAAAAAATCTTCTTCCATGAAACCTCTCTTTTATATTACAGAGGAACACTCCTTGGGACTCCTAGTTCTTAATTTGTTCACCTGGGGTGCTACTATTTTTTACTAATTTTTAAGTGTGTTTTTGCTATTTTTGACTTGTTTTCCAGAACCTTCACTCAGATTAAGCGGAAACTTTGTGGATATGTTCCTTGTGGAAGGTTCAAACAAAGTTATTCACTAGGTGGCACTGCTATGGGTTCCTCATTTTTTACGATTTTTTAAATTCGGGTACTTATCAGTAAATGCACCTTTCTTATTGATTACAATGAAAGTCAATGGGCATTCTCATGCTTATTCATGTTTTGGACTTTCTTTGAAGAAGCTGTCAGTCAGATTGACTTCAAGCTTGGTGGCAATGTACCTTGGGTGGGTCTCTACAAAGTTTGTTCGTATGGTCATGCTCCAGTGATTTTTGGATTTTTTTATGATTTTTTGTTGGAAAACCTTTAAAAAAGTTTTAATATGAAAGTTTTAAAAGGGAATTTCTTGTAATGGTTATAACTGAAATAGTTTTGGCCAGATTTGTGTCAAACTTGGTAGGGATGTACCTTTTATAAGCCTCTACATATTTTGTGCAAGTGCTCATGTTCCAGTGATTTTTACCCTTCAGCCTTATGAGGCTGACGGGTATTGTCGTACTGTGCGCCATCCGTCCGTCTGTCCATCTCATGGTTTTATCACCATAACTTAAGAAATTTTTGAGACAGGACTTTCATATTGCACATGATATTACACTTCTATATGGCCTACTTTGTGTGCAAGCACAGTTGACCTTGACCTAATTCTCAAGGTCACACAGTGGTTACATGTGCTAAGCAATGTTACCCTATAACTATTGAAAGCCTGCATCTAGCAATCTAAAGTTTAAACACAAGAAGCTTCATAGAGTGATCTAGAAGCCTATTGAAAATCAAGGTCATAGCTCTATATTTGATTTACTTTTTGAGGTCAAACGTCAAGTGCACAATGATGGTATTGGTCTAAGTAAGGAATTATATAAGTCAGTTACATGAAATTTTATAAACCTATGTATCATAACCAAAAAATGTGTCATGAATCAAAAGTAGGTCACTAGGTCAAGTATCTGGGTCACAGTGACCTATCCATTAAAATTTTTTTTTACCACTATAATTTCAGAAGCTTTTGAGACAGAACTTTCACCCTTCGGCTGTATGAGGCTGACGGGTATTGTTGTACCCTGTGCCTTCCGTCCGTCTGTCAGACTGTTTTTTTTTGTTTCTTCACATTGGTATTGGAAGATGAATGTTGATGCTTTGGTATCTCTGGAATCTCTTTGCTATCATTGTTGGGTTTGATATTTATGAATATGGGTCGTGTTTTTCCACATAAGTGTATCATAGTAGAGATGTCCGTCTGTCCGTCCGTCCCATGGTTTTACCACCATAACTTAAGAAATTTTTGAGACAGGAAATTGAACATGATATTACATTCCTATATGGCCTACTTTGTGTGCTAGCATAGTTGACCTTGACCTAATTCTCAAGGTCACACAGTGGTCACGTGCTAAGCAATGTTACCACTCTAACTATTGAAAGCCTGCATCTAGCAATCTAAATCTTACACACAGCAAGCTTCATAGAGTGATCTAAAATCCTATTGAAAATCAAGGTCATAGCTCTATATTTGACCTACTTTTTGAGGTCAAAGGTCAAGTGCACAATGATGGTATTGGTATAAGTAGGAAGTTTTTAAGTCATTACAGCAAAAGAGATTCAAGGCGGCTGAAGGGGACTGCGTTCTTTAAACTGTATTTTTGGACCTTGACTTCATTCCCAAGGTCACATGACAACTGACATGAAATTTACTGTTCACTGGATAACTTGAGATCTGTTTTGAGTTATGACCTTCACTTTGCACATGTTAATGTTTCTCTATGAAGGTCACACTTAGACAGTACATGAGGGACCTTGACCTCATTTCTGGGATCACAGTGCAAGCTACATGAATTTACTCTTCACTATAACTTGAGAACTACTTGAACTGGGACCTTGATGTTTCACATGTTAGTGTTCTATAAAGGTCAGACTTACTCAGTACATGGGTGACCTTGATCCTATCCCAAGTTCACAGAGCCACAAGTGTCATGAATCTGTCGGCCGGTCAACAGAGCACGGGCTGTTCACACAGCCCTCTTGTTAAAAATTAGTTTGAAGTAGATGTAGAATTGTAGGTGACAGGTGTCCATGTAAGATGTCCGTTGTTGACAACTCTCCATCAGTTACCCATGCCAAGGAAAGCTTTTCACATCTTAATTCAGGCAGGAGGCTTTAAGATGGTTAGCTTCAGCAGATGTGAAAAACATCAAAAACAACAAAAAAAGATAGTGGTGCACGCTCTGAAGACCACCTCTCATGAGAGACCATATATCTATTTAAGACCATCCTTACATGACACTAGAATTTAGTTCTCTAGTAACTTTGCCCATATTTTAACACCACCTGTAATGCAAGACCACTTTTTGTTGCCAGTAGGAATGTTCTTAAATTGCAGATAACATTGCTTATTTTATTTTATGTTATTTTAGACAATATTCTTTTCTGTGCAGATATTAACTAGGCAAGATTGCATTGAATCAAACCTGATAGCTGAGCAGTTATACATGTCTATATGTCTATACATGTCTACACATATATACCTTTCCCAAATGGTTTCTGGCACCCATATCTCCCCACTCACAGTGATCGTGTATGGTTGCTATGGCAACAGGGTCCAAGGAGGAAGACAATAATCTATAGCATATTACAGGAGTACCGGAGAATGAGATTTTGATATGACATTCCAGTCTCTTTGTTACTCGGGTTCCTGGGATGGATCTTCCATTATCTCCCACAGTTCTGGGTGGAATATGTGGCGGTGTTAAAGGGACTCGCATAATGGGTCTTCTTAAGCTCAGCGTCAGGTCAGCGGATGTCAAACAAAGGCCATGTGCAGACCTACTTACAGGGTATTTAGGATCACAAACAGATTTTACATTAAATACACTTATATGTATAGCTGTTTATCACACAGGAGCACTTTCTTGGCAGAAGCTGGAGGACTGTACCTGATGTAATATCAGATATGAAAAAAAAAGCCCAGAAAATTTGTTGTCATATTAAATTCAGAGCTAATGGATGTTAATATATTTGGTAACGTAAATTCCTTTCTTAATATTGACATCCAATTATACAATTACAAATATTTACTGGACAAGTCTGTTTAAGTACCCAAATAGCAGACGAGAGTGCTAATCAATTTCCATCTGATGAGGATAGTATATATAGAGATGTGGTAATTATTCTACTACTACTTTGGCTTGCCAGATTATTGTATTGAAGATTTGCTGCTGAGTCTAAAAAGTTGAGTGGCAATTGATAGAAATTGATTTCAAAATTGGGAAGCAATCTATCTGGGAAAGGAGGCTAATCGTTAATCCTTAGCTGGGTAAAACATTAGGACGCAATAGGGCTGCCATTGAAATAATCAATCGCTGCACCCTGGTCCCCACATTGCTTCCACCTTTTGGAACTTTTTTGTTTTTAACCGTTTCCCCTTTGAAATGGCCCAAGGGACACCACCCTATATATATATATATATGTGTGTGTGTGTGTGTGTATATATGTATATATATGTATATATATGTGTGTGTATATATATATATGTATGTATGTGTGTGTGTGTGTGTGTATATATATAAATATATATATATATATATATATATATATATATATATATATATATATATATATATATATATATATATATATATATATATATAGTGTTTAATTCCCTGTGGGACCTTCATATCACTGACAGTAAAATTAATGAGGCACATAATGACCAAAATGTTACTGAACAATGCATTTTAGTTGTTCTGCGGATGTACTACAATGGCCAGGTGGCCTTATGGTAGGGAAAATAACTTGCCTTATAAGATTAATAAGCAAACAAGGAAACAGAAAAAAGATGTTCTGGTGGCCTTTGAAGTGTTCAGTACAATCTTTAAACATGCTGGAACCACCATGAAAACATTCTGGCTTTTTAGAATATGCTATTGAGAGTGATTTTAAATTTTACATCTTCAATATCTTTAAAAGTATATAGACAATCTTACAGGGCTGAGAGTGAGTTACTGTTTTCTTTCATGAGGGATTGTTGTTGGTGTGGAAAATCAGGAGTGACCGCAGGTCACGAGTGATTTTCCACACCAACAACGATCCTGAGTGAGAGAAAAATAGTAACTTACTCTCCAGCTATGTAAGATTTTGTTTATTCTATGTTTCATTGGGTAAATGCCAAAAAATATGCCTTAGGCCTACTTCCAAAGTCGACCTGGTGTGCCCCATTTGTTTACGGTCGTCATGGTTATTCCACATCCCATGTGATTTATAATCAAACATTGCTCGCACATATTTGATTTTTTTTACATGTCAGTGCACCACAACACTGATGCAGGCACGTCACAATTTACTTGTAACAATGTTTAGGTCGTCTGACCTACAATGAGTTACTACTTTTAAATTTCACTCTAGAAAATGATACTTCATCCTCAAACATAGAATAAAATACACAAATCACTTGTTTTAACTTCCATGTATGTGCTATTTTGCCTTTTTACATCTGATGAATAAAGAGAAAAGATGTTGCATTTTAATTCAGCAAATCAAATTTAAATTTTTAATATCCTCGCATTGATGAGGACTGTTCTATTCCAACTTGCATACATATTTTTTCATTTAAAAATATGGACAGAATTTCTGCTCAGCAAATCTTTCTTTCTTGTTATTTACTGATTCTTGCCTGTCCATATGATAAATGAAGTTATTTGTAGTGGTTTACATGTGACAATGAATGTTGTGATAGTGTAAACACAACAGTCAATTACTTCTGTTTAGTTCAAGAATGTCACATATACTGAATGGTTTTCATGTTGGTTTACACATATGATGTTCATTGACTTTATATAAATTGCACCATAACTGACAATCCTTTTTCCGGTTGACACACAAGCGTGAGTAGTTTCCACGCGTTTTTATGGTTACACAATTGAGTCATCTTGCAATGACCTTGTAGCAGTGGACACATGATAACAGTGTTTGTATGTTTTGCAGCAACAAGTTCGTGATTTTGTTCCAGTTTGTGCACGAAAACCAATGATTAATTATACTGTATATGGTTACACCGGATAGTACATGTCTTACTGCTTGCCAGCTGATGCTTTGTACCCATTCAAGGCACACACGACAGATGGTGTCTGATATCCAGGAGATGAGAAGTAATGTATCAGTGTATCAATAGGCACTCTTTGCCCACAACTACACCATAAAGTTGCCATGCAGTACAGGGCAAGTGCCAAAATACAGGCATTCAAGCGCTAGGGTACCAGCATACTTTATTTTCATAGAAGACGAGGCAAGTGCCAGGAGATTGGCATATATTCTTGATTGCCACAGAAGACAGGGCATATGCCACCAGACTGTCATAAAAGACAGGGCAAGTGCCACGAGACAGTCATAAAAGACGGGGCAAGTGCCGCAAGACTGTCATAAAAGACAGGGCAAATGCCACGAGACTGTCAAAATCGGCAGGGCAAGTGCCACAAGACTCACAAAAGACAGGGCAAGTGCCCCGAGAGTGTCATAAAAGACAGGGAAAGTGCCACAAGACTCATAAAAGACAGGGCAAGTGCCCCAAGACTGTCATAAAAGACAGGGAAAGTGCCACAAGACTGTCATAAAAGATAGGGCAAGTGCCACAAAACTCCTAGAAGACAGGGTAAGTGCCACGAGACTGTCATACATTACTGTCACTAATAGTCATACTTTACTCTCACAGAAGACTGGGCAAGTAACAGTAAGGGTGGCATACTTAACTGTCACAGAGAACCAGACTGGCATACATGATTGCCAATTATCCCATAATGGGGCCCTTGGGACGGTAATAAAGGTATGTGTTACGGCTATCATGTCTGCTTTCCGGCTATCATGTCTGCTTTCTGGCTATCATGTCTGCTTTCTATATCACATAGTACCACATTACTTTCTAGAAAAACAGACTGATTCATCCGTGCATGGCAGTGTTGGGTGGTTATGCTTTTCGACGTGTTTCTGGCCTCTTTTTTTGCTTAAAAACTATCGTTTGTAGTCTACTTATACAGAATATTCCATAGAAATGTTATGGGATAAATACAAACCATCATTCGTGTGTGTTTCTGGTTGGGACTCAATGATACTGCACAAGGAAACCACTTGCCGCTTTACGGCTCGTAGTTTCCTGCCCAGAATCATTTCGTCCCAATCAGAAACACCACTCATGACAGTTTGTATAAATATCTGACATGTTTCACTCTCCATGGAGCTCATCAGCAACAAAAACTTGTTATCACCTGCTGTGCTATATACATGATATACTGAGGTTTGCTGGAAATATAATTGAGATGCACAGCTGTCCTTGTCCATGGGAGCTGTATTCTAATCAAAGTGATGGATATAATTACAGAACACAATACCATGAGCATTGCAGAAATGCTTAATATTTATTTGAAATCACAGATTAAGTGACAGTATACTGCAAAATTTATGGCAGCCATCAACCAAGATTAAGGCATGCACTGGATTTATGGAGAGTGTCCTGTGAGGACTTCTGGGATATGTGCTTACTTATAGAGTTAATCCTTTTCCCGGTTGAACTAAGACTGAGTCAATAGCTTTCTTTGGCATGGTTTTGATACTACCATGTCAAGGGAAGCTGTTGACCTGGGGCATGTTATCATGATAATTGTCTCATCTGTAACTCTCGCTCAAGTTGTTTTTCTTTACTGTTGAAATTTGTCGAAAACATCGAAGCAGATGACATCTGACCACTGGCCAGATTTGGACAGTTAAAAGTGGGAAAGGGTTAAATAAATTAATACTGCATGCGTTTCTATCCCTACAAATTAGAAGGAAGGACACTGGGACAATGTCCTTGTATATGGAGCTAGATTAGGAGAGAATGTAACATGACTTATGGATTGCTGTTGTGACTCAGCCCCTTGTTTATCTGCACTCAGGCCCTTCCTCATGCAATATTCAATATTTTTAAGTCAAGGAGGGAACATGCTAAGGACCTGTAATTGTTTGTTGTTTGGACAAAGCAAGGAACCTGCAAGAGCATCCATGGGCAAAAGGGTTAATGGTCCCTGACTTGCAAGAACCCTCTTATGAGTCGCAAATCTGTCTTAATTGGCAAACTGCCTCGTAGTTGGTACCAATTTTATTCTTTTTTGGCAGTGTGTACTTTTTTAAAGAGACCCCCCTGTCATTTAAGACCAGTCTTTATTGTTTGGTAAGGTTCTAGTGACCAAGCAGGGGCTGTGTGTGGTGTGTTGTTATTTGTCCCATGCTGCACGTGTACATTACGAACATCCTCCATGATACAACTGCTATTTCAAATTGTCCACAAAACTTAATAGCTAGGAAAAAAAACCCTGACTCATCTTCCAACAGGATATGGGTCAGCTAATGCAGTGAGACAATTTTCTGTAGAAAAATACAGTATTAGATTTGCCGTCTGGATGATATAAGCAATTCAGTAGAACGCTGGTCCAATTATGCATGTGCAGACTATAAGTGTCTACAGATGAGGGTCATTATGGGCTGCAGTGTAAAGAGGACATACTGGTTTATATGCTAACTGCTGATAATACATTCTGGACTAGAGGTTAAAACCATTGTTCATTATGGGAAATGTGCTCTGCATGAAAGCAAACCATGAGGTTGGAGCTGGCTGTTGGACTGCATGCAGTCCGCCTTGTTTAAGGCAATCATAGTTGATGGTGTGGACCAGTTGCTTGGTCTTACTGACTAGTTGTTGGGTTATACTGACTAGCTACAGGAAAACTGTGATCATTTACAACGTAGGATTGACAATATTGCATAATAAAGATAAATCGGTGAAAAATGGGGGTGGGGTGTATTCAGGGAGGCAGATTGAACACGACACCACTTCTTGTGAACAACCAGTATCCAATCAGTGAAGCTGGATTTGTTTATCAACCAGATGGCACCACTTGTATGTAGCTAGATACCAAACCTTATTAAGTTACCTGCGGCGCCATCTGGAACACACCTCCTCTTTTGTTGCTCAAGTCACAATTATTAATTATTGGCCAATTCTGGTTAGATGTGTGAATAATGATTAGCTATATGGCAATGCTACCTCCTTATACTCTAAGACTGACTAGTTACTTGGCGATATTGAATAATGTTTAACCATCATTCAATATCACCAAGTAACTAGTCAGTCTTCTATATTGCTATATGCTCCTTCGGAGGAGGGGGCATATAGCAATTACTTTGTCCGTGTGTTCTTGTGTGTTCCACTGACAGCTTTCACACAATAACTCAAAAAGTTTTTTGCTTAGGGCTTTCATATTGCACATGCTTATAGTCCTGAATAAGGTCTCATACAAGTTTGAAGATGGGTGACCTTGACCCAATGCTGAAGGTCACAGAGCTTTTTTAGTGAATTTGGTTTTCATGTGATAACTCAAAAAGTTTTTTGCTGAGGGCTTTCATATTGCACAGGCTTATAGTCCAAATAAGGTCTCCGATGAGTTTGAAGATGGGTGATCTTGACTCAGTTCCCAAGATCACAGTGCCATTTTAATGAATTTGATTTTCATGTGATAACTTGAAAAGTTTTGTGCATAGAGGTTTCATATTGCACATGGCTTATAGTCCTGGAAAAGGTCACACACCAATTTGAAGATGGGTGACCTTGAATCAATTACCAAGGTCACAGAGCCATTTTAATGAATTTGGGTTTCACACATTAACTTGAGAAGTTTTTAGCATAGGGCTTTCTTATTGCACATGTTATAGTCCAGCATAAGGTCTCAGAGGAGTTCAAAGATGGGTGACCTTGACCCAATTCCTCAGGCCGCAGAGCCATTTTAGTGAATTTGGTTTTCACATGATAAGTTGAAAAGGTTTTAACATAGACCTTTCTTATTGCACTTGGATTTAATCCCACATAAGGTCTGAGAAAAGTTCAAAGATGGATTACCTTGACCCAGATCCCAAGGTCACAGAGCTGGGGGCGGAGGGGCATAGATCTAGCAATCTCTGATTGCTTTTTAATTATTTTTGGCAATGTTACATATTTGAGGGGTATACCAGTTGGTTGGCGGAACAAAACAATGATGCTCACACGACAATGTTTCAGGCAATATAAGATAGCTGTTGGGTAATACTGACTGTAGTGAGAACCAAGCAAGACCAGTGACAGCAAATCCCTGTAGCAGGAAACAGCCAGAGCGGTTTCGAATCTCGACTGTCATCAGTGGCAGTTGCTATGTAAAATCAAATAAAGCGCATGACCATTTTAGATGCGCAGTCACCAGTAGTTAAGAAAATGGTGAGTCATCAGCACTAGTGTCAAGTTGATAATCCTGAACATGTATAATCAAAACTCAGTCCTTTTTATTGACAAACTCAAGCAATCCATTATGAAAGTCAACCACCAATTAAACAAAATTATGTCTCCCGGTGGAAGCCGGGGGACATATTGTTTTAGTGCCCGTTTCTTCCGCTTGTTGTTGTTGTTGTTGTTGTTGTTGTTGTTGTTGTTGTTGTTGTTGTTGTTGTTGTTGTTCAGGTTCTTCAACACGTGGTTTCCGTGCGATAAGTCTTGAAAGACTTGACAGAATTTGATGAAACTTGGTGGGATTATGTATCTAGGCAAGACCTAGGTTGGGATTGTATTTGGGTGACCTTGACCTAATTTTCAAGGTCACAGGGTCACTTATGTGAAATTGGTTTCCGTTCGATAAGTCATGAAGAACTTGATGGAATTTGATGAAACTTGGTAGGATTATGTATCTAGACAAGACTTAGGTTGGGATTGTATTTGGATGACCTTGAGCAAATTCTTAAGGTCACAGGGCCACTTATGTGAAATTGGTTTCCGTGCGATAAGTCTTGAAGAACTTGATGGAATTTGATGAAACTTGGTTGAATTATGTATCTAGGCAAGTCCTAGGTTGGGATTGTATTTGGGTGACCTTGACCTAATTTTCAAAGTCACAGGGTCACTTATGTGAAATTGGTTTCCGTTCGATAAGTCTTGAAGAACTTGATGGAATTTGATGAAACTTGGTAGGCTTATGTATCTTGGCAAGACCTAGGTTGGGATTGTATTTGGATGACCTTGAGCGAATTCTCAAGGTCACCGGGTCACTTATGTGAAATTGGTCTCGTGCGATAAGTCTTGAAGAACTTGATGGAATTTGATGAAACTTGGTAGGACTATGTATCTTGGCAAGACCTAGGTAGAGATGACCTTGAGCAAATTCTCAAGGTCACAGGGTCCCTTAAATATGAAATCGGTTTCTGTTCAATAAGTCGTGAAGAACTTGATGGAATTTGATGAAACTTGGTAGGTTTATGTATCTTGGCAAGACCTAGGTTGGGATTGTATTTGGATGACCTTGAGCGAATTCTCAAGGTCACCGGGTCACTTATGTGAAATTGGTTTCCGTGCAATTAGTCTTGAAGAACTTGATGGAATTTGATGAAACTTGATAGGATTATGTATCTAGGCAAGACCTAGGTTGGGATTGTATTTGGGTGACCTTGACCTAATTTTCAAGGTCACAGGGTCATTTATGTGAAATTGGTTTCTCTGCAATAAGTCTTGAAGAACTTGATGAAAATTGCCACAGTAATGTATCTAGGTGAGAGCTAAAATAGGATTGTAATTTTCAAGCAAACTTGGTCATTTGTAATTTGTTATCACCTGTAGCTTATACAGAGACGTTAGTGTTCCACCGGGAGACATTTGATTTTCTGTTGGAAAATCAGTCTGTTCTAGTTTCAAATGATTTTATAGCCAGAGGACACATACTTTTATGGGTAGATTCTGGCTGAAACACAAATTTTCTAATGGTTTCTGTAAGCAAGTTTATTTCAAACATTGTGGAAAACAGCTGATAAATATACATAAAACCAGACACGTGGCTTCTAAATAAAATTTATTTGATGTTTCCCAAACAAAAATAACAGACAGCAACATAACTTGGTTAAACATGAAGCTATTTGAATATCTTGGCAAAGGTTGCAAATACATGTAGAGAGATTACAATCAATCATTGGTCAGTTGGGTAATGCCATCATATAATGATGCAGTGCTAAGTGTGGAATGCCCTGTGCTAATCAGACACTGATAATCAATGTCTGGCGCTAATCAGAACGTGGGTTCACAAGATGGAGTATATAACGATGTTGATAGGAAAGGTCAGAATTAGCTCTGAAGTGTGCACTCGCCCCAATACACAACCGAAATCACAAAAAATTTGGAGGCCTAGAGCTGTGTATTCCCATTGGTTTGTATGTAAAAGTAACCTTAAATAATCTGGTCACTTAAGTAGCTGTGGTTATATGATTTTTGTGAGGTATTTAATTATGCATCTAGATTTAAATATGGTTTCTCTGTGTGCAGTTGTTTTCAAGTTATTAAGCTGCAAATTACAATGTAAAGTAATGGGAATACATAACCCTAGCACTCCAGTGACTGCAGTGCCCTCTTTTAGGCAAGGCTAGAACCTTCTGTTCTTGTCCTTGCCTGTTGCCATATTGCAAAAATGACTGATAATTGTGGTGTCCATGTGCAGTACTTTACAGGCAAGTAATACTTTACAATAGTCCTTCTCTTGTAAGGCCACCCTAAAGGTAGCTCATAAAGGTCTTATCTTAGAGCTGGCCTCTCCAGCGGGGGGAAATACGATGGAAATATGACACTTTGTGCATAAGAATGGTGTTTTTTTATCTCTTTCATTTTCCAATTGCAACTGGTCAAACTACTTAAAATGAGCTGATTTGAATTATAATAAGGGTGCCAGATTCATGTTCCTTGTAAAAAGACCTTTCATTCCAGTACCAGCATGTCTGAAGTTATATAGAATATAAAAGTCCAGGTCAACAGCTTTGTTTGGCACACTGTGGGTGCATGGCACACAAAGCATGCCGAGGAAAGCTGTTGACTGTCCAAAGTGTGGCAGTGAAAGAGTTAAGAAGGATGGCCTCTGGCAAGAGGGACTTTACAAGGGAAAGGGGCGTGGGGGGGGGGGGGGCACTGTATACCTATCGGGTACAAGCTGTGAAACATGTTCTGAGTAGTTACCCGCTGAAGACCCTTTATTTTATCAGTGCTAATACAGCCTGTGTCAAAATTCTACAGAAGAACCTGTGCAACATGGACAATAGTACTTCCATATTTATATAGGTTACACAGGGACAGGTTAGCTTATGGAGTGTAAAGAGTTCGGACTGCAGAATAGGGTAATAAACCAGGAAGTGGTTCTGGACAAAAAGACACTAAGACAGTATATTCATATTCCACATATACATGTTTTTTTTTGGCTGATTGAGCCTATTTAAATGATGAACAACAGATTGTGCATAGAAAGTGACCCAATCTTACTTAAAGGTCATAATATTCTACATTAATAATTTTGAACTCGGAATAAGATCTGTTCAGTCGGCAATAAGACCTGGCTACTAGGAATTAGTCAATATGGAGTATTTGTTCTTCGTTTGCTGCTTAAATATTGACAAACTACCAGGTACAATGGACACAGACACCGCTGCATGGCTATTGAATAAGTAACTTGTTAAATGTCATGGTAATGGACAGACTGTCAACAAGCAGCGTATACATATACCTGTTGGCACGTTTGGTGGTGAGCAAAATGGCAGCATTTATTGGCGTATCTTGAAGCAGACCTTGATCACTTTCAGGTATGATTTATAACCTGTCTTTGGTTGCGACTAGAATGCTAGAACTGTCAATGTCAGCTGATTTATGACAGCTCGCAACATACTTTTAAGGAATCTGCTTGGACATTTTTAATGTTAGTTGTTGAGAGACCCTGATGTATTACAAGAACATATCACCCACCAAGCTTCTGTATGAGGGTTAGGGCCATGGAGTCTGGTGGCCCAAACCTTGTATTTGGCCATAGAGGGTGACCCAGAAACTTGTATTTGGCCATAGAGGGTGACCCAGAAACTTGTATTTGGCCAAAGAGGGTGACCCAAAACTGGTATTGGGCTGTAGAGGGTGACTCAAAAATTTCATTTGGCTTTTGAGGGTGACCCAAAACTTGTATTGGGTGTAGAGTGTGGCCCAGAGTTTAGTATTTAGCCACAGAGGGTTGGTCAAAACCTCACGAGAATGTTGGTGACCTTGGCTTCTCGACAGGATGACAATCGGTCCATATTTACATTGGTAAGCATATGTGGCTTTTATGTTGTATATTGCAAAACAAGCTAAAGTTGCTTACACAACTGGAGCATATGTTGTTTACAAAACAACCCTGCTTCATAAACTCCCCCCCCCCCCCCCCCCCCCCCCCCCCCCCCCGCGTGAATAAAGACTAAATCAACAGCTTTCCTTGGAATGGGTTGGGCACTCATTGTCCAACCCATGCCAAGGAAAGCTGTTGGCCTGGGCGTGACATCTTGAAAGGTCTTATCTTCAATTCTCAGTCAGAGTATTTTTCATTACTGTTGCAATTAGTGGAAAATGCTCAAAAAGACGACATTTGACCGCAAGCCGGTTTTGGTTGGTTTAAGGGAGAAAGAGTTAACTTGTGACAAGGTGTTTTGGTGTTTGAAGGAGAACCTCTTTGGGGAGGAATCTGAGTTTTTTTTTTAACTCAGCTGACTTGTCAGTAGCTGAGCTTATCTTATGGTTCTTTGTTCATTGTCAACAATTGACTTCTCCAAAACGGTAAGCTAGATTCACTTTAAACTTGGTGGCAGTGTACCTTGGGTGGGTCTCTTCCAAGTTTTTTTCAAATGGTCACGCTCCAGTGATTTTGGGATTTTAAGCTCAGCTGACTTGTCAGTCAGCTGAATTTATGTGGTGGTTAGGCATCCACCATCTGTCCTTCCCTCCCTTATCTATCTGCATCCACTATTCACATTTTCAACTTCTCCAAAACTACAGGCCAGATTCACCTCAAACTTGGTGGAAATGTACCTTGGGTGGTTCTCTACCAAGTTTTTCAAATGTTCATGCTCCAGTGATTTGTGGATTTTTTTTTTTTTCTCAATTCAGGTACTTATCGATAAATGCACCTTTCTGGCGGATTACGATGAAAGTCAATGGGCATTCTAATGCTTATTCACATTTTTGACTTTTTGAAGAAACTGTCAGTCAGATTGACTTCAAGCTTGGTGGCAATGTACCTTGGTGCTCCAGTGATTTTTGGATTTTTTATGATTTTGTTGTTGTTCTTTTTTGGGGCAAATCTTATATGTGGTTATATAGGTACATTGTTTCACGCTTACTTATCAGTAGATGCACCTTTCCTATTGATTACTATATGTATGTAAGTGAATTAGTGTGCATTGTAATACTCATTCACATTTTCAACTTCTCCAAAGAAACTGTCAGTCAGATTGATTCCAAACTTGGTGGCAATGTACCTTAGGTGGGTCTGTACCAACTTTGTTCTAAATGTCACTTTCCATTGATTTTTAGCTCAACTGACTTGTCAGTTAGCTAAGCTAAAAATCTTGAAAAATCTTCTCTAAAAACGCTCAGCCAATTGCTTTGATATCACACAGGGACACTCCCATGGACTCCTAGTTCTGAATTTGTTCACCAGGTGGTGCTGCGATTTTCTGTTTTCCCTATTGATTACTGTGTAATGCTAATTCACATTTTTGACTCCTCTCCAAAACCATCAGCCAGATTGACTTCAAGCTTGGTGGCAATCTACTTTGGATGGGTTTCTACCAGATTTGTACAAATGGTCGTGCTCCATTTATTTTTGAATTTTTTATGAGTTTTTTTGTTTTGTTTTTATGTCTCCTGGTGGAAGCCGGGGGACATATTGTTTTAGTGCCCGTTTCTTCCGCTTGTTGTTGTTGTTGTTGTTGTTGTTCAGGTTCTTCAACACTTGGTTTCCGTGCGATAAGTCTTGAAGGACTTGACAGAATTTGATGAAACTTGGTAGGATTATGTATCTAGGCAAGGCCTAAGTTGGGATTGTATTTGGGTGACCTTGACCTAATTTTCAAGGTCACAGGGTCACTTATGTGAAATTGGTTTCCGTTCAATAAGTCTTGAAGAACTTGATGGAATTTGATGAAACTTGGTAGGATTATGTATCTTGGCAAGACCTAGGTTGGGATTGTATTTGGGTGACCTTGACCTAATTATCAAGGTCACAGGGTTACTTATGTGAAATTGGTTTCCGTTCGATAAGTCATGAAGAACAGCATGGAATTTGATGAAACTTGGTAGGATTATGTATCTTGGCAAGACCTAGGTTGGGATTGTATTTGGATGACCTTGAGCGTATTCTCAAGGTCACAGGGTTACTTATGTGAAATTGGTTTCCGTGCGATAAGTCTTGAAAAACTTGATGGAATTTGATGAAACTTGTTAGGATTATGTATCTAGGCAAGACCTAGGTTGGGATTGTATTTGGGTGACCTTGACCTAATTTTCAAGGTCACAGGGTTACTTATGTGAAATTGGTTTCCGTTCCATAAGTCATGAAGAACAGCATGGAATTTGATGAAACTTGGTAGGATTATGTATCTTGGCAAGGCCTAGGTTGGGATTGTATTTGGATGACCTTGAGCAAATTCTCAAGGTCACAGGGTCACTTATGTGAAATTGGTCTCGTTCGATAAGTTATGAAGAACAGGATGGAATTTGATGAAACTTGGTAGGATTATGTATCTAGGTAAGACCAAGGTTGGGATTGTATTTGGATGACCTTGACCTAATTTTCAAGGTCACAGGGTCATTTATGTGAAATTGGTTTATCTGCAATAAGTCTTGAAGAACTTGATGAAAATTGCTAGAGTAATGTATCTAGGTGATAGCTAAAATAGGATTGTAATTTTCAAGCAAACTTGGTCATTTGTAATTTGTTATCACCTGTAGCTTATTTAGAGACATAAGTGTTTCACCGGGAGACATTTGATTTTCTGTTGGAAAATCAGTCTGTTCTAGTGTTTGTTTGTTTGTTTTTTTTGGGGGGGGGGGGTCTTAAAATGCAAGGGTATATTTGCATGTCAGCTGAGCACAGGACTGTCACAGTCCTCTTGTTTTTCCATTATTCTCAGTTAAAATAATCAGATCTGTCCATGGTATGGAATGAGTTAGAAAACCATGTGCAAGAACATGATCCATTGGATATATACACAGTGTGTGCATGTGTGCTAAAACAAGCAAGGTAGTTGAATTCTAGGGAACCAGGCTCAGACATGGTTATTGATAACCACCATGGATGCTAAAATAAACATAGGGATTGGATTCTCTTGAAAATACAGTGCACTCATCCTCTGATCATGGTGCTCATGTTGTGTTTAATGCATTTTGTAATTTGGGTGCAAGAGCATTTTGTCAGCAGTTGATGCTTTTGCCTGACATATCATGTTGCAGCACACACACACACACATGTGCACACACAAACACACAAAACCACCACTACACTGACATGAATTTTATTTCAAAGCTAGGTAAATAGATAGGAAAATTTGGGGCTGTACGGGATGAGTCTGCACACAGCCAAGGACGGCTAGCTCCCAGACCAGCTAGCTGCTTGGCAACCACAGCAAATTAAGGGATTGGTGGCGTCAATTAGAGATGTTGCATCAGGAAATTGAAAGAGTGGAAACTGTGATGAGAGACAATGTAACGATGGTTAAGAAATCTGTCTTTGATGAAAAAACACATTCACTAGATCCTAATAGATATCTTCTTTCGGTTGTTCAAACTCATTATCAAATATTAATTGTGTTTTGAGATCAGATGATCAAGCTTGCAATGTCAAAAGAAACAAAATTTGATGGTACGGTTTTGTTATAAAAAATTTATAATGTTTGTGTCTCTTGTTCTGTGAATCCCTCAAATAAGCCACAACTAGGTGAATAACCTAGTGTGATTTTTGCAAGTGTACATTGAAGTGACTGAATTTTTTCAAAACTGCTGGAAAAACCGCTTCAGGCTTGCTGCGGATGTACTTTGACAGGATTGTAGTCAAACTGGGTCACTGAATTACTTATCTGCTTCACTCATATCTATATGCAATCAGCTAGGCTTATCTCTGCTCATCTTGGCTCAGCTTAAGCTGCCGCTGAACCTCAACTTAGCTAAGAGGCCAGGACTCATTTTGGATTCAACATATCAAGCTCATCAGAGGATGGGCTGTTCACACATCCCTCTTCTTTAATATTAATGTATAATGTGTTAACGGATATCTTCGGTGAAATTTGGGCTTTTCATGCAAGTGGTTGATCAATAAATTTTACAGCTTAAAAAATGTAGGCTGCATGTACTTCTAGTAATATGGTGTTTTTTACAAGCCTTGCTGTGGAGTTGCTCATTTTGAATGACGGAAAAAGGGCACGCTATATATTTTACACTTTACATAAACCTTGTTATTTTTATCTTTTGGGATTATGGGCCAGAACGTATTGTTGTCCTCTGTGCTATGCATCAGTCCATCCCTCAACCATCATCCAGTATAGTGGAAGAGGTGGCTTCCAGCTAATACCTTAGTACACTTTACCTCATAACACCTATAGTCAACTTTATGGTGCTAAAAATTGTATTACTATATTTACCTGTTTATACCAGTGTCGGTATGGTGGAATAGTGTCTGAAACTTTGAAGTTTCAAAGGAGACATCCATCCATCCGGTATTACCACTATAACTTACGAAGTTTTTGAGTTGGGCCTTCCAAATTGTATATGCTTGTACACCGCTATAACATAAATTTATATCATATGTTAAAGTTTGATGTTGCATTATGTGGTGACTTTGACCTATTTTCTGAAGGTCTTAAAGGGAATGCATTGCAGGAAATTATTATTTTTTTTATTAATGGTCATTATATCATAAGTTGTTTATAAATATATATCCATATATCATGTTTCGTTACAGGAACATTATGTGAACAAAACTCTATCTAGATGATGCAGCAAAGTCAAGTAAGCTTTTTGAGACAGTTCTCACAGTTATTTTAGCATTCATTTTACCAGTGACTGCTGCCCACCAGGCTGGGTCTCTACAAATATTTCTCATTTGCATTCCAGTGAAACAATCTTTCTCAAAGAGGCTCGGGGATTTTCCAGAGAATTAAATGGAAAAGGTTGTGACTCTGTATGAGTCATGTACTGTAGAGTCCTGCCAATTTTATCACCAGTATTTTTGTTCAGTTAAATGTGGTGTGTGTGTGTGTGTGTGTGTGTGTGTGTGTGTGAGAGAGAGAGAGAGAGAGAGAGAGAGAGAGAGAGAGAGGGAGGGAGGGAGGGAGGGAGGGAGAGAGAGAGGGAGAGAGAGAGGGAGAGAGAGAGAGAGAGAGAGAGAGAGAGAGAGAGAGAGAGAGAGAGAGAGAGAGAGAGAGAGAGAGAGAGAGAGAGAGAGGTCATAAGTGGTCCTCGACAAGATGTTGGACAGAGCAGCTGCTGTTAAAATAGTCAGCCAAAAGACGTGGTTAACCTTCAAGAGCCACACATACACCTGCATGCAAGTTTTTTTCCACTAAAAATGGTCCCATGTTGTAAATATGATCAGCTTCTCTTTTCACCAGGAGCAACTGGTCAACAGCTTTCCTTGGCACACTTATGGCACCAGGGTGTACTGAAGAAAACTCTTGACTTAGGCTCCAGAAGGTTAACCTCCAGTGAGTAGTGTCATCTGGTAGCCCCGTATGCTTTAAATTGTCTGATTGGCTCTGAAGTTTAAAGAGGAACCTCTAGCAAATGATGCCATCTAGTGTCTAATATACTTGCAGGCTTATATCATTGAAGTGTATGATTATGGGACTGTTTATTACAAAACTGAAATATGCAGTCTGAATGGGTTAAAGTATGTATACATTTAACACTCTGTAATGGTATGGTGGTCTGCATCTGAAAAGGTCACCCCAAAAGCTGTCTGAAAATGGCATTATAAGAAGGGTGGTCTCTGTAGAAGGGGCAAGATGTAAATGTCACACTTTCTGCATAGGAATTATGGTCTTTAAACAGGGGTGGCCTCTAGTGAGAGGGGCCTCATGAGAGGGGGGCCACTGTACTAATTTGGTGGGTGTGAATTAAGTCTGTTGGAATGGACAAGTACTCAAACCTCTAGCTTTGTTCAAGCGCAAGATGTGGGGGAGGATTGTCTGTAAGTGGGACAAAGTAACATCAATTAATAATCCTCACGTGAGTCTGCATAATGGCAGAATTTGGTGGCAGCTGCCAGAGTCTGATCAATATGTAAAAGTAAGACACCAGTTTAATCTCTGGGACAGCCAGTCACTGAGTACATGTGCTAATAGCTTGATCTATAACCCAGGTTCTTGCTTCAGTTTTAAAAACATGTCACCTTGTGTTGTACAGCAGCTTAATAGTGAAATGGTATATAACTCACTCTGGACCCTGTCAGTGTGTTTTGTATGGCATAGCTTGACACACAGGCAGCTGAAGCATGACTTATCAGGCTGTGCAGAAAATGATGAATTTGGACTAGACTTCTAGGCACTTGAATTAAAGCTCTTTTTACGAGGAATCTGAGAATACAGTTTTATTGTAAGTCAAGGTAAATGTATAGAAGAACCAAGGACTGGTGGGAACTGTGTTCATACATCCATGGTTGCAATACAGCACTGATTGTTTTATGTGCACCTGGCATTTACAGGTTAGATCTGAATGGCAAGTGACAGCCCTTCCTGGCCTGTGATAAGTCTTTTAATATGATAGCCTTCCTTGGATAAGTCTGTTCCAATGATGGCCTCCCTGTGATAAATATGTAACAATGATAGCCTCCCTGTGATAAATATGTTACAATAATAGCCTCCCTGTGATAAGCCTGTTTACAGTGATAGCCTGCCTGTGGTAAGTCTGTTACAATGATAGCCTCCCTGTGATAAGTCTCTTACAGTGATGGATTACCTATGATAAGTCAGTAACAAGGATAGAGGATAGTCTCCCTATGATTAGTCTGTTACAATGATAACCTCCCTGTGATAAGTCTGTTACAGTGAGAGTCTGCCTGTGGTAAGTTGGTTACAATGATAGCTTTCTGTATTTTCATTTGCTCTGAAAATGATTTATGTCATTATACATTGCAATAAATGTCAAGATCTCTGGTGGTGATACGGACAGTGACAGCCTCTCTGTTATTTTTGCAAAGGCTACAGAGAGTGGCAGCCCTGAAAAATAAATCTTTCTTCAGCATTAAACACACCATAATCAAAGTATCAGGGAACACAATTAAACTGTCACTTGTCATCCCTCTGGCACTGAATGATTATTTCTTCATACAGATAATTGTGGGCTCCTGTCAATCTGCGGCATATAATTTAAATTTCCGGCTGTTTCGGTTTTCTTCAAAATTAGAATCATGATCCTTTGGTTAATTTTGAATTAATTGCCACAGATTTTCTTGCTTGTAGTGAAACATAATTGACATGTCAATATTTACACAAAGTTCACTGACCTTTTCATTGTGTTCTCATTTATTTTATCAGCGAATCTCCACTTGGGCTTTAATTGGCAGTTTTCTTTACAGGTGAAACAAGTACACTTGGTTGCTGTACACTATATATAAATTGGGCATATCGCTTTCTGCTATGCATTTTGTAACTTAAAGATAATGTATGTTTTAAGGACTTGCAGAGGTTCTTCTGCTATTTTACCAGTATGCACATATAGCCATATCTTATGCACTATGCATATCCTGGCAGTCTAATTGTGAAATTAACATTATGAAGTTTGTGGTACTGAATTATTATATATGTATAGTGTATATATATATATATATATATATATATATATATATATATATATATATATATATATATATATATATATATATATATATATATATATATATATATATATATATAAAATAAATACAGACACTATTGATCACCCATTCATAAAAATGTGGGACTGATCAACACACACTCAAAAATATGGGACTGTTTAACACATATGTACACACTTATAGCTATGTGGTAATGATGAGCGCACCCATTCATGAATATGTGGTATTGATCAACACTCCCACTCATAAATTATGTGGCACCCATCAACTCCATCATCCATAAGCCATCAATGTGTGGTTTTGATCAATACACACATGCATAACTATGTAGGTTGGTCAATACACATGCATAAATATGTGGCTTTGATCATTAGATACATTCATAAATATGTAGGTTGACCGATACACACATTCATAAATGATATGCAGTTTTATTCAATACACATATTCATAAATATGTATTTTTGATTATTTCAAACATTCATAAATACATGTGTGTAGTTTCATTCAATGCACAAATTCAGAAATGTGTGGTTTTGATTATTACATGCATTCATAAATATGTAGCTTTATTCAATGCACATATTCATAGATATGTAGTTTTGATCAATATACAGAGTCATAAAGATGTGTTGATGAGGATTTGTACTACAATAAGTGAAACATAACATTAAATTACAGTGTGTAAATAGGTGCATTTCAGGTGACACTGTGAAATAACTTTATTATATATATATATATATATATATATATATATATACACATATACATATACATATACACACATATATACAGTAAAACCTCTCTAACCGATCACCTCCGTATACGGAACACCTCTCTATACTGACCACCATTTCTCGGTCCCAAATACATCCTTTCAATGCTATCAAACCTCCCTATACTGAACACTTTTTCCGGTCCCAAGGGTGTTCGGTATAGGGAGGTTTCACTGTACATATGGTGTGTATATATATATATATATATATATATATATATATATATATACACACATATGCATTTATTTAATTTTGTTGTTGCTTATTTTGCTCATGGCACATAATGGTGAAAATAAGGACAACATGAAATAGAATGAAAGAAATCATTTAATGGGAACTATACCCAAAATAGTAAAGTTAAAACTTCAGTTGTATGCCTGAAATGGAGAGCTCGTGAAAATTTGTACACTTAAGTATAAGTAGATTTTACAGTAATTTAATGAGCATGATGACCATTTAAATGTGTTCTATGAACAACATGTTTTTGTGTACCTATGTATCCAGTCCACAATTATGTAACCATTGAACTTCTTTCAGATACAGAAGGTCAGTTGATTGACACCATTTATTATAACAATTTGTGTGTGTGTGTGTGTGTGTGTGTGCATGTGTGTGTGTGTGTGTGTGCATGTGTGTGTGTGCATGTGTGTGTGTGTGTGTGTGTCATAGGAAAAATTCATCTGTGCTGTAATATTTCAGATCAGCGCCCCTTTCTGTTTAAATTACCCTCTTATGTTAGACTTAAAAGAGGCAATAATATTTACTGTCAGAGATAACACCAGGGATCCAATATTTTGCCATAATTTAATGGTATACAGTCCTAGCATGCAATACGTAAGTAGCTAATTGCATCTGATTTCTATCCTAATTATTTTGAAAGTGCCGTAGGCGTTAATTACTGATAATAAAATAGCATTCATTCAGAGTCTTTTTGTGTTATATCTGCATACATTAGCTCATGTGTACACATTAACTCATTCCATACCAGTCCCTGATTTTTCTGTATATTAACCAAGATTTAAAACGACAATTGCATATTTAAACTCTTCATTAAAAGAGCTTTCGTTCAAGTATACTAACCTGCCTATAGTCTTAAGTCAGTGGTTCTGGCACTGCCTGGCAAGTCATGCTGCAGCTGCCCTTGCAGCCGCAAGGGCAGCTGCAGCATGACTTGCCAGGCAGTGCCAGAACCACTGATCAAGGCCTGTGACCAAAGTATGGAATGAATTAACTCATTCCATACCAAAATCCCTGATTTTCCTGTATATTGACTTAGATTTAACATTTTCCCACTCAAATTGCCCAAAAGTGACTGGATGTAAATTGCCATCGGTTTTACTCTTTTTAATTAAATTTCATGCTAACATAAAACACTTTTGCAAAGAATTGTAAATAAGACCTATCATAAATGCACACCTTAGATCCATAGCTTTGTGTGAACTCACGCCAAGGAAAGCTGTGGGCATGCAAAGTCTTATTTTGACTAGGAAAAGGTTAAAAGAGGATTGTATTTTTTCATTACCTATGTGAAAAAAAAATAGAGAAAAAAGGAAAACCCCTGAAAAGTACCAACATGCTTGTTGTCAAGTCAGTGGTTTTGTGGTGCTGTGTAAGTCATCCTCCAGCTGCCTGAGGACAGCTAGACCAAGATGGCCAATACAAAAAAACTAATGACCTAGGCTCTTTATAAATGCAGTATTTGCAAACAGCTGGGTTGTTACCAGCCAAATAATGCAAAGGCTCCTGACTGATACCTTGTGTACAGGTGTTGTCTTCGTCATCATCATCATCATCATCATCATCATCATCATCATCATCATCATCATCATCATCATCATCATCATCATCATCATCATCATCATCATCATCATCATCATCATCATCATCATCATCATCATGTGAATCTACTTCATTTACCCCTCTTTTGTCAGTTATTTAGGAGGAAAGGTTGATGAGTAAATATGGACAGTGACAGTTATGTTTAAGGTATCATCATCATCATGCAGATCAATATACATTATTTCTCCCTACTTTTGTCAGTTATTGGGAAGGAAAGGGTTGATGAGTGAACATTGACAGTGATAGTTATAGATTAAAAAATAATGCAAATGAGGAGGTACATAAAGGGGGAGGTATGGAGATAGCGCTTCGGCCAGGCAGCATAGGCAAGCGAGGCTGTCTCTTTGATCCAATGCACAGCAGACGCTGCTCGTGTGTCAATAAAACCAGCACTGTGACCACCCACAACTTGTGGGGGACCTGGTTCAATATTTTGACGGCAGCCATTCTGCATGCAGCTAGGAGGACCTGCACTCCCTAGTTGGACTATGGCATGAGAATGCTTATGATGGCTTCAGTTGTAACATGTCCACGTTGAGGAGTAAATACGCAGCATCACCGATTCATCAACAGAAACTGGATGCTTGTGGTAGGTAGTGATACTTGTGTAATATTAATATGAAAGTCAGCTTATCTTTGCATCAGTGATAGAACGGTGCTGGAGCCAGTCGTGTGGCTCTCGCGTGTGAACAGACATAGCTAACAGGGATTGGTTCATTTTAACAATGTCAACAATATTTGTGGTTGAATGTAGCTGCATGGTTCTGGAAATACTGAGGTGTTGTACCAAAATATGTTTCTCATTATACCCAAGCAAATAATTCTACCAAAATCATGAAATCTGAAGTGTTGGGGCCCAGAACTCCTGGCAATACTGAATTGGGGGCCAAATTCTTCAACCCCAAATTAAGCACAGGGTTTGGGTCCAGGATGAGCACACATGGAATTACATTGTGAGCCGGGCACAATAGTGGGGGAGACATGAACGTGTATATAATTACTGTGTTAGGCTGCACTTACTACCACATGAATATGAATTCTTGGCAAGGGTAGCTTTTACAGTGAATTGACTGAAGCTGCAAGGTCCTGAGGGATGTGATCTGCCATCAAATCCCGCCGTTCCTGCTTGTATTACGGAATAGGCTCATCACTTGCTTATGAATGCACAGGGACAACATACTGAAACGATACGTCCATACGCCACAAAGCCCTTCATATAGAACTCAAAGCTGCTTTTTTTTTGCGTTTTTCTTTTTCCTTTTTGCACAGGTGACAGATGAATCTTCAATATTGTGTAGAATTGACGGCTGTATATTCCAGGCATGTATGGAAATGAATAGGTTTATATACAGCTAGTAGCCCATGTTTATTCATTGTGTTTGGCGTGGATTGCTTCATCAAAAGAGATGTTTTCCTGTAAATTCAGGTATGGAGCATTTTGTATAATCCCTGACTAACCATTGCTCCTTTAAACAGTTACATGTAAACTGTTCTATGCTTCAGTGTCTTGGACTAATATGGGACATTTATATAGCTGCTTTGGTCCATGTATTCAACAAGGAAGTACATGTATTTATATATATACATATATATATATATATATATATATATATATATATATATATATATATATATATATATATATATATATATATATATATATATATATATATATATACGTATATATATACATATATACATATACATGTATATATACAAACATACATATATGTATGTGTGTATATACATATATGTATGTTTGTATATATACATGTATATGTATATATGTATATATACGTATATATATATATATATATATATATATATATATATATATATATATATATATATATGTGTATATATATATATATATATATATATATATATATATATGGGCAGATCCCTGTTTCAAAGATGGCAACGAAATATGTTAGCTGTTTTAAAAGTCATAGTCCTGTGCTCCAAACACACAGTGAGCTTGATATAAGGAGTTATCATATGCTTGGAATAAGTATTCGTTATTCCCACAGATGTTAATAACGGTCTGGGCTTGTCCTCACTATGTCCCTAGCATGGTGGCTGATTAACACCATTGCCTCATGGCAGGACAATTGGATTTTCGCAGGAAATTAATTGCATACATGTATCACATTTAACAGGGAAAATTCCAGTTTGCGTGAAAGTTATAGATGATTACTTATCAAAATAGCATACCTTGGGTCAACAGCTTTTGTTTGGGGTGAGTTGGAGAGCTGTTGACTTGATCCGAGAAGACAGGGGTTAGTTGCTGGTGGTGGCTGATGTTGTTTATGATTAATCTTTGCTGGCATAAAATAACCATTGTGTGTTCTAGATTCTGATAGAATTTTTTAAATTTTTACCGGCAGAACAGACGCTTCATTCACTATCCACTCCATGGTTGGAATGAAATTAAAGACAGATTTGGTCCCTTTAGTGGGTTTACCACAATTATTCAAGTACCAATGTTCTGATAGTTGAGAATCAGTGTGTTTTAACCGTTTGACAAGTTACTGCCAAAGCGTGCCTTGCCATGCAATGTAAGAGCCTCGGACCAAGGATTTGATCAAATTAGGCAGCTTTTGCGGTTTTCAGACTGAGGAGTTCCAACAACACCACATATTGCAGTTGAGCACATCTGTATTTAAGAGGCATATATGTGGAAGTACATACGTAACAGCATGTGATAAATTATTTTAGAGAGAGGGGGAAAAATGCACACAGAGAAAGACCACATCTGTTGGTGTAAAATTTAGGATCAACCAACCAATTTTCTGCAAAAGGATGCAACAATGCAGCAAATGTAGTGCACCCATTGGCTGGCCCAGTAAGTTTTAAAGCAAAACAACATTTGTGGACTTTTTAGGCACAACTAGCTCATGCAGTTAAACTCTGGATTTATTTCATTGCTGTTGATTTTGACTTGTGTTGAATCCCATCTGAAATCCAGGAACGAACGTCGCGTGTCACACAGACATCAGACTGTGTTAGTCTGACCTCCGTCATCTGTGATTATGATGTAGCTCTTTTGGGACAATTGAAACCTAATTAGTGAATAGAGAGCATGGTGCTGTGCTGACTTAAATTATTGCCGTTCTGAGCTGAATGAACATTTTACGCAAGTCCTCCAGAAAGAAAAGAAATTTGTATACCTGATGAATTTCGAAATAATCCCGTGAGAAAAGTATACATTTTAAGCTGCAGTCTACAATAAGCTTTTATCTGGCGTTTTATTTAAATACAGCTGTATGGTGGTAGCAAAGATGTTCTCAGGCTTTTGATAGAATTATGAATAAAAAACATCAAAAAAAAAAAAGATTTTCCTTCAGGTCTTTATCAAGATGGAAAAGACAATGAGAGCTTGTTCAGGCGTCAGTGTGATCGATTATAGAAGGTGGCCCAGCCCAAAAATGATTTTATAGTTTTTATTTGACTACACTATTTTTTTTTTTTTTTTGAAAAAAAAAAATGACTTAGAGCTGTCTGGATTGAATAATTCTCAAGGCAGATAATAAGCAACTCCCTGTCAAGAATTATGACATGTACTCATTGACACAGAGTAAAGAATTCATCTGACAGAAGAGTTTGCACTATCGTGAATTGGATATACCTTGACACAGATGCATTGCAGTATTCTGTGTTAACTCACTGTATGGTGGTGTGACTGGTTCTGTCCATTCATTCGTGTTTAATGAGGGAAAGATTACAGATTCAAATTCACCATAAAAGCAGCTTTCATTCAAGTACCATCATGCCCAAGCCTAAATTCAGTGGTTTTTACACTGCTGTACATATTAAAGTCAGCACTGAGACCACCGACCAAGGTCTTTGTCAGGGTTAGTGCATAATGAGTTAAGTTAAGTAATGTTTGATGCTATCATGCATATAAGTAATGTGTTTGGAAGTCCATGTATGATGCATAAGTAATGTGACACAAAGGAAGTGCAGTAATTTGTATTAACAGTTGATCGACATAAAACTGTATCAATCATGCTCACTTGCGTGGTCTAACATCTTCCGTGCTATCTTTCCTGCCTTGTTACGTTGTCACATGCTACACCAGTTTTCCAAGCTTAAGGTTGTCGTGGATTGTATTCAGTCTGTGTCCGTTAAATTAGAGATACCGTGAGGGTTTTAAAACTTAGTTGAAACAAAATCGAAACAAATTTTTATATGCTTCAAAATGATTTATGAGTCTTTTCAAAGGATTATCATGGGATACCTTAGATTATGGATGTTGACTGCTAATTATATACCAGAGACCACTCTGCTGTGTACAGGAGATTTGCAGTCCCCATGTCCTGTAGGGTAACAATATTGTAGTAGTGCATCAAAGTAATCCTTACACTTCAGCATGTTTGTGTTGTTTAGTTTAAACATATTTATTTATACTGGATTACCAGAGTTCTGTCTTAATTATGCCTGTGCCTTCAGTGTATTTGTGTGGAATGCCATGTGTTTATATGAACAACTCATCTACAGGTCTATTCAGTTGCTGTCTCAGGTTCACAATATCTCACAAAAGTATTCCATTTGAATTGAGTTTTTCTGACCTTTGTGAGGTAAAGATGCATCATTTTATTTAGATTGCTATATGTTACTACAAATTGCTGTTGCCTAAAGAGGATCCCACAAAAACATGCATCAGGTGATAACTTTAATCACGTTGCATTACATGTAAATCTCTTTTCCATGCCTTTCTTTTTTCCAAAATACAAGTTTATCATGCCTACCAGTGCTGAGGCATATAGCCAGAATCTCCATGAGGATTTGTTTTGCATTTAGCATGCATGCAGCCCTGTTGGTGGCAGATTAATTGACCAGCTGAAATGTACAGTCCCTCTTCGATCTCATTTGGCTGTGGGGCAGGTACCGAATTGAGATTGAAAAGGGCAATTGTGATGATGCTGTGTTATGAGTTCTATTCAAGCACGTGATTGGTCTGGCAGTGCAATGACTCAACCTTTTAACCCCTTTAACCAGTGCAAACTGGTTGGATATCAAATGTCGTCTGCTTCAGTGCTTTTTCTACCCCCCCCCCCCCAGTTTCTTCATTATAATGAAAAACCCTTGCGACAAGAATTGTGTTGATGCCTAACAAACTATCAGCATGGAATAGGTCAATAGTTTGCCATTGCTTTGTGCCCAATACACACCAAGGAAAACCATTGCATGACTTGGTCTCAGTTTAGGGTTAGAAGGCTAGAATCTGGGAGGGAGGCAAGAAACTGCTGCCAGAGGTTAGAAGAGTATCTATACAAATGAACTAGTGATGGCAGTGTTAATTCGGTACTCATACGCATAGGGTTAATATCAGTCCTTGCATGTGACTGTATTTTAAAATGATTGGTGTAGCAGATCAATACATTCATGAAATAGACTGGTACGCATAGGGTTAATATCAGTTCCTGCCATGTGACTGTTTGTATTTCAAAATGATTGGTACAGTAGATCAATAAGTTCCTACGATTGACCAGTACTTGATGATCGAGGGTTGATAGATGTTGTTGGTACAGTTTAAGTGTACGTGTAGCTCTGCTGGTAGGGCAGCATGCCAGAGCAGAATTAACCCTTTTGATGTGCAGACTGTCTTTTATGGTGTGATATGTTGACAGGGTTTTTTTTTTTTTTTTTTTTCATATCAAACTGTCAGAAATCTACCAGGAGTTCAGCTTGAGAAGTAGGCTCAATTTCTAGATTGCAGGGCCAGAATTTCAGCGAGAATCCATTCTTGTACAGATTCTCCTAAACTTGTCTTTCTTTAAAAAGAAAAACTGATTGACAAAAATAGATTCTCGCAAAATTTTGCGAAATTCTGGCCCTGGATTGGATCTTATTATAACTCAAGCTCAGCTCAGGAATTTTCCTCTTGTCACATACAAATGCAAAACAGGAAAATGAGCAAAATTTAAAAGAAATTTGGTGTCCAGTGTCTTTTTTAGTGAAGATAAAGGGTTAGTAGGAGAAGGACATGGTCATGTAAGACTTAAAAGAGATCTTGATATTTTATTTGCGTGTCAAGCTCATCGGTGTTGAGTATAAACATATTGAGCTAGGAATAAAGGGTGCGATTGATGAAGTTGAGGGTTTGCAGTCTTTCATTGTATGTGTGTGTGTGCATGCATATGACCCTTATACAGTCACACAATCAATCCTTTCTTGTCTACTATCTCTATAGTTGTGCATTTAGCATGACAGAGTGCTGGAACCCTGATGACATCAGGAAACTGCAGCCATGTGATCATCAGGAAAGCTTGCAGAACCTTCTAGCACTGCCAAAGTTGCTGGCCTCATCTGCTATTCTACAGCGAAACCTCATTATAATGACACTCAGGGTATACCACATATTCACAGAACGACACCATTTGATGGTGTTACAATTCAAATTCCTTTGCTATTTGACTGATTTATGAGACATATTCAGATATCTGAGACATTTTGCAGGGAACAGATGCTGTCATTATAATGAGATTTCAATGTCTTAATACCTTTTCTTCACAAGATCGTAGGAGGAACATGGCCCATAGTTTTAAAAGAAACAGTGATGCACAGAAAAGATTCATTAAACAGCTTTTTTGGTTTGTGCACAAAAGTGCAGACCACATGTGTTCTAATGAGTGTCCAGGGCACCAGCAAAATTGCAATAAAAAAGTCTATATTTTGGACCTCTATCTTTAATATTAAATGTATAATACCTTAAAAGTAAAGTTGAACATAGAATACTTAAAATGTAGCTTTGGCGTAGAATGATACAGTTTGTTAGACATCTGAGGAGAAGTTTTGCCGAAGCTACCAATCCCTGAAAGCAATTAGTTTGGCAAAACGTTTTCTCCAAGGATGTTCTGATAAACTTTATCATTCTATACAGAAGCTACATTCTATTTTTATTCCCTGTACCCTGTAAATTGTTGTGGAAAGTCACCAAAATACTAGAAAAGGCCTATTTTCACAACTCAACTTGGTCAAGTGCGTGGCACACGCAGTAGCACGTATGAATGTCTAATCCTACTTTACAGACATTCGGTACTCAGGAATGAGGTAAACAAACTACACATAGTAAATTTAACATTGCGACTAGTGGCAATAATATTCTAATAATTTCCCACATCATCATATTAATCTTAAAGAAAATAGTAAGATATCAATTACAGATTGTCATGTCATGATGCCAAAGAAAAGATGAAAAAAACCTAGTTCGCTAGTATGGACCGAAGAAAAGATAAGGTTCAAGATTCAATTTCACTTTATTTGATCATATCAATACATAGGAAATGTAGAGAATCGATATATTAACCAAGCTGGTCAAGGAGACCCATGTTGGAACATTGAAGTGATGTTGTAGTCGCATGGGCCACCTTGTTACAAAGTATATTCTATGTGCTTTTACAAAATAAAAAAGGTGTAGACTATATTTACATAACATTATGTAGCCAAGATAATTTTTACATGTCAATCAAATTGCTTTTTAGACAACTACATTATATCTTCATGCTTTAGATCAATCTGCTTTACACATATAACAGTTTTGTACATGACAGGTACATTCATACCTGTGTAGAAAATAAGATTTTATATATTTTGAAAAACCTCGTAGGCTATGTGTGTTAATTTTTTCAGTGATCATCTGATCAGTGCTGTTCATAAGTTTTGGAACGTCAAAATTAATACTTTGTTGAGCAAATGAGCATCTTACTGGGTTAATGACTATTTTTTTTATAGTTTCTTGTGTTGTAGTTATGTGTATCATTATTACACATGAATGATGATGTAATGAAGTAGTACTTGCACATGCCAGATGAAATAATTTTACCGGACCTAGACAGGGGAGATACATAAAATGCATGAGCACAAAAATATCGTTAAAGTGGGAATAAAGCTTTATATTCATATTTACTGATTGTAGCTACATTTGGGTTTGCTTACGAGAACATGGAGGGATATGGTACATTGCCAACCATAAAGTCTGTTCTAACTATAAAATTTAAAAAAAAAAAAAAAGAAAAAAAAGATTGTATGACTTAAAATACACCTCAGTTCCTGATGGCTAAATTTGAATGGGATCAAACTGTGGTAATGTACCATATTTGTGTCAAGATCTCAGTGTTTGGAGTAAAGTTCAGATCCTCCGTCATGCTGCATGTATGTTTCATTGTGCATACAAAGTTTAATACTGTAGTACCTCTATTGAGAAACCACTCTAATATTATGCAGAGACCACTTACCTTTTAAGAAAACATTTACCCTGGTGCAATCATTTCCATTCTATTACCCCCCATGGCCTTATTGGCCAGCAGGGTGTTGTTAGCTCAGCTGACTTGTCAGTAGCTGAGCTTATGGCCCTTTGTTGTCCCTCGTGAACAATTCACATTTTTGACTTCTCCAAAACCACATAGCAGATTTACTTTAAACTTAATGGCAATATCTTAGGTGGGTCTCTACCAAGTTTGTTCAAATGGTCACACTCCAGTTATTTTTTTATTTTTAGCTCAACTGGCTTGCTAGTCAGGCTGAGTTTTTAGGAGGCCGAGTCGTCCGTCGGTTCACAATTACATTTTCGACTTCTCCAAAACCGTCAGCCAGATTCGCTTCAAACTTGGTGGCAATGTACCTTGGGTCTCTACCAAGTTTGTTCAAATAGTCATGCTCCAATGATTTTTGTATTTTTTTATGATTTTTTTTTTGTGGGGGTGGGGCAAATCTGAAAAAAATCTTCTTCTCCAAAACTGCTCACCAATTGCTTTTGTATCACACGGGAACACCCCTGGGGACTCCTAACTCTTAGTTTGTTCACCAGGTGGTGCTGCAATTTTTTTTCTAATTTTGTATGTTTTTTTTGTGTGTGTTTTCACTATTCTCGACTTCTTTTTGAGAACCCTCTCTCAGATTGAGCTGAAACTTGGTGGATATGTTCCTTGTGGAAGGGGCAAACAAAGATGTTCACTGGATGGCAATTCTATGGATTTTTTTTTTCTAATTCGGGCACTTATCGGTAAAAACACCTTTCCCATTGATTACTGTGTAAGCCAATGGGTATTCTAATGATAATTCACGATTTTTACTTCTTCAAAGAAACTGCCATTCAGATTGACTTTAAACTTGGTGGCAATGTACCTTGAGTGAATCTCTGTCAAGTGTGTTGAAATGGTCATGCTCCAGTGAAGTTTGGATTTTTTATTATTTTATTTATTTATTTATTTTTTTTTTAAATCTGTAAAAAAGTTTTAATAGGAAAGTTTAACATGGGAATTTCTTGAAATGTTTATACATTTGATAAGTGCCTACCTATTTTGTGCATGTGTTCATGCTCCGGTGATTTTTGGACCTTGGCCTCATTCCCAAGGTCACAAGATAACCTACATGAAATTTACTGTTCACTTGATAACTTGAGATCTATTTGGCCCTACATACTTATGTTTCTCTATGAAGGTCATGCTTACACAGTACGTGAGTGACCTTGACCTCATTTTTTTGGATCACAGTGCAACATACATAAATTTTACCCTTCACTATAACTTAAGAACTTTTTGAAATGGGACCTTGATGTTGCATATGTTAGTGTTCTGGTACAAAGGTCAGACTTACTCAGTACATGGGTGACCTTGATCCTTTCCAAAGTTCACAGAGCCAAGTTCACAAGTGTGATGATCTCTAGGTCTGCTGAGCATGGGCTGTTCACACAGCCCTCTTGTTTTACAATTGGCAAGGGGATATGTACATGTTAGCATGCTCTGAATCAGAAGTGACTTTAATATCATAGTTCGCAGGACCACTTCAGTCTGTGCATATAGAGTCAGCTGAGCACAGGACTGCCACAGTCCTCTTGTTGTCATGTCTGCATGCTGTATGCATGTGTCCATCCGTCACCGTTGTGGATACAGTATCTTTTGAAAGAAATTGAGCCACTATGGTGGAATTTGTACTGTAGAAGCGTCTCATTGGAACTTTTAGTGAGTGTGACGTTCAGAGACCTTGGCTTGTTTTCAAGGTCACTCAGGGTCATCATATTTTCAGTCTGGATGATGTCATTATTGTTGTTCTGACTATTATATTTTGGCCTGCATTGAGAGATCACCTGCCACATGTGAGAACTTTTTTACTTTTCTGAGGGAGGGTTCTCAAAGGATGGAAAGATATACTCTGAACCTGAATGAAGACTAAAAGCACATGACAGTCATTTGAAGAAACGTGTTCAATTCCTTGTGAGCCATGATGTTCATTTAACTGTGAGGCCATGTGTGGCTGTCCTGTCAGTGATAGTTTCTGTCTTAGTGAGAGTCCCTGACTAGTATTTTTTTATACATGTATAACAAAAATGTACTTACTTTATTACTTCTGTGGATTGGTTGAAGAAACCTTCACTAAGTCTAAGTTTTTGCTGACACAACACTCAACTCACCACAAGGAGTAGTCATGAGTGGTGCAAATGTGATCAAATTCAGTCGCTAGTGTATTGCGGTTCCAGTGTAAGGCACATGTAGACACCTGTGTATTACTGCAGTCATACAACGTACACGCAGGAGAAAAAAAAAAAACATATTGACAGAATTAATGGAAGTTTTAATTTTTGAAGGGTTGTTCTTTTACATACAAGATGTTTGGGCTTCGTGTGGGAAGACCATTAGCAAGGCAATGATATTTTGTTGATCCTGCCACACGCACATACAAAACAAAACAAAATTGAAAAGGGAAAATATTTGAATTTTTTTCATCCAGTTGAATACGTGTGTTCAAATGCTGAATATATATGCTGATGCAAGTTTGACATCATGTGGCCCAGGCATTGTGTCCTGGACACACATCCAAAAAGCCCAGCAGTAGCTTGATGACACAGTAGTACATGGCCCTGTAGAAATTCTACAGGCTGACAGTAAAGGTGTTCAGACATAGATGTTTACAGTGGACTCCACCTCAAAGTCCAAATCCTGTGCCACATCCCAACTCCCCCAAAGTTGAAAAAAACAGAAACTTTTCAACTGGCTAAGGAGCACCACTTGATCCAGCAGTTGTGCACCATGGAACCTTTTGGCCGGAATGTCATGGGGAAATACTCACCCTTGCCTTGTACTATACTAAATTTACAGTTCCTGTGCCTATCACCCATTGACATTGTTTGTGACATTGCTTTGAACAGAACAGATCAAGTTTGTGTGGCCAAAAGATTGCTAATTCATTTTACTCAATTAGAATATTTTTTTCCAGCCAGGTCCATGAATATTCATGCACCACCAATAAATTTTATCTTGACCCCCAAACACTCAAGTAGAATTACTTAATACACAAAACATATGTCCTCTCCGAAGGGAAATCTACACCCACTGGGGACACAAGCAAAGAGACGTCACGTCTCCTTGACAACGGAGTGTTAGTAAACATATACACATGCACACCATAGCATGTGGACTGGCATTAACCCAACTGACCAGTTCGACAGTTGGCCTTTCCAAAGTAAAACACAATGGGTCACCCCATGTACAAATAATGGATAACATGGACACACAAAATTCAGGGTAAAAAATAAACACAGCAGTCTTTGGGCAGTCGCTGAAGAGTTCGGACAAAAAAGAAACCGGTCAGACTAACCTAAAGTCTTCACCCAGGCAAAAGCTTCACAGACAGGCACTTTTCGCCACTTTTGCCCTTGCCTAGTCTTCTTATTATCAATGTTTACAAAATGGACACAAAAACTGAAAACTTTTACAGGTGCATGCATGCTGCATGACCTTTCAGTGATAGCTTGAATAAAAATGTTTGCGCACATTTTCCTTCCACCCGTATATATATATATATATATATATATATATATATATATATATATATATATATATATATATATATATATATATATATATATTATATTATATATATCTGTGTGTGTAAATTGAGGGGCTTGATAGTGCAGCAGATGGAGAAGGACCATGTGCATGCACCATCAGAATTTTATTTCATTTTCATGCCCATAACTCATGAAAGCATCTCTTGACCCTTCTGTGGTAATTGTCATCACAGAGACAAGGTTTTCATGTATGTACTTTCTGTGAGATATACTGCACATGTTGACAGCTGGTGGTCATCAGGTGAAGTTAAAATGTCACAAAAGACAATGCACTGCAATATGGATTTGACTATAGTCTATGCTCAAAGATTGTGTACCCTCCATTATCTGAGCAAAGATTCAAACAACTTAGTCATCATAGGTCTTTGTGCTGCATTCCTAAACAAATTTCAAACCATGTTGAAGTTTTAAAATTAGGAATTGTAAATGTGGAACTTGTAATTGTCCTGTCGCAGACGATATTCATATACAATGAACCACTAGGTGGCAGTAGTGGTCTTGGACCTGGTGCCATGGTGAGCATCTATGATTATGAGCCATATAATTATATAGATATATTTTCAGGGCAGAGTGGCTTCTTTTCATTAATGACTGGTACTATCTTAGCTGTAATGTAGTTAACGTTTTGAATGTAGGGTATGTGTTCACGCATTGTGTACAGACCACTTTGCCTCCCACTTTATCTACATAGATTGACAATAGTTCGTGTGGGTGCAGGTTAATTGATACAAACAAAATAGTTCTGAAATATCCTCCTGGGCTTTATTGGCAAACAGTGTTCAGATAATAGGTGTATAAATATTGGTCAGAGAGCTTTAAAATACCTTGACATTTCGAGCAGGAAACATCAGAGGGAAAATTGTGAACACACATCTTAACCTTGTTGTAATTTCAGAAACTTGAAGGAGGCTGTTTTCTTAGTTCAGCTCTCCCAGCTTTAACAAATACATGAACTGTAATGTTAAATGATACTGATTCCCAGAATAAAATTGTGGGTGTACCTCCTTTAAATGGACTCCCACTGGACTCGGGAACTGTGGGACTAACACTTCCCTAACTGGGCTCATTCTGTATCAGATGTGTAAAGGTCATGGATCGTTGATGGTGCATTCCCTAGTATGTCATGCCCAGGCTGCCTGGTAGAACTGTTTGATGTCAGTTTGTGTGGCAGGGTTATAGCATACTGACTTACTGGAGTCATGATGTCATATGTTGTGGACTAGTTTGAATCTTGCGAATTCTCTCAAACAAGTTTCCTCACTAAATGCCCTTGCTCCCTGTCTTTACTGGGCCATATACATTCATGTGGAAAATGCATGGCCATTTCTATTGTACTCCCCCTTAACCCTGTTCCTCTTCAATTACATGCAGATGTACTCAGCAACTTTCCTTGGCATGGGTAAATGAGTGCAAAGTGCCCAACCCATGCCAACGAAAGTTGTTGAGCTAGAGGATTGTTATATTGATAGGTCTTATCAACAATTTTCATCCAAATTAGTTATGCTACCCTGCTACCGGAGAAGGAGCATATAGTAATTGCTGTTTCTGTGTGTCCGTGTGTCCCCTTTTTGTCTTCGGGCTATAATTTGCTTGTTCTTCAACTTAGATTAATGAAACTTTACACACAAGTGCATCTGGACATAAGGATGTGTCATGAACCAAAAGTAGGTCGCTAGGTCAAGTATCTGGGTCACCAGTGACATATTGTTGTAAAATCATGTCCGGGCTATAATCCCTTTATTATTCAAGTTAGTTTCATGAAACTTGACAAACACATGTATCTAGACCTAAAGTTATGTTATGTACTAAAAGTATGTCATGTACCAAAAGTAGGTCATTAGGTCAAGTATCTGGGTCACAGTGACATTATTGTAAAATCAGGTCTGGGCTATTATTCCTTTACTATTTAATTTAGTTTCTTGAAACTTGACACACACATATATCTTGTCCTAAATGTGTGTCATAAAACAAAAGTAGGTCACTAGGTCAAGTATCTGGGTCACGATGATACATTCATGTAAAACTACATGACACCTCATGCCTGGGCTGAATTCTGTTGTCTTTTGACTTAGAATCATGAAACTTTACAGACCTGTGTATCTGGACACAAGAGTGTCCCATGCATAAAAGTAGGTCAAGTATCTGGGTCACTGTGATAGCCTATTTTTATTGGCCAGAGTCATTCCAAAATGATACCTGTGATTAGCAAGGTTATAAAGGAGGCGGGGGGGGGGGGGGGGGGGCATGGATCCAGCAATCTCTGCTTGCCTTTTAATTTTCATTGCTATTGAAATCTGTTGAAAGCATGGAAGCAGAAGACATTTGACCACCAGTTGGTTTTAGCCTATTTTTTTTTTGCCAGTTTAAGGGGGAAAGGTTTGAGAAATGCTACCCTTATGGTGTGGCCACTTTTCTGGTGGATTAGGGACAGCCTGGAGATAAGATCTCACTGGGTGCTGACTCTGGTATTGTTTTTGCTTAATTAGTATATCAGGAATTTCTATCATTTCTATGAAGTGAGTCAGTTTACAATGCACAAGTCAAAAATCCTTCACATCATATGTATACCCCTCAGTATTTCTAACTCACCAAGGCACACTGATGTACATTGATTAGCAGTGAACCAGATTGACTGATAAGTGGTACAGTTTCAGTGCTTCATCTTACAGATGTCCTTAGCAACCAACATAACCTGTTTCCAGCATCATAGTAAACCATACTTTGTTCTCCCAAATAAAGCCACTACTAAATCGACCGTCTGTGTCCAGAGTTATTAGCAGCATATTTAGCATCTAGTTTGTATGCTGGTGGCTGTCTGCGCTGACAGTAAATGTGCTGTCCATGGCTGTCATGAATAAGCCTTACCGTGCATGGCTGAGTGGTTATTTAAGTGAGTTGATATTGGAAAAAACTAATGCAGTTTGTCCGGTGATAAGTGTTGATAGTCATCTGGGACAGAGCATTGTGATATGAATGTTTGGCAACACAGAGCTGTGTACATATGGAGTGTCCTCTCTGGCTTGGTTAAGCCGATTAATTCAGTGAGCAAAACAGTACATCTCCCATTTGCCCTCCAAATCAGTTTAACCCCCTTCTGTGCATAAAAAGCTGGAGTTAATTAACTGTATTCCACAATGTATGCTTGAAATGATAAAACATTGGAAAAAAGTCTTTACTGTGTGTGAAAAGCTTTAAGGTACTTTCACATGCTTTACCACAGATTTTCATGAAGATTTCTTATTTTTAGATGGTGTATGGTAATGTTGGAAGCATACGCAAAGATGCTGCAGGGTGCAGGAACCAAGGGGTCAATCCTGGTCTAATAATGCAAAGCAATTTGAGCATGCTGAGTTGCAATTCCTACTTTGATTGAGCTTCAGTTCCAGTGCTAGTATTTGATTCAACAGTGTTTTCCTGGATATGAAAACTTTGAATTAAAAACTCGGCGCAATTACGATATGTCACAGAAGGTTGTTCATAATAGCAGAAACCAATATGACAACTAAAACTATAGTGACAACATTCACTGTCAAGTGGACACAGTCAGTGACAGGTAGGCCTTGCTGCCAGGTTTCTCTGTAGAAGCTTAAGTGGGTTTTATAGAATAACACACCAATAGATGATCAAAATGAGAGGACATGATCTGCCAGAGTACGGATGGTATGTGATAGAGACGTTCCTGCTCTCAGTGCTTGATTAATGAAACAGTTTTGGCCATCCTGTAGCAGCCACTTGTCACTTTGATTGTGTTCACGTGAAGCAACCCTGCATCCTTTCATCTCTACAACTACTCGCTTGTATCTGTCCTCTGACAGTTGGTTTTCACTCCTTCCATTTTTGCTTTCGTTTAATCAAATGAGATACATTTTGCAGTGGATCTGATTTCAATTGGCAGGATGGAAATAAGACGGGTATGATTAGCTATTATTTGCAGCATGTATGGATGGAAAAAATGATGACAAATGAACCCTTCATTTGGACTGACAAAAGTATAAAGTATGGACACTTGGGGCGGACTGAGAGAGACCACTTCCCTGACTGACAATGCAGCATTTAATTACCACCAAAACTGATTGTAGTCTGCTAAAATTTACTTGTCCTCAGGACACAATGAAGTGGGCATCCAGCAAATTATCTAAATGCAGTGCATGATGTAAAATGATGAAATCATCAAGTTTATGTGGTAGCAAAATAGTTACAACTTTGATTCCTGGTGTGTTTTTCTTTGAGGCAAGAATGTGTTTAATGACATTAACTTTAGATGAAGGTTAAAAAAAAAAAGAAGCAGAGGAAAAAAAAAGCTTTAATTGTGTTGCACATGTTGCAGGCTTGCATGCCACTCTAAAAGGGAGCAGTGGCTTTATGTGACAAGAGTCTCAAATTGCAAAGCTACTTACACTACTTAGGAGAATGAACAGCTTTCCTCGGGGCAGTCCGCAGGCACAACACACACAGAGTATACCACAAAAAGCTGTTGACTGATGGGAGCCAGTATGTCTTTTGAGTTGTCTGTCTGTCCCTGGTTCTGTCTGTCCCCCATTTGTTTATGAACATGCATGGTATCTCAAAATGTACCATCTTAACCTCAAATTTACATCATTTATACCGTGATGCCATTTCTTGACTTGATTACATTTTGGTGACATGAACATCATTTTCAAGGTCACAGGAGCCATTTATGTGCAAAGCTTGACCCATCAGTCAATGCTTTGCATTTACTCCCTTGAATTAAGACTGAATCAAGAGCCTACCTTGGTATGGGTTAGGCACCAAGGAAGGCTGTTGATCTGGGTCTTATTATGTACATATTTTTTTTTTATTATTATTATTTTTATTATGTACATAGGTCTTATCTACAATTCTCTGTCAAATTGTTTGTCATTACTATTGAAATTAGTTGAAAACGTTGAAGCAGATGACATGATTACAGCCAGTTTTGGCTGGTATAAGGGAGCAAGGGTTAAAATACCTCTGGTTTGATCTAAAAAAGTCCAGTTGATTAAGATGTTGATGGAATTGTGGAGAAAACTCTGGTGCCTCATTAGCTGATTTGATTGACTTTTTGCAGGCCATTTTTGGAAGCCCAGCTGACTTGTCAGCTGAGCTTATAGGATGGTTTGTTGCCAATCATCGATCTATAATTAACATTTTCGACCCTTTTCTTTAAAACCACAGGCCAGATTCACTGCAACCTTGGTGGGAATGTACCTTTGGTAGGTCTCTACCATATTTGTTCAAATGGTCACACTTCAGTAATTTTTGCATTTTTTTTTCCTTTTTTACTTTTTTTTCATTTTTTTTTTTCATTTTTGTATCAAATCTTAAAATATCCTCAAAACCACCAAGCTAGTTACTTCAAAATTGCATAGGGACACATAGGAAAGACCCACAGAGTTGAATTTGTTCAAAAGGTGGTGCTGCGATTTTTTTCTACTTTTTTCTCCCACAAATTTATGTGTGTTAAATAAGGCTATTTTTGACTTCTCAAAAACTGTCTCTCAGATTGCCCTGAAACTTGGTGAAAATGTAGCTTGCGAAAGGAGTAAACAAAAGTCTTCACTAGGGGGTGATATGCTGGATCCTTTATTTTAAACAAATTTTTCAATTTGGGTATATAAGTGGGATAATGCATGCGTTTCTATTGATTACTGTGCAAGTCAATGGGGATGGCAATGGAAATTCACACTTTTGACTTCTCCAAAACTGTTAACCAGATTTGCTTCAAACTTGATGGGGATGTGCCCTTTTTGGGTCTCTACCCAATTATTCAAATGGTTACACTCTAGCGATTTTTGGATTTTAATTTTTTTGCTAAATTTGTTGACAAAATTTTTAAAAAAATCTTCTCTAAAACAGATCAGCCAATTGCTCTAAAGTTGCATAGGAACACTTCGTGGGACCCCCTGACCTTAATTTTTCAACAGGTGGTTCTGCAATTTTGTTCTATATTTTTAGGATATTTTTGGCGTTGTCACCATATTTTTGACGTCTCCAAAACTGTCACTCAAATTGTTGTAACACTTAGTGGAAATGTAGTTTGTCGGAGGGTTAAACAAATATGGTCACTAGGTGGTGATGCTCTGGATCCCAGATTTTTAATGAATTTTTCAGTTCTGGTACCTTTTGGTTAATGCATACATTCCTGTTGATAATCATGTAAGTCAATGGGATTGCAATGTAAATTTACATTTTTGACTTCTTGTCTAAAAGCATCTGCCAGATTTGCTTCTAATGTGGTGAGGGTGTACCTTGGGTCGGTATCCACCAATTTTAATCAAATGGTCAGACTCCAAGGATTTTAACATTTTATGTCCAGCCAAATTGATAAGCCACAATTTTGTTCTTTTCCTTTAATGGATAGTAGTTCCGGTATCATGTCCAATCAGGGCTGGTCTACTTCACTTTGCTTTGTTCATCATAGGTCAGTTGAGCATAGGCTAATCAGAACCCTCTTGTGTTCCTTTTAATCATGTAGTTGGACAGGGGCATCATGGGAAACACTCTAACATTTCATCAGGACAAACGATTTTAAATCAGTGGACGTTTGGCCTAACCCCTGTCGTGAGAACATGTCATTCTTTACTTTTTATATTTGACCTTATTGGTATCCATATTACTAAGGGGTTAACAGGTGTTCACAAAACCTTGATGGTTTATCTGAACTAATGTTGTTGGTTATTGTGAAGTTAAATGGATATTACATAGATTTCAAAGTCATCAGGGATTGCAGATAAATAAAATGGGCCAGTTTGCATATAACTTGGTGTAACATGCTTACACTGGAGAATGGTTTGTCTCGGTACATGTTTTTCACCTGTAATTGGCAGCGTTATGACGGGCCTTCAGGGTGTGCTATGGTGCCAAACTCTCCAAGCAGGATAGGTACATGTGCACCGCCCTGTGGGCTGACATGCAGGGCATGAGAAAGAACAGAGGGATTTGACATGTTTTAACCGCTATTTTAAACTGTGCCTACACTACCACCAAAAGGTGGTCTTATACAGAAGGTGGTCTAAAGATGCAGGTAACTTAAGCATAGAAATGTGACCGAGTGATCCTTAAAAGATGGGTGGTCGGTCACAGGAGATGATCTTCAAGGTCTAGAGACGTCTGTTTAAGACTGAATCAATGCCTCACTTTAGCACACTTCATGCACAGCACATGCAAAGCATGGTCAGTTAAGCTTTTGACCTTGACAACTTTATCTGTTGCTTAAACTACTTTCATTAGACCTGGCATGTTGGTGCATGAATTATTGGTCTCTTCATGAGATTTGTGACATGGAAAAAGTACAAAAATTGTGTAAACTTGAAAGTGAATGTATTGACAATATCTCAATGCATTGTGGAAGCAATGCCCGGGTTGGTAGTTCTTGTCTTGCTTGTAAATCAAAAAGTCACGCTGCAGCTTAGCTAGTGTTTTTTTGTTTTTGTTTTTGTTTTTGTTTTTTTTCATTGTGTGGCAAGTCATGCTGTAGTTACGGCATGCATGACTTGCCAGGCAGTGTGTGAACCACTGACTAGATTAAACATGTTGGTTTCTGAATGAAAGTTCTTTTTACGGAGAATGACTATGGGATCACCATCTTCAGACTTCAAAAAGGAAAATCGGGGGCTAGTCTGAGATTAGTTAACCCTTTCAGTGCCACATTTTGGATTGAGTCAACATCTTTCTTTGGCATACATTGGGTGCAGTGCACCCAAAGCATGCTGGGACTTAAATGAAAGATCTTTTTATATGAATCTAGCACCCTTATTATAATTCAGACCAGTTTTAAATAGTTTGACTTCAGTTGCAGTTGGCACTAAACAGTGTTTCCTTTGAACAAAAATGTGCATATATGATGCGTAGAAATCAGCTTGTGACCCCCAAATTTGAACTTAAAGAGTATAAGAGACAACTTCAAAATCCTTGAGGAAAGAGGACCCTAAATTTTAATTAAATAAATATTTATTGAAATTATATATCCCTGTGACCCACTGAGAGGACTGGAACCCCCCATATTGATCTCAAAGTGTACAGGTGGCCTGCTGTCAGAAGAAAATCAAAAGGGGAACCCTAGCTGAAAGAGTTCAGATGACATGAGATGGACCTAAGGAATTTGGAAGGGACCACAATGCATTGCATATAGTCATTAAAACATGTCTTAAAAGACCACCCCACCCCATCAATGACCATATTATGGTCTCCCAAAACAGGTGGTCTCATCGGAGGTATAAATAACATGAAAAGTGCTAAGATCTTGAAATGGGGGGCTGTAAAGGCAGGTGGTCTCTCATTGAAGTGGCGTCTCAAGGCAGGGACAACTGTAATCACCAGTAACGTGCTACCCCAAGGATTATATGAGCCGACAAGGAAATCCAGATATACCTTTATTGACGAAGCCATTCCTGAAATGTAAATGTTGAAGTGCCTGCTCATTATCAGGGCCCTGCTGTGCCTCCTTGTTGATGACTCTCTAATTTTATAAATGATAGCTTTTGACTATTAGCCTTAAAGTTTGATTAACTAATTTCCTGATGCATTACAGTCAGTCCAGCCACTGCACAGGGCCTTTGATTACCACCTTTAGACTGAGCTGCATCAGAAGGTGGAGGTACATGGACAGGCCATGCCAATGTTATTGTTTGTTTTGTGATTCCCCGTGTCAAATTACCATTTGTAAATCTCACTACCCCCCCCCCCCCATTTCCAAACTGTATTTGTCATGCAAGCCTGACTTTTCACCTGATACAAGACATACATATTAATTTTCTGCAAAAATTGCTGGTCTTGTTTCTAGGCATTGGTGATAAACATCACCCATGATGTGGGGGCATACAGATGGATACAGCAGGGATGGCACAGACATTGCCGGCAATTAAAAAAAAATGCTTATTTTGAACATGATGCTGATTTCAAGCTCAGTGAATATGTACAGAGATATGACATAATTTTTTAGGAAGTTTCCATGTGTGTCGGCAGATACCTTTATTATGCAGGATAAAAGATGTGCTGTGCATGTAAATATACTGGCTTGCTTTATTTTTTTCAGAAAAAAGTCACTATGAAAAAAAAAAACACAGCAAGTCAGTATATATATTTACATATGCAACACATTTAATCTTGTGTAATAAAGGTATCTGCCTACACACATGGAAACTTCCTGGTTGAGCTCTGGGGACTAGAACAGCCCTACAGCTAATATCAATGGGCTGTGACCAGCTAATATGCTAGCCCAGAAACAAGACAGTCTGGTAATTTGTTCCTAGTTGCGTTAGACAAAATACGCGTGGGTACACAAACAATTTGGAGTTAAAAACCACATTATGATATTATCACAAGTAACATTAGCTCTGCTGACCAAGGTTACACAGCTTATGTGATCACTCATGTTTGTCACTTGGTCTGTTCATCTATAAACAATTGCTTGTCAACATGGTAGCATGCACCTACAATTTTTAAGTTAGCCCCTTGAAATTTTTTTGGACCGATTCCATGAACGAAAATCTTGGTAGCTTTTATTATTGGTGGTGCCCCCTAGTGGATTATGTAACACAGAGATCAAAAAGTTCAAAAATTTAAAATGCTGTGGTATGTGTGTGTTCATCATTCACTGTATATAGAAGTTTGATATTGCATAATATAGGTGACCTTGACCTACTTTCTCAAGGCCACAAAGAATGCATTTCAGGAAAGATTTTTTGTTATAGTCATTATGCCTGAACTTGTACCCATGTATCAATATACCATTACAGGAATAATATGTACAGACTAAAGTCTATGATGTGGAGTCATGGTGGCACCCCTGGTGGTATTAAGTGGAACTTACCATCATTGGTATTTTAAGTACATTAAATTCATTATTTTGATTGTAAATAGAGATGGAACATGTAAATTTACACCAAATATGCATTAGACCAAGGATCAAATTTTTTAAAAGTTTGGGTCATCTTGACTTATTTTTCAAGGTTATTAATAACATAAAGGACACCACATTTGACATGTTGAGAATTAAGACAGCTAAGAATACAAAATGTGTATCATATATATAGAAGTTAGATATTGCAAAATATGGGTGACTTTGACCTACTTCTTCAAAGTCACACAGGGAATGTATATCTGGAAAAGAACTGCTACAGATCCTGTAGCACGGTTTATGTAAATTCAGGTCACATGACTAAGTAAGAAGCAGCTATTATGTAAGAGCCATGTGAGTGAATGCATGGCTGTCATTGGCTGCCTTGTTATGATTTTATTGTGATGGCCATGACTTGATAAATTGAGATGGAACTGCAAAACTTACATCAAATTCAAATATACATTAGGCCAATGATCAAATTTTGTAATATGTTGTGTGACCTAGACCTATTTTTCAAGGTCATTCAGCACTCTGAAAAGTGCACTAAATTCAATATGTTGATAAAGAATTTGGGAAACAATACCATACATGTATGTACCACAAATGTGTGTCCATGTGAAAGTTTGATGTTGCATCACATGAATGACCTGACTAATTAGTTAGAGTCATGGAGGGAATGCATTTCAGGAAATGAATGTTTAGTGATGGTCATATCAGCAGTGCATTAGACCCATGGGCCGCTTGATTATGGCAGTAGGGATGGTCTTAAGTAGCAAGTACAACTGTACAACTATTTTTCAACTCCAGTTACAAAAGAACACATGTTTTAAGGTCTGTAAACAAAGTAGAAAAAAATCTGAATCATGTAGCTTATGGCCACACAAATGTATTAAACTGAAGGTAAAAGCAAGATAGTAGATACCACTTGTAGATGTGTGTCACAGTGAAATCTGTTTAGAGAGACCAGGACCCACAAAACAACAAAAAAGGTCTTTTCAGAGAGGTGGCCTTTCATTGGATTTTTTTTTGTTTTTGTTCTTTTTGCTTTAAAAAAATGATACAAGAATTCTGAAAAGTTTGAAAACACGAAATTGTCTCCGGTAATACTGATTTTTTAAGGACAGGTTACACAATATACATGTATATATATTAAAAAAAAAAAAACAAAAAAACAGTCATTTTTATGCCCCCCTTCGAAGAAGGTGAGGCATATAGCGTTGCACATGTCGGTCGGTCGGTCGGTAGACTGTGGTTTCTGCACAATAACTCAAGAAGTTTTTGAGCTAGGACTTTGATACTGTACAGGTGTATCATTCTAGTTAAAAGCTAGGCAAAGTTTGAAAATGGGTGACCTTGACCTAATTTCCAAGGTCACAGTGGTACCTGAGTTAACTTTGGTTTCCGCACAATAACTGAAGAGGTTTTCAAGCTAGGACTTTTATATTGCACAGGATTATAGTCCATATTTGGGGCTAGGCGAAGTTTGAAGATGGATGACCTTGACCTCATTTTAAAGGTCACAGAGCCACTTTACTGAATATGGTTTCATGCTGTCTGCATGATGCCTTATACCTTGGAGCTAGAACTTTTATATTGCAAAGCTTTATGGTTCTCTGTAAGGGCTAAGTTGAGTTTGAAGATGGGTGACCTTGACCCAGTTTTCAGGGTCACAGAGAGATTGTAGAATTCCTGTGGTTTCTGCACAATAACTCAAGAAGTTTTTAAGTTAGGACTGGGATACTTTACAGGTCTTTAGTTCTTGATAAGGGCTAGAAGAACTTTAAAGTTTGGTGACCTTGATTTAATTTCCAAGGTCACAGTGGTACCTGAGTTAACTTTGGTTTCCACATGATAACTGAAGAGGTTTTTAAAGTAGGACTTTTATATTGCACTGGATAATTGTCCGTATTCGGGGCTAGGTCGAGTTTGAAGATGAGTGACCTTGATCAAATTTCAAAGGTCACAGAGCCATTTGGTTGAATACTGTTTCTGCATGATAACTTGCATTTTAGAGGTAGCACATTTTATATTGCACAGCTTTATGGTTGCCTATAAGGGCTAGTTTGAGTTTGTAGATGGGTGACCTTGACCCAGTTTTGAGGGTCACACACAGACAGAAGACTTCCTGTGGTTTTTGCACAATAACTGAAGGTCAAGTGAAAATGAGTCACCTTGCCCTAATTTCCAAGGTCATAAAGCCACTTTGCTGAATATGGTTTCTAAATGATGACTAATTTTTCAGCTATAACTTTTTTATTGTCCAGGTTTTTAGTCATTTTTTAAGGGCTATGTTAAAGTTTAAAGATATGTGACATTGATGTATGATCAGCCTTCACTAATTTTGTAAGGTCACAAGTGCCCCATCTACCACTATCAATAGGGTAGCGAGGGCAAGGGTAATGAGGGCGGGGGGCATCTATGTTTTACAAACATATCTTGATCATTTCTGTTTTTGTTGATGACTGCATCCAACCACATCGCTGTGTGTTCGACACATGCTGCACCTGTACCAGATGTGACATGACACAGCGTACCCTGTTGACAGGTGTATGTAAATACAGGTGCAGGTAGCAACCATGTCCTGGACTTTGTTTACAGCATGTGTTGTTCATATAGTGAAATGATAAAACTACACGAGTGTGAGTGCCTGGCCATTAATTCTGCATGGCAAGAGCATATCCGTGGAGTGGAAGGATACACGAGATGCACCCTGTCGCAGGCGGGCCATCGAGTGTATCCTTCCGCTCCAGGGGTACGCAAATGCCATGCAGAATTTACTGCCAGGTAATTGCAAGTGTGTTGTTTTATTTTTGTCTCTTTTATGTGTAGTCCAGAGTATTCTTCACCATTTCATTTAAAAAAATTTGATCGTGTTGTATCGAAACAGCAATCAACGACAAATACCGCAGCAGATGATAAATAAACATCCCAGGTGCACACGCATGAAAAAGTGGTCAGTGCGAAAGTAGGGCATGCACGCAACCATTCTACAAGGGCGTGTGGACTGGCAATAAATTCTACATTGTGAAGAATGGCCCGTCCGTGGTTACTCTGGACTACACATACATGGGATAAAACATGACTTTGGAATGACACGTCCAGGGATCACCAAATGGTGGTCTTTCACAAGTGACCTCTGATGGTCATGTCTAGAGATCACCAAATGGGTCTCTCAGAGCAACTGACCTCTGATAGCCATGTCTCGGGATCGCCAAATGGTGGTCTCTCACAACAAGTGACCTCTGATAGCAATGTCTAGGGATCACCAAATGGGTCTCTCAGAGCAACTGACCTCTGATAGCCATGTCTAGGGATCACCAAATGGTGGTCTCTCACAAGTGACCTCTGATAGCCATGTCTAGGGATCACCAAATGATGGTCTCTCACAACAAGTGACCTCTGACGGCCATGTTTAGGGATCACTAAATGGTTGTCTTTCACAAGTGACATCTTATAGCCATGTCCAGGGATCACCAAATGGTGGTCTCTCACGAGTGACCTCTGATAGCCCTGCATCTCTGGAGATCACCAGATGGCGATCCTTCAAAACAAGTGACCTCTGATAGAGGTCACCAAATGAAGATCTCTCAAAGCAAATGACCTCTGATAGCCACCTATAGGGATCACCAAAATGATGGTCCATTCAAGCAAGTTACCTGTGATAGGAGGTGTGTAATCATTATCAAAAATAATATTTTTAAAGAGAGATGTTTCAAGGTAGGTGGTCCTTCATAGCAGGCATGTTTCAACATAGGGACCATTGTATCTACATTTCAGATAATTCTTAAGTCATGTTATATTACCATCTGTGAGTAGCCTGAAAATTCTGAATAAATTAAACATTGAGTATTTTACAACAGTGTTTAGGCAAATCACAGTTGATGCATTCAGTGTTCATAACATTTCATAAGATGCTTTGTCAGGATCACAAAGTTTATGTCCCAATAAGTAGTCATCTGTGACTTACTGATATACCAAGTAATCTAGCTTCTATCTCCAGTAGCTTCTTGTAAAAATTTTACCACCAATTAAGGCTTAAGTACATGTAATCAGTTCTGAACATGAGTATCTTGATTTTTTTTTGCTTCCAGACAATACATTGGTCAGCCAATCAGTAATTCACACTTACTGAAGGCATCCATGTATTGAAAGAAGGCGGGATATGGTCTATCTATATCTGCTGTAAATAACTTGATTTTCATGCATATAGTTTTTTGCTGTTTTTCAAAAGTTGAGAAGTCCATGTAATGAATTTGTATGGATTTGGGAAAAAAAAGTAAAACTAAGGTGAGTCAAAATAGATTCAGAGGTATCCTTTGCAGAATGTTACAGCAAAATGAATTGTGTAGAGTGAAACCTCATTATAATGACACTCAGATAGCTGACATATTCATTATAATGACACAAGTTTTGAATGGCAAAAGTTCATTTGCTTTGTTGAATGATTCATTTATCTGACATGTTCAGTTATCCGACACATTTCTAAGGGAAAAGACGGCGTCATTATAGCAAGCTTTCACTGTATTTGGAAACAAGGCTTCAGTTGTTGTGCAATGATTCAGAGCTTGATTCTTGCAATCTGGCATCAGATTTAGCAGGCTCAAATATTACAACTGGAAATGCCAGTAAAAAGCAAACTTTGGCATGTAAATGATTAAAGGTAAAATGCCAATTATAGGAATGTCCCAATAGATTGCAGATAAGTCATTTCAGGGCTGTTGCGAATTATGTGGATGTCTCTGTAGCCCTCTGACAGAGAATTCCTATACAGATGACGAGAAAGTCCTGGTGGCATGTGGTGTCAAAACTATATGCATTTCTTGTCAGTTTGAGGAAGATTTGAAGAAACAGAGGGTCGTATCAACTTAAAGGCAAGGGGGAATTAGAAAGGAAGCTATAGGCTTTAAGGGAAGGATGACCATAAAGCTACCAGAGGAAACGTGTAGTTCCATATTGTGCTTGCTAATTGCGACATGACAGCAGGAAGCACCACTGGTATTTGAAACAAAATAATGAAAAGAATCGCCGTGCAATATCAGGTAGATTTGGGTATCATTTGTCATAGTTTGTGGTGTGATAGCTGACCTTGTGGCTTTGCGACTCTACGCTCCTAGACGATGGAAATTGCAGCCTGTCTGTGCGTCTCCTCGTATGCTGCCACCCATACTGCCAATTAACTCATGTGGTGAGAAAACACTGACATTTGCAGCTCAGCTCAACGTCCTTGTGTCACCTGACAGGACGTTAACATTCACACAGAAATCACCATATTTAGGCACATGCTTATGGATAAAGCTACGATATGGTAATAAAAATTACATGCATGTAAAATTAGCCAAGAAATAGTAACCAGTTCAAGGTAGAGTGCATGTAATTTACATTTCAGTGTAGAAGAACAATATTTCAGAATGAGAAAATTTATATGCAGAGGAAAAAAGGACTGGCATGTGTTTTTGACCCTCTCTGTCATTGTCAATACCTATCCACAGTTTCCAAGCGAAAAAAGGTCTTGGGTTTTTATGTTAAATGTAAGTAGGGATTGATTGAACGTCTGACCTGGTAGTGTAGGTTTCACCATTAGGCTTGTGAACACGTCACCAATGCCAAGACTGCCTCGCCTGATAATCACAACTTGAAAAGTTGATGCTTGATGCCTCAGATTTGTTTCCATGCAAAATGGGAAATATTATTTGCGGCCATGACTTTGTATCCCCCCTGTTGTATATCATGCTAATGCATATAGACAAGACAGCGTGCAATGCAGAAATTCTCTTTGCACAGCTGCACAATGGTCTGACATTACTTCTAGCATAATCATCTTATTGAAATAAACTCTTCTACTGTTCTTTTTTCAGTGCGCCTCGTGGCCACTTGAAAATTATTATTTGTCTGATTAGATTCCAGGGTTCTTCAGGATGTCAAGAGAACATCCAGCAGGATGAATCAACTCATCTGTTCTATTGATGGTACATGTGATGGCCTAAGTAAAATAGCTACTCCAGTCAGGCTTTGCTTGTTTTTCCTGTTTTACGTTTCTCATTTACCTGTTCTAACCATCTTTTATTTTGGTTTTTCTTTTCATTTTTTAAAAATATTTTATCCCTGTTTTCTGGTACGAGGTTTTTCCTGTCTTTAGTATGCGTTCTTCTGAGTTGGGCTGAGCTCTTCTACATGTACAGTGAAACCTTGTCGGGATGACAGGCGTATATGTCAATACATGTATTTTCTTTTAGTGAAGCGAGTTTTTTAGGGCTCGGTCAGATTCTTGTGCTGTTGGACTCATTTATCTGACATGACTGGGTATCTGACACATTTTGCAGGAAACAGATGGTGTCATAGCCACTGTTACCTCAGCTAATCTGACACTCTGTGCCCTTTGCAGACTTGAAAATGAGAGACATTTCATGATTGATTGCCCATACTATTGGCAGGTGAGAAATGTACTTTTCAACAATCTGATCAACACAACCTTTCACAGGTTGAATGAAGAAGATTAAATCCTATTTCTTATGTCATACAACAAAGGTGACACAGAAATTGCTTGTCGTGTCATGAATTTCATAAGCTTGTGTTTTCTGAAAAGGAATGCGAAACTATTTCCATCTAAACTTTGAACAATTGCATTCCTAGTATTAGGCTGCATTTATTAGGTACTTGGTTGCTCCTGGCACCTCTTGTACTTTAGTTACTTATTATGCTGGTAGATGGCACTGGCCTCCTGTGCGTGTGGCGTGGATTAACTTGGTGCGGCACTGGTTTGTGCTCCATTTTAGTTATGTTTGATGTAGTTTTGATAAATAAAGCTTATTTACCTCGTTTTTAATTTTGTTATCCTTTTTGTCTTCCTTGTCCCGTTTCTCCCTCTCTGTGTATGTCCATGCTGTATGTTCATATGTATTGAATGATGGCAATAAATGAAATACAATGTATTTGTAATAAAAAGTGTCATAATACAGTGCAAGGGACAAATTAAATTTCAAATTTGATGAGCCGATTCCCATTTAACTAGTGCAAAATGACCAGTCATGTATTCAAATGAATTATAGAGTTGGCTGGCCATTCTTGATTTTGACTTGCAGTTTCATGATTTTGATTAGCAATTGGCTATGGGAATCCAGTTATTTTATGCCTTGCAGTAGGTAAAACTTGTCTTCAAAGACCCATCTTGAAGATGACCAAATTGTGGTCTTTCTTAGGTATCCAAATAAGATGAAACACACTAAATAAAGTGTCCTGAAAGGTGGTCTTTCAAGACAGGTGATCTCATTGGGGTGGTCTTGCAAGACAGGGACTGCCATAAGGAGGTTTCACTGTCTTTTCATCATATATATATATATTTTTTTTTTTTTACCAGTGAGTACTTGTTGTTTATGTGTCTGTCCTGTATTGGCTTCATTTCTGTCTTTGGAACTCGTAACTCTGCATTTGTCTCATAGTACTCTGTTTTCTTACCCGTTTTCCCCCCGTCTTTTCCACAATAGGCACTCCTTCATTCTCTGTGGACCTATCTCAATATAGTGGTACCTCTCATGAGAGACCCCTCTAATGAGAGACTGCATATCTTTTTAAGACTGCTCTCTCAGAACACTGCGGTATCTTTTCCATTTGTTGTACCTCTAATGAAAGACCACCTGTTTTCAGAGACCGCATTTTGACTGCTGTAGGGGCGGTCTCTCAAAAGAGGTACCACTGTATAACCTTGTTCTCTTGAGAGTTCTTTGCCACTACGTCCTTAGAGCTATTGCTTCATTCAGTTCTGTCACGTCATCTAAAGGTAAGTTCAGATGAAAGAAAATGTCAGAGGGAAGCTACAAACAGAGCAAGGGATAGAAGAGTCCAGGGAATACGCAGATGAAAGTTTACTAACAAAAGAAAAGAGAACCAACGAGAAAGTGAGAAGAGGTAAGAGAAGAAATGGGGCAAGCACCATGGATGGCAAGACAGGCAAGTCTGAACACGCTGAATGGGGCCCAGAAGGAAAACCCAGCGAAAAATAAGGAGAACCAATGTATCAAACAAGGAAGACAATCAAGGCCAGACAGGAGGAGGAAAGCATGGAGAAAGAAAATGTCAAATGAAACACAAAAGGAGGATCAAAGTAAGAACTCATCAGTAGCCAGGAAAGAAGTAAGAAGATTCCAGGAGAAAATTTTGCAATTAAAGACCACAAGGAATATAAAAGACCAGATTAAAGGAGAGAAAGCTCTTCCTTATGGGCTTAGCATCCTGTCTTTCCTGTCGCTCTTCTCCTTGCCTCTCTTTGACTTGTGTCTTTTCTTCTTGTCTTTCCCGGTTCTTCCATTCCTGTGGTCTCTTCTTCCTGCCCAGAGTCTTCATTCCTCATAAGCAGATTAGGAGTCAATACAATGCTACATATAGGTTGCCATTGTTTGATAGCTCTTGCTGTGTGAGCAGTTTTCTTCAGATGTGTCACATTGTAACTGACATTATACTGTCTTGTTTTTTGCTTATAAGTTGTCAAGGTAATTTTTCAGCATTTCTTTGATTGTACCATTTAACTAATCATGTATTTCAGAAAAAGGCACCCGCAGTCTTTCAAGAATACTGTCAGTCACTGGCGAAAAATAAAATCTATGAGTATGAGACTGTGGGGACAATGGTACTGTAAAGATGCTATTTTATCCTATGTTTGAGGGTGCAGTATCATTTTCTAGACTGAAATTCAAAAGTAGTAACTCACTGTGGATCACATGACCTGAAAGTTGGTGCAACTAAATTGTGACGCACCTGCATCAGTGACGGAGCGCATTAACAAAATCAAATGTACTCAAGCTATCCGTCACATGTGACATTGAATAGCTACAAAAAATGTATTACAAACTTGGCACACCAGGTTGGCATTCAAAGTAGGCCTAGGGCATATTTTTTTGTTGATGAGTACCCAATTAAACATAGAGTAAATAAAATCTTTCATGGCTGGAGAGTGAGTTACTATGTTTCTCACACTCAGGATTGTTGTTGGTGGGAAAAAATCACTCGTGACCTGTGGTTACCCTTGATTTTCCCCACCAGCAACAATCCCTTGTGAGAGAAAAATAGGAACATGACACCCTCAGCCATGTAACATTTTTTATAGTAAACACAATTTCTGTTCTTCAAAGTTGTAGACCTTGACAAACAAAAGATAAAAAAAAAAAGAAAACAAACAAACAAAAACAAAAACAAAACAAACAAACAGAAAAACAAAATGTAAAAAAATCAATTTACTGCTCAGCCTTACTTTGGGAATGAACCATATATCCTGTACTGGAGACTTAAAGTGAACCCAGCGGAAGACACAATTTCCATGGACATATATAACCAGCACTTACACCACAACAGGATGCCAGGTATTGGCAAGGAGTGCTATTGTTTTATGGATGGAGTGAAAGGTACACATTTCCTCAGTCGTGGCAAATTATATTAATGTGGTCATAATTACTTGTCAAGGAAAACCGTCTGCGTTGATGTCTTGATCTGTCATTGGAAATGCCTGGTAATGAATGGAATAACATTGATTATTCACAGAGACCCTGGCAGTTTGTAGCCACAATAAAACTGAGTAGAAATATACGAGGTCTGGACAGTGTGTTATACATTTTGCATGTGCTGAAGAGTGATGGCCCTCGTCTTACGCCTGCAATATGTGCTTTATCTGCCAAGAGATCGGAGTATGGCACATATGCTGTATGACAGTTGACAGCCCAGGATGTGGCAGTATTTCATAATTACGTTAAGATCACACATGTGTACGGACCTTATCAGCAAGACTGGCAAACAAAACAAAAAAAGTGGTGCAGGTATCCACTGTGTGATAATGAATGCATGGATGCTGCCATTGAATATTGGATGTGTGGTATAGATACAGTGGTGCCTCCTTTAAAAGACAACTGTGATAAAAGACCCCCTACCTTTTAAGACCAGTCATTTATCAGGTCCCCAGTGCTATATTTTCCATTTTATTTTACCTCTATTAAGAGACCACTTGCTTTATGGGACCAATTTGAGATGTGCCCTGGGGTTATCTCTCGAGGGAAACACCGCTGTATTCTGACCTGAGGCAGACAGGCAAAACATTTATTTCTTCCAGTCCCTGCATGAATGCAAAGTATAAAAAGCCATGAGACAAACCCAGATGAGGTTATAGGGTTTTGTTGTCATGGCTTCTTGTTTAGATTGCAAACCTTCCCACAAGACTGTGTGCAACTTTCCAATCTTAAAAATTGTTTGCATCCATTTCTTGATGTGACACAGCCAGCATGGTACGTTTCACATGTCACTGAGCTTGGTCAATCTTCACAAGGGCATAGATACATCTACAGCATGGTTGAATGGATGCTCTGATAAGATACGCCGTATCCAATAAGGACCAGGGACTCCTGGGTATAATTCTGATAAAATGTACTCAACTTTCAGTGGAAGAGCCAGGTTAGGCAAACAAATTTGAGTCTGGTTGTCAGACAATATACTTTTTGTGTCCCTGAAGATGGAAATGTTTGCTGGGTAAATGGGGTGCTCCTGAATCATAGTGTAGAACCATTTTGCAAGGGGGGGAGGGGAGGGAAAGATTGACTTCCTCCAATTTCAAAATTCAGTGGCTGTAGTACATTAATGATACAGAGCAACAATTAAGTACCTGGTTCAATTTGCCCCACTATTGTGCTTAACATTCCACTGTTTTATCAGAGACAGCAGTGAACGTACTATGAATATTCCCATGCCAGTAGGCAGGGACACCATGCTTGTATACAAAGGACACCTTACCTCTGCAGCCAGAGGATACTCATGTAGTATGGGACAGTGGTGTTTATCTGCCATGGGTATATGGGACAGGGAGCTGTTAACTTTGTACTGTGGGGGCAATGTGGGACACTGAACAGTATGGGATACTGTCAGCAAATGTGCTGTGAGTGCAAAATGGGACATTATTAGTAAGCAATTTAGTGGTCCAAGAATAATACAGAACACTTTTTGTAGGAATGTGCCTTAATTAAGTTGAAGCAATATTGGACACTTAATTTGTGATAGTTTTGCAGGCATGTATTCTTAGGGCAAGATGGGACACTGTGAACAGGCATGTTCCATGAGTCAATACAGGAAACTGTCCATGTAGCTGGGCCTTGTCATGTATGTGTGTCCTGAGGAATTATGAAATGTACATGATCCATGTATTATGGGGGAGTATGAAAGCTTCATACAATTCCTCACATACTGGTTGAGGCCCTTTAGCTGGACCACCACAACAAAATATGGGAGACTTCTGAATCTGGCCAATCAGAATACAGATTAATCGTTACTGTAGCAACAGTCAATATCACCCAAGGGAGGATAGCAATTTTCCATTAAAATAGCAAACAATCACTTATCAGTATATCCCCCACTTTCAGTTCTGTCTGCATTAGCCAATCAAATTGTTTCCTTGTGTTTCCTTAGCAACCAGCACTCTATTTTTCTATTTTGGATGCATATTCATTCTATGCCCAAGGAAGTTTCCCCCTCAAGCTGTATCATCCCTAGCTCTATCATTCAGGTCTGTGGAATATACATGTATATGTACGGGGGAGGGGGGGGGATAGGGTGAGGGTGAGAGTCTTTGGGCATCTGTATAGACAAGGATACTGAATTAGTCACAGAATTCCTTTTTGTTGTGCTGTCTGTGTGTTCTGAGACCAGAGATAGGGGGACACCATGCATGTGCCTTAAAGTGTGGAAAGCACCTGGGCCACCACTAGGTGGTCAGTATGGATACTATGCTGGCTCAGTGCTTGTATTTACCACCCAAAGCTGACACACATTTCATGAGGATGGACTGGATGCCCCACCACAGTGCTGCCTTCACCTAGACCACCCCTCGTGAGAGACTGCATGTCATTTTAACTCATTCCATACCAGTCCCTGATTTTTCTGTATATATACCTAGATTTAAAATGAAAATTGCACATTTAAATTCTTCATGAAAAGAGCTTTTATTCAAGTTCCAACATGCCTATAGTCTTAAGTCAGTGGTTCTGGCACTGACCAAGGCCTGTCACCATAGTATGGAATGATTTAAGACTACCCTTTCATGACACTAGGGTCCATGTATATGATAAATTTACCTGTACCCTAAGACCACCTGCAATATGAGACTACTTTCCACTGGCAGTAAAGATTGTCTTGAAAAGCAGATACCACAGTGCTGGTGACAGGATATATTGCAGGTTATCTCTATAAATACATATGCATTACGTGATAGTGTATATCCCTATGCACGACAACAAGATTGAAAAATATGGTAACCATGGCAGTGACTATGGTTGTCCAGTTCCAGATGCTACCTTGATGAATTCAAAAAAAAAAAAAAAAGCTTATTTCTTTTAAAGCCACTTCAGCCAACATCTACTGTCTAAAACCCCATAGTCCCCCCCCCCATGATGGAGGACAGGATACATATACATTGTATCCACACAATATGGGACATTATATCTTCAACCCCAACCCCCGACCTAGCAGCAAGAGAGGCTTCTCATGCCCCTGACACACCATGTAGCTATATTCTGCTGCAAATCCCAGGAAATTGTATCTCAATCAAGGTGGGATATGTGACTAGAGAAAGTGAATAAATTGGACGCACTTTGCTTGTTGGCATGTGTGTGCCTTGCATACACAAGAGCCCCGCATACACTCCTTACCATGCAGTACGTCACATGCATGCAGTCTTCTAGTTTAGATTTAGACGAGCTTCACATTATCCAAGCTTTGCTTGTCATTTGTGGCTGTATTTACCATAAGGAGGACCCAGCACATTGATCGTTCATCTCATATGGAAGAAAGGTAGGGGCTGAAGGTTCAGATGTATCCATAGGTTCAAGAAATGCAATGCTAAGTGGCATATATCTTATGGTAGACTGTTTTGTTTATATATCTTTTGCATCTGTAGCATTCTGTCTCATTTGTAGAAAGTAAAAATGAATTTTTATCTTTGTTTTTTTTTGGTTGTTTTTAAAACTGGCAATGTGCGCCAGGACTGGATGCTCTTTATAAGTTCTCTTGGTAGTGGCAGGGAAACAGGATTGTTTCGTCACTCAATACCAGGGGCAGATTGCAAACCAAACTGGTTGTACGCAGTCCACATGATCAAATCTGCAAGGAAACACACAAGTTTGTGTGTGTGGACACTGCGAGCAAGCAATCTGCTCCACAGTTTATAACTGTTTCACTTGGATGTGGCACAGCTTTGTATTTCAATTTTGAAGACATATTGCCGGTTACATTGTCTTTTGATGTGCAGCCCAGATAATGAGTAGCCTAAGGACAGATGATCTGTATACTGGGTCCTTGTACAACATAGTCTAGCTGTTGTTGTTTTTAGTCTTAAGATTGCATGGAATTAGCATGTGTCTCGGAGTCCACAGTTGTTGCTACTTGCCTATATCTTCATGGAGCACAATAAACCCGTCTCCTTGAGATAAATACTGAGGTGATGTCCAACCTGGCAAATGACTCTACTTCATGACCACATGCCACAGATATATGTGTTTCTAATGTAATAAACCTTTACAAGTATACTCAACTGCACTATTGCTGGCATTTCAAATACAACTCAGCATGGAAAATTGCGACATAAACCCAAATGTGTTTTGTTTAAAAATTATGTTATTTTTTTTATATGTATCTTCAAAATATTCAAAGTACAATGGCCAATCTTGTGAGGTTATGATCTCAATACATATATCTGCAAAAACATGCCATGGATTTATGAGAGTAATATTTTTTTTCTTCAATAAAGGTGATCCAAAAAAAGGATTTTTTTAAAAGGTGAAGTTGTGGAACACTTCATTTTTGATATGCATTTAAAAAGAGCTCATCATTTCTAAATCCCTGTTACATTTTTGATTTCAATGGTTTATTGAGTAAATTAGTTCTTTTTTTCATTAGAATCAGAGAATCAGTTTTAGAGATATTTTCATGTGAACTGACCATTTTGGTGTACATACCTACTGTCTGTAATGATGAAGATCTGGACATTAACACGATCCATGGACTACCATTTTAAAATTAACTCTTTCAGTGCCAAATTTTTGACTGAGTCAACAGCTTTTCTCAGTGCACATTGGGCGCAGTGCGCCCAATGTGCCCCACAAAACCTGTTGACCTGGGGTATTCTCTCTGGAACAATAGGCATATTGGTACTTGAATGAAAGGTCTTTTTTACAATGAATATGAATCTGGGATCCTAATGATAGTTCAGACTAGTCTGACTTAAGTAGATCAACTTAAGTCATGATTGGCACTGTCAGATTTAAAAGTGTTTGTTCATTTCTTCAGATTAGATTTGGCCTAGAATTTGAAAATTTGGACAGGTGATAGACCACAAATATATCTACCAAAACAGGAATATGAATCTTGGATCCTAATGATAATTCAGACTAGTCTGACCAAAGTAAATTGACTTTAGTCATGATTGGCACTGACAGATTATATTTGTTTGTCAGCGACAGGTGCTTGGAAATGTTGCCCATTTCATCTGCTCCATAATTATAAATATGGGCTTGTACAAAAGGGTGAAAGAAGATGGAAAATTGAACCTGCAGTTAGTCAGCAGTATTCATTGGTGCACTGTGGGCTCTGCATGATCAAAAAATGCTCAGGAATTCAAGTCCACAATTCATTGTAATTCTGATCATATAGCAAGTCATATGATGAAAGAAGGTGTAATTTCAGGGTGTATCTATAAATCTGTTAGTTTCTGCATGATTATATGAATTCAAAGATGCAGGCACAGTGTGCATTTAGACTTGTTTTAAGCATGTATACATATACATATACATATACATACGTACATACATACATACATACATACATACATACATACATACATACATACATACATACATACATACATACATACATACATACAGTGAAACCCCATTATAATGGCACCATCTGTCTCCTGAAATTGTGTCAGATAACTGAATATTTCCGATATCTGGGTATGGTAATGATTTTTGATTGCATGTTATATCTTGGTAGAGATTTATCAGTTTTTACCAGTTGCTTGTTGTGAAGGTGCAAGTATGAATGTAGGCTTTAGAGGATAACGTGCTGGGTATCTGTCACTGCATATTGATATCTTTCCTTGTATTTCTGCAATATGGTGGTAAGAAATGTGATGAAGTATTTGATTGGCTGAAGCACCTGTGGCAAAACAAGGATTATGGGAAGATGTTGAGGCTTCTCGCTGTATCATAAAACCTCTATGGACAAAATAAGCTGATGATAGTTTAAAAATACAAGTAGTCGCATTATCCATAAAAATATATATTTTTGCTAAAATATCAACATGTACGTTGTACATGTACAGTAATATATAGATATAAAACCTCTAGAGTACATCATTTCAAGTTTGAATTTGTAAAAACTTTGAACATCAGGATGGAGGCATTTTCCCTCCCTGGCCTACCCTTCCTTCAATGGCTCTCATCCATTGCTGTGGTAACCGGTTTTATTTTGGTGTTAGTGTGTACTTCTAGATATCAGCATCACACCTATCTATAGGACAACTAGCAAATAATTATTGTTAACTCATTCCATACTATGGTGACAGGCCTTGGTCAGTGGTTCTGGCACTGCCTGTCAAGTCATGCTGCAGCTGCTGCAAGGGCAGCTGCAGTATGACTTGCCAGGCAGTGCCAGAACCACTGACTTAAGACTATAGGCATGTTGGAACTTTAATGGAAGCTCTTTTCATGATGAATTTAAATGTGCAATTGTCATCTTAAATCTTGGTAAATATACGGAAAAATCAGGGACTGGTATGGAATGAGTTAAACTCTGTGTTTTTTTACTTGAAAACCTGTGAACCTGCATTATGAGAATTTATTCACTGACAGGGTGGGGGTTTTCAGTAAGAGGATAATGATATGCTGCAGGTACTCAAAGTCACCTCCTTATGAGCATATGCCCGACTTCCTGGCTTTCATTTTATGATGATTTATGCAGAAATTTAAATGTCATGCAGTGTTCGATGAATACAATTTCTCTTAAATTTTGCAGAATTAGGATAATCCGTTGTACTTAAGATAAATGTTCATTGCATCAGTTAAACAATTTTTTTTTTATTGTACAATGTAACACAGCACCTGAAAAAGCAGTTGTATACAGTGGTACCTGCTGTATGCAGCCACCCCATCTGCCGACAAAAAGTGGCCACATACAGCAGGTGACCTGTCACCACAGGTAAATCTTACAAAGAAATTGACTCCTATGTCTGAGCCTAGTGACCACAAAAAGTAATACGGCTGCTCACAGCAGTGGTTGCACACAGCAAGTACCACTGTAACTTCTAAATTCACAGAGGTGAAAGTTCTTGGTTTGAAAGGGTTGGAACACTTATCACAAATAGCACATGCTTGGGAAGGGAGATGCAAGAGCTGAGTACACTAATCAGCTATCTCATTTTCTAGTGATGAGTGAAATATCATTTATATTTTGTCCAACAATGTGCATGTGCAGGTAATAATGTGAAGTGGATGAAAACGAGTGGAGACCGAGAGTGATAATCAAGAACATGGTCCTCGTAATTGAGCCTGTTTTCTTGGAACTGTCCATGAAAGGCATTCCTATTGTATACTAACACCACCAGCATTACAATGGATGTGCTTCATACTGGCCAAGTCACTTCTTTATACCTTTATTTCTCAAACCTTCCAACATGGAAAAATGTGGTCTGCTTTATTTTTTTAAAAATGCAAGTTTCCGGTAGAAAAGAAAACATTTTGAGTGAGAATTGTAGCTGAGACCTATCAGAGCCATATAAACATATCCCATTTCGATACTTTCTGTGGTGCGTGGGGGTCTCGGCACAGCTTGGGCAAAAAGCTGCCATTGTGCAACAAGGAAAGCCACTGACTCCATCTGATCAGCTCTGGTGGCTTTACAAAGCCAACACATCTATTGGCGTGGCTTTGTCTGCTTTTTTTAGTTTTTTTAGTTTTTTTTGGGGGGGGGGGGATGCAGAATTTTTTCTTCAATACTGGTATACAGAGATGTTAAGGATATACAGTAGTTAAGCAATGTCTCACAAATTACTGAACATAACCCTGGATTAATTCAGATATATAGAGACTGGTAGTTAATATATACATTTTATGAAAGCCAACAAACGAGAGATTCAACTTATGACACTTCGTTTATGTCAGCTGGTGGCAGTGTTCATAATTATTACACTGGTCATCATCAGCAGCCGTTTCATTAGCAGGAGGCTGAAATGGCCTACATATTACTTGCCAGGCTTTAGCCGTCTACCTCTGAGTTTTTGTGTATCTTTTGTACATAAAATTGTGTCACTATTCCAAGTATTGGCCTCTGTTTTTTTTCGTTTTTTTTTCTTAACCTCACACTTCAAATCATAATGAGAAGGCTGATCATTAGTCACCACAGATATCAATTTAGCCCATTCAATTTTATAGGAACCTGAAATCTCCTAAAAAGCGAAGTTTATGTGACGAATCAAAAAGCATGTCTCAAATTTTCAAAATTTTGTTTTGTTTTGTTTCCGTTGTTGGTTAACTTGCCATTGATGTGTCATCACTCAAGCTTTTGACACCTATATCACGGAAACAACAGAAATTAAAAAATTTAGACCGCTGTTTTAACTTTGTACTTGTACTGTGTTCTACAATTTGCCATAAATTTGTTGTCAATATCTGTGAAACAGTAGAAGCTGAATAAAAATTTATGTCAAGGAATGATGATCTATTTCGTAAATTTTTACCCTCAGCACACAAAATACCGGAAGGTTTTGTTTTCCATCCATTCATCCATCTGTCTTATCTCAAAAAATATTCTCCCCAGCTTTACCAAATTTTTATCAGAGATGTATCATATAATGGACCAGGTTCCTATTCAAAACCAGCTTCCTCTGATTATTTTTAAACTTTTTATGAAGCTTTTAGTGTATTTATTTAAAGGCTGTCTGAGTGGCATCAACCCTGATGACGTTACCATGATAGCTCAAAAAATATTGACCACAGCTTTACAGAATTTTAGTCAGAGGTCCATCTTATAGTGGACCAGGTTCCTATCTAAAATCAGCTTCCTCACTGTATGTATAATTTTTTTTTTATCCACTTTAAAGTATTTATCTTCAAGGCCGTTTGAGTGGTGCACAAGGGGATGACATTACCATAATATCTCAAGAAGGATCCAATGCAGCTTCACCATATTTTTTTTTATCAGAGATGCACATTATAGTGGACCACATTCCTATTGAAAACCAGCATCCTTTTATTATTTTTAAACTTGTTATGAAACATTTGGAAGTATTTATTTGATGGCCATCTGAGTGACACACAGTACAGTGGTCTTTGTCACCAGAACTTGCCCCAAGAACACATCCAAAAGTGCTCTTTCATTTCATAGACAACAATATGGAAATGTAGTATTCTACTGCGAAGTCTTAAAAAACAACAACAAAAATTGCAAAATTGAGGAAAAAAGATTTGGGTGCCGAGGGTAACCCGTTCTCTAAACGTTATTTTTATTATAACTGCATTGTTAACCTTGCTTGCAAAGAACATTACCACATCGTTACAGAGCCTCCAACTCTCCCGTCTTGGAGGGAGATTTCTGGCTCTTTCCTACTTTTTTTTGCAAAGTCTCCCACTTTCCCACTTGATGTGTGTGGTCCAGGAATGGACTGCCATTGATTCATCAAAATATCATTTCATATCCAGGTACTTTGCTTCACTGAAGGGTGAATTATGATACATGTCAGCCCTCAAAAAGTTTGAAGAATTAAGCAGCAGAAGTAGTCAATTAGCCATAAAGTGAAGGTCACACATCTTTTGTTGTCAGTTTGGGATACCTTTGGGTTGGGCAAAAATGTTGACAACAGACAGAGACCCTTCTTATCAAACCTGTCAGTTAGCGTACTAGGTTGTCGACCACGGTTGCAATTGGCTGGTGGCACATCCCAATGTGAAATGTGAAAATAACATATTTTCAGCAAGCTGTAGCTACTGTTGGAGGAGAGTTAGCTGAGTCAGGTTTCCTGCAGTGTAGAGTTTCCTCATTGGTTCTCATGTACATGCACTGTCTGATGGGACAGGTGAGAACTATATGTTGAAGAAGCAAAGTGATATGACCCTGGCCAGAGCACAGTTCATACACCTGTATAAAGCTAGCATCCAGGTGTTATTTTGCATTTCAACCATAAACACAAAAAGACCTGGGATTTACATATAATAGATTTGCCTGTGGGTTTTTTTGTGGTTTTTTTTTTTTGTGACATTTGTGTTTGTTAAATGCCATTTACCAAGTTGTAAAATTTGAACTTGTTGGTTTTTTACTCTCAAAATTACTAGTATGTAGCATAGAAAAATTAACAACTGTAGTTTTATGCCAGAAAGTGCACACCATGCAGTCAGCAGCCGTGCAAAAGAAGTAAATATGTTAGCTTTTTGATTGCCTGCTAAGACAGACCAAGTTACGCTATCATTACTGTGTGGGCGCTCCCACAGTCAGACACGCAGAGCACTAGTTTGTTGAGCAGGCAAGATTTTTGACTGAGAGGCCTGAATGCATCATAGATAATATGTGGGCCTGAGTGACTCTCACTGTGAACTAGATTAATTTGTGTAGGACAGATGGATTTAAACAAATAAGGTTGAGGCTTGAAGACGTCTACAAAGTTGGATTAAATTTTTTCATCAGACATAATGCTTAAACCACTTGCTGGCAGAGCACAGTACTGTCTTGGTCCTCTTGTTTCAATGAAGCTGGGGTTAAGCTTGCCCCTGTAGGGACTTGGTTTGAAGATGTTCCTGGCATGGTGATGTATATCGTCACAATCATATTAAGATATTTTTGCTTGAGGCATGCGAATAAGTGTACAGCCTCGCTGATGGATTGTTTCTGGACACTAAAGTGGTGAAGCTCCTGTAACAGGTGTTTAGAGCTGATGTTACAGGAACGTGGAAAATGTACACAGGAGAATAATGGATAGTACAAGGCGTTGTGTAATGGTAGCCATATTCTGTGAGGCTGTGTATACTAAGGCACTTTATACAATGTCATCAAATTAGCATTTTGTGATTGTCACGTGAGAATACAGGTATTGAAAGTGCACTTACTTTCCCATTTTTAGATTCACAGTTTTTGTAATTCAGGCATATAACTGATGTTTTAATTTCCCTATTTTGGAGAGAGTTCCTATAAAACCAGGATCTTAAAGTACTGTTTCACTATGGTTTAATTTTCACAGTTTTGTGCCATATGTGAAAGAGGCACAAATGAAAATGCAGTGAAATTAAATGAATTTACAATATATGGAAGACATGTACATTAACTCATTCCATACTATGGTCACAGGCCTTGGTCTGTGCCAGAACCACTCACTTAAGACTATTGGCATGTTGGTACTTGAATGAAAGCTCTTTGAAGAATTTGAATATGCAATTGTTGTCTTAAATGTAGGTAAATATACGGAAAAATCAGGGACTGGTATGGAATGAGTTAAAGGAAGTGAAAATGGTACTGATTGTAAACATGATTCTGTAAATTCATTTCATGTAGCAAGCAGACTCACATAACATATATTTTGTTTCTCTCAGACTTACAGTAAATAATGTAGTGTGGATTATGGTCTACTGGTAAAAATGTTGGTGACAAACAACATGTTGTGCCTGTTCCTGGCTATACTAAAGATTTCCCTGAGAATTTGCATGTGTGTGTAATAAAATAATTCTTCTGCTACTGAAATCAGTTGCTAAAATTTAGAGTCTAGCATTGGGTGGCAATTACAGAAAAAAATTTGTGACGTGAGCTAAAATATTTTTTTTTTGATTAGAAAGAATAGTTCTGAATTAACATGGTAAAACCTGTCTGAAGAGGACAACAAAACTATGGTCTCAAGACAGGTGGTCCTTCTTAAGAGGTGTAGATAAGAGAAAAAGTGCTAAGTACATGTATCTCTGGAAAATTTGCCTTTGAGGACAGATAATGTCTCTCTGGAGACGTCTCCGAAGACGGGCACCACTGTGCACTGTCGCACTTGAGATGTCTCGGAAGACGGGCACCACTGTACACTGTCACGCTTGACATGTCTCTGAAGACGGGCACCACTGTACATTGTCGCCCTTGAGATGTCTCTGAAGACAGGCACCACTGCACATTCTCTCCCTGGCGATGTCTCGATCTGAAGACGGGCACCAGTGTATACTGTATGTGTGAGAAAAAAGTATACATGCATCTGGAGTGGGAGAAGATCAGGTGTCATTTAAAATCTAATGCACACTGTGGATTCACGATAAAAGTATATATGCATTAGTGAAAGATGATACAAAGAAAAAAACAAAAGATTACATGTACCTACATGCAATTTTTAAAAAGTGCTAATTGTGTGCTGTACAGATAGGTACATGTAAATACTCAGTATAGTTTTCTGTGCTTTGCTGCAATTTTGTGCATCCGTTTGGGACCATACATAATTGTAAAAAAAAAACAGGAAAAAGAAAAAAAGAAATCCACTTTGTCTACAATGGACTGTCTGTCCACCCACATGAAGTAATTACATGACATCTGGCACACAAAAGTCTTGCTACTGATATAAATAATTCGTCAGTTAAAGCAAATAGTGTATTTTGGGAACAAATAATGCACTGTAAATTTCTTTGATTTTTGATCAATAGTAAGTCAAATTGGAAATATCTCATGTTGCACAGACATGTACAGTGGGCAGTTGCTCTATGTTGTCTCTGCTGTGAGCCACCACTTCTTGCTCTTTGTAGCCACATTTCTGGAGACACTCAAATCAAATTCTTTAAATTGCCTGTAATAATAAAAAGTCAACTGCTGTATGTGGCTGCTTAATTGTGTTTAATTGATGGAAAGGGTGGCCACACATATCAGGTTTTACGGTAACTCCGAAGTTTGGTAAAATAATTGGCACTTTCAAAAAGGTAAGATGGAAACTTGGACATGATAGCCTTGCTGGGTTTTATTATACATTAGCTTATCTGTATTGCCTGTGATTGTATAGTAATGTGGGCTGCTAGTTGCCCATCTGATTTCCATTATAAACTTGCAAAACTACAACAACAAAATAAATAAAATAAAATAAAATAAAATAAAATAAAATAAAATAAAATAAAATAAAATAAAATGAAATAAAAATAAAAAAAAATAGCTAGCATAATCAGCAGTTCAGAAATCAATGCAAGTGCTTGTCCTATTTTTGTCAATCTTAGGTTTTTAAGCTTTGACAAAATTGATAGATATGCTACAGCTGTATTCATATTCAAAAACGTAACATAGATAACATCATGCATCATATTCTTCATAATTCATTTCAAATATACTTACACTTATGTTTACTCTTATTAAAAATGCTATCAAAAACTAGTGTATGTAGAAACCTTCTGTTCAACAATACTGTGTAATATGTTATGGGAGATTATGTAATCCCATCTGGGTTACTATTTTCTATGTAGCTATTTTTATTTTAGGTAACTAAAAACTTTAAACTTTTTGTATTAAACTTCAATGGTTGTATAATTTTGACCCTAACTCTCCTTGTGTTAGTGATCAATTTGGACCAGTAAAGTTTATGGTTTAGACATTTATTAGATAAACATATGTGGATGATGGCAGAATTAAACCCTTCCCCCGGAAACCAGCTGGGGGCCAAAAGTCGTCTGCTTGAGTGTTTTCAACAAATTTTGACAGTGATTAAAAACAATGTGACTGAGAGTTGTAGATGAGACCCATCAAGATCATGGCAGCTTTCCTTGGCATGTGTTGGGCCTGACACATGCCAAGGAAAGCTACTGATTCCGTCGTAATGCAAGGGGAAAAGGTAAAAAATGGTTACGTGCAGCAGCTGGTCTCTCAATTGGGGTTTGCCCAACATGGAAAAGGTACATGTAGTACAATGGGGACCTGATTAGTGAGGTCTTATAAGACAGGTTGTCTTTCAATGGAGTGATCTCTCAGAGGAGGGACTACTGTATTTGGGGTGGATGCTTGCTGCCGTAAAAACAGTGCATTTAATTGCAGTAAGTGTCAAAGTGCAGGTGAAAGGAGGCATTCTTGTCATTCTGAGGGTTGCTTTGTATATTTCAGTTTTGCAGATCCGTGGATGCATGAAATTGAAATGCACTTTTTTCTGATCAGAAAAAAAAAAAAGCACGCATGCATTTGCACATGCAAGTTTAAGTATCCACCAAAACTTCCAGAACAACAAAACGTAAAGCATGCAGCTATTGCGAGAGCATTGCTGGGAGAGATTTAAGACTTGAGACATGGGCCGGAACAGCTAGTATGATGTATGCATGAGGCTGTGTTTGCCAAACAAATACAACATCATTCAACAGGTGATATATTCTTGATTCATTGCCTCTGGAAGCTTGGTTTCTTTTCTCTGACCTTTCAGTGACATGGCCGGACATGATAGCTGGGGCTGTAACTATTTATTATGGCAGAAGCTGCAGCAACAAAAATGTGTCTCTGTGCTTTCAATCGATGGCCCGTCACTGTCAAGGTTGGCTTATACCAACGTGAATTTGTGGAGTGCATGCTGAATCTTCAGGTGGCAGACCAAGTAAGGGGTTGCCATGGAGAACCTGGCAGCAATGTCAGCTGGTCCCCTGCTAAATCTATTTTTTTTTTATAGAAATGTTTGCTGTGGCAGTGGTAAAAGAAAGAAGGACGTGTACCTGATATATTATGTAGGTAACATGTATGTCACAAAGGTCAAGGATGAAATAAGACAGTTTATTGGGCATTGACATCATCGTTTTCTCATGACAAGTGCCTGGCATGGGCAATTTCAGCACTGGTTTATTACAGGGCAAACGAGGAATTGAAGCTTTACTTGATAGTATGGTACATTTTATTTCTTCCCGCCACATTTTTCATTAATTACTGTATTTTACAGTAACTATTGCATGTAACTATGAAGTACTGCATTTTGTGCTCAGCTGCTGAATTTTACCTTTAAGAACTACATTTTCATGCTGTGTAGTTGTGTATTTTTGTAAATGAATGCATTAAAATCAATATAGACATAAATTGTGGGTGTAAATCACAATGGGGTCAAGACATTTCTGGATATCAAGGCACTTTAATATGTGTGCATGTATAATTTCCTGCACCAGTAACGTTAACTTCATTACATGTACTGGTAACAAAAATGTTTGCATCCTCAAGTACTAGGCTCCAGTCGCTATTATGTTTCTGATGTTGGCGCTCCTTGGGGGCATCATAAATGCTAACTTTATTATATTTACTGATACCAGTAATATTATCTTTATTATACGTGCAGGTGTAAGTGATATTAAGTTTTGTCTGTGCATTGATACCAATGATGATAATTTTAGGCTGTGTACTGGTACACACACCAGTAATCAAAGATCAACTGAGTCTTTGCAGTTAACCAGTCATTTTGATTTCATTCCAGTGATCATGAGGTATTTGTCTCCTCTGAGAAGTGCGAGAAGAAAGTCATAACTCTTTATCGCTTTAGCGGGTCCTTAATTATTCATGATCCAGTGACTCCAGAGGACATTAGTTAGTCGAATTATCAAATCAAAAACATGGATGATGGCCTCAATTAGTGCATTATGGTGAGAGGACAGCAGGCTGTGAATATTAATGAATTAGTCATTCCACACATTACATCTCAACATGGTGTAATATTGTATATAAAAGACAGGATGCCCAAAATGGTTGTGAACATAGGGGAATTAATGAAATGGTTCATGAGTTATATTTTAGACATTTTAGAGTATCTCTGAACATATAATTGGACTCATCAATCTTGCATGTACACCAGTGTGACACCCGTAACATTGACAAAATGAAAAATATGAAGATTGCTTTTTTTTTTTTAAACACTTGTTTGTATCACTTTGAAATATTGCATGACCCCAGTCAATGTCAAAATTTATACACAGCCTGGAAATGTTAAGTGAGCAAAAAAAAAACAGGTGCAGGTTTCATGGTGGAAAAAAGGGGAATACTGGTGGGTTCAGAAGCTTGATCCCGCTAAACTTGATGGAGGATACTTAGAAATAGAACTCTTTGATAAATGAAGCAGGCAGACATGCCCGCTTGACTAGTGGTACATGCTCCAATGTTTTTACTTGGAAAAACTGATTAATGTAAAGTATTTTAATCAGATTTATAGATAAGACCTATCACAGTAGGAGAGTCAGTTAAAAGCTGACCTTGTTGGGTTGATGGTTGAAAGTGGAAATTTTTGTTCAATGTTTCTCCCTCCATTTTTCACAGTAAGAAAATTGTATTATTGCACATGCACTCTGTAATGTCCTCAAAATATGTGCATTTACTGAGAAATTGAAGCAAATGCTGATACATCTGGCCGTTTTGTAGTTGTTGACAAGTACGCAGGGTCAAGCGAGATCTGATACATATTGCATATTCTTCACAGGTGGTGTTGTATTCCAGAAACATGCCGTGTACATTCCAGGTAATCATGCAGGAACACAACTACGGTAGCATGGATTACAAGGTGTTTCCTGATAGCCTGCTCTCTGCATGTATACCTGAAGATATTTTAACCCATTCCTGGTTTGAATAAAAAGTCAGTAGCTTTCCTAAGTGGTCAAGCCCATGGCGGGGAAAGTCATTCCCCTGGGGCATGCTATCCCGAAAGGTCACATCTGCAGTTCTCGTTCGCAGTATTTTGTATTGTTACCAAAATTAAGTCGGGAAATGTGAAGCAGCAGACGTTTGATATCCGTGAACCATGGATGGGAAAAGGTTAAACCAGGTGACGTAGCAGTGCGGATACGTGTGTCAGCTGGTTGACAGTTGCACGGTGAACCCTTCACCATATATCACACACAGGGATCGGGCTCTCTTTTGGCTAAGGTGTGTGATGACACAGCTTTAACGAGGGTAATTCTTGTTCAAGTGTGTGACGGTACAGCCTTAATGAAGGTAATCGCTCTCACTGAGCCATCATTTTTCTCTGCTCAAATTTATTTCATGTGTAACGTCAACCAATTTATGTGTCATAGCTTTTTCCTTTCAGACCGTCCACAGAAACAGATTTTTAAAGAAAATTCATACTGATATCTTTGTTAAAATATTTGTTTCTTGGCATCTTTATTGTGGTGATTAAAAATTTATTTGCATTCAATGTTTTCATTGCTCTAAAGCTGCAAAAGAAAATTGCCCAGAAAAAAAAAACCGGTAAGATGGAAATGAAGTTTGAATTCACCACACTTGCCATGTACTCATGACAATAGATGTTCCTATCAACATCAATTTTAGTCTTGCAAAGTTTTTTTTTGTTTTTGTTTTTTTTTCATAAAGTTGAGACTGTTCCTTCCAGAAGATGTAAAATGGCTTAGTTAGTCTCATCAGATCCCTACCACTGTCAAAACTTTATCAGGGAAGCAACAGTCTTTCAATTGGACTTGTGTACATGTAGAAGTAATATTGAATTTTTGTAAAGTAAAATCTAATATTCATGTAATAATTAACACCATTTCCATTGCACAGTTTTTGCCCACTTAAAGGTCATGTGGTATATAATCATGATATGCATGTCAGCACGCATATTTTTCTTTTAAAAAATTCCTTCTTCTTTACATCCTGTCTTTAGTAGCCAAAATGTGCCCAGAGTCTTTTCTGAGACACAGTAATCCTGTAAATGTACTTATTTTCACATGTATAAATTTTCACAGTTTTTAAATATCATGCATTTAACTGAAATTTGAATTTAAATATTTTGAACCTAGTTGCTATAAAATGTATGTTAAAATACTGTTTGATTTTGCTTTTATTTGAACAAGTTTGTGCTGTCCTGAAAACAATCAAAAAAAAAAAAAAAAAAGCCAAACTGGGTGAATTGGCAGCACACAAAAAAATCCAAATGAGTCATGCGTGGTGGTAGCCCTTTTTATGAAAGTATGCCTTTTTTTATGTGGAAGAGTAAAGATATTGAAAAGTATGGAAATTAGGGGTATCACAAATTGTTACTCCAATGATAATGGTCTTTTGCTAGCGAACACAAATTGAACAGAAGTTGTTGCGGGCAAATTAAGTTTTCAATTTCCTCAAAAATCAAACTGATCAGTCCATGGCAACTTGTACCTGGTTCTGCTTGCTGCTATGCAAGTCTTCTTTTATGTATGCATGAGTGTACTCCATGTGAAAAAGAAAAATAACATTATTATAACCTGTTTGCCTTAAACTGGTTCTAAGCTGGCCTGCACAGCCATACCTTCAAGTGCTTGTCATTTCTTTGGAGGGCAAAGAGATGGCTGCCTGCACCAAGTGATGGGCCAATAATACTCAGCAGTCCCATTTTGGACCTTATAGCTCTTTCAATGCCAACAGTGATTCAAGTCTAACTACTTAACATGAACTGTTTTGAACTGTGATGAGGGTGCTATATTCATGTTCCCTGGCAAAGGACCTTTCATTCAAGTACCAACATGTCTGAAGTTATAATGTAATCAAATTGTCCAGGTCAACAGCTTTCCTCAGCACACTTTGGGCACATTGCGCCCTAAGTATGGTGAGGAAAGCTGTTGACTCAGTCCAAAGTGTGGCGCTGAAGGAGTTGGGGGACAATGGACAGTAACATTCAACCACCCACTGAGTCGGTTGAACAGGCAAGCTAGAACCAGCCAGATGTCAAATTTCCTCTGCTTGGATGCTTTTCTGGATGTTTGTGGGTACAGACCGTTGTAAATGAGAATATAGATTTGACCTATTAGGATAGTATTGCCCTGGTTAAGGGTTTTCCTAGGGGGAAGAGTCACCCTTATGACCCAGCCCATAGCAGTGACTGGTCAATCATGATGCAAGGCCAAGGATTAAAATTGAGTGGAGGCCTTAGACCATCATGTATGATTAGTGACTTATGGTGTACCTTCATGTTCCATATATTCTACTTACCTAAGAAATCCATTGCATGGATAGTGTATATATATATGTCACTGATGAAATCTAAACCCAACTTTCTTTACTTTGAGAATCCTTTATACTTGCAGGTTTTAAGGTTCACACAGGTACATGGACAATACAGGAACCTGAAATTCTTTGAATAATTCATATTGTGAAGTGTGGATACACGTGTTGTCTATTCGTCAATATCCTATAAATAACCATGATGTTTTACCAGGAAGCACATAACCTGAATTTCACCCCCATGTGTAGTCATTATCATCTCCAGTTCACATGTAACCATAATTATCACCGGTGTACTTGTAACTGTAATACCATAGGTGACTTAACACGGTTGTAGCACCAATAGTGGCTCATACTCAAATATTTTTCCATTAAATTCATTCAGTAAGAAGTCCTCATTGTAGGGCAGTGATATTGCTAAATAGCACAATAGTCTACTTGTTGTATGCCATTATAGGGATATAAAAGGGAAGCGCTGTACATATATGCGTGGTCAGGCCACGACACGGATACTCTTACACTTTTAACTGATGGGCATGCAGTCAGGCTCAGCTGTGATGACTTGAATTAATAGGACCATTTACAACAGACACGCAGTTCTCCAGCACACTGAAGCTCAGTACTGGACCAAGAAAGCCGAGTTTGCATGGATAAACGTAGTGATTCCAAATTTATCTACAATCCATCATTTTTAAAATCTATTTATCAGTTTGAGCAAGCTTTTATTTCATTTGACAACAGGAATCTCATTGCAGTCACCTGTGAAGGAAGGAGCTGCTTCTCTGGAACTTGGTATTTTGGTGACATATGGCCTCATCTTTTTTGAAAGTCAGCCAACAGTGTCAGGTGATTGCAATATGATTAAGTGCTAAGTTGTTTTTCCTGCAGGATATAGTCTTCATTTGTGGTTGAACATATTAAATTTCCAGATGAATTGGACAAGTATGAGGGGCCTAGCTGGATCTGGGCGGCTTCCTGGTGCCGTAAAATGATAAAGCAGGTCAAGTTGCGCGAGTACTAGATATAACCCAGGCAAAGCTGCAGACCTGATTGTTTTATCATGACATGTTATATTTATGATTGGTCATGCTTTATGCTTACAGGTTAACATTGGCCAGTGAGGTAGCAGCGTGACCAGTTAGGTTGCAGCGTGACCGAGCATAACCGGTACGATGGCAAGCACTGGTATAGTTGCGTCCACCTTGCGGCGGCGCACAATGCGCCAGAAGATGACCGTGGAAGCCCGCTATCAGGCTCTGGAACCTGGACACATTTCCCTCAGCCCCACTGCCCCCAGACCCCCCATGCGGTCCCCTTCCATGAGCAGGGTTCTTTCAAGGTCACCTTCCGGCGCAAGTGGTGCTCGTGCAGCAAAAGGACACAAGTTGGGTTATGAGGATTTCTGGCCCAAATGCCTCAATCCAATGGAGCAAAATATTCGCATGGCTACCTTCGACAGCTTTGAGTAAGTTCATCACTTTCGTATTTATAAGTACCATATATTTACTCTTCCAATTCCTAGCTGTTCAAGCACTGCTTAACCACAAGAAACTCTTATGAGATGTGCAAATTTGGAAAGGTGCTTCTCTCTGTGTTTGCATGCAGAATCATGTGTTTCTTCCTAAATGTCATCATAAATGTGGTATTATCACATGTTTAAACATAGGCCCCAGTGTCAAAGTTGAACTTTTCTGCTAGAAATGATGAGTTTGCCAATTCACTGAAGCATACAAGCTGAGGTAAGATGCATGTTTTCCTTTAAAAAGAAGTTCCAATTGAATGTTTCATCAGAAATATGAAAGGTCTCAATTTATATCTTTTACTTCTCATTCTGAAGTGTGCTGCACTTAGCTTTATTTGCCTCATGTATGTTATCTTATTCTTGTCTTCCAAAATCACAAAAAGGCACTTCACCTGCCTAGTCAAGCTTTAATTGTTCAGTCAGAGGTCTCAAAAACACAAGCATCCAGTCTGTCTGACCAGACAATAGGTTGTGCCATCAAACCAAGCAAATAAGTTTTTAATTCAGTGCATTGCAGTGCTTTTACAGAAACTTTTACACTGGGGCCTATATTGTGTTTGTGTCTTTTTGTCCAGAACCACTTCCTAGTAGTCATTACCCTATTCCGCAGTCTGAACTCCTTACTCTCCATAAAGTAACCTGTCCCTGTCTAACCTATATACATATGGAAGTACTATTGTCCATATTGCACACGTTCCTCTGTAAAATTTTGACATAGGCTGCATTAGCCCAAATAAATTAAAGGGTCTTCAGCAAGTAACGACTCAGAACATGTTTCGGAGCCTATTACCCGTATTTAAACATGTGATAGTTTTATATTCCACACATTGCCAGCAGTCTACATGAATTTATGAAAAGTATAGAACAAAATCTGCATTAAGAGATAGGCCCGCAAAGTTAAAAAAAAAAAAAAATACATACATACATACATAAGATTCTGAAAACTGCTCACCAGTTTTATGGGTCCACTCATACTCTGACATCTGACATGGGCAGAATATTGAATGGAAAAAAAAGTCCTTTGATCTCTGTTTAGTAGTCTAATCAGTTGTGACTAAATAAGAAAGTGGTTCAGCACACATATGGCCGTGCAGACATGGCATGTCATCAGACATCAGCTTGTGACATGTCACTAATTTGATCAGGTACAGTTATAGGGTGAAAGCCTTCTCAACAAAACTTTGTAGTATTGATTTATAGAGGAGGGTTTGCTGGTTGTGCTTTCAGTCTGAAGACATATATGTTTTTCAGTTGGCCGTATTTGCTGAAGCTTGTTATGCATCCCCCGTTGGAGAGGATGCGTTTAGTGTTTAGTCTTGTCGTCCGCCGTCTCCGTCGCCACCGCCGCGGTGTATCTTATTTTCCTTATATTTCTCTCCCCTCATGACCTATTGTCTCCTAATTTGGTACAGATAATCTATGGGTCTGGGAATTTTTTTTAAATATAACATTGCATGACCTTGAGTTCAAAGGCCAAAGTCAAATCCTTGTTGCGTTTTTCTGCTGACTCAGCAATTTTCACACACATTGGCTTATACCTTCTTAATGGTGCATCATAGGCCCAGGGTCACTATTAAACATTAATATGAAAGTACAGTGTACCAATGGGCTTTCAAGTTATATTGTTTATTTTAAACCTGATTGACATTGATTGGTCAAACTGCATACATTCCTGTTGATTACCATGTAAGTCAATGGGGATTGCAATGCTAATTCACATTTTCAACTTCTCCAAAACAATTGACCTGTTGCTCCTAATTTAGTAGAGAGAATCAATGGGTCTTGGAAATTAGCAATAATATATAACCTTGAGGTCAAAGTTCAAGGTCAAATCCAAGTTGCATTTTTCTGTTGACTCAGCAGTTGTCACATATTGGCTTATATCTTTTTAATGGTGCAACGTAGGCTCAAGGCTACTATTAAACATTAATAGGAAAGTACCTATGGGCTTTCAATTTGTATGGTTTATTGTAAAGCTGAGTAACCTTGACAAGTCAAATTGCATACATTCCTGTTGATTACTATGCAAGTCAACGGGTATTGCAATGCTAATTCACATTTTCCACTTCTCCAAAACAATTGGCCAGATTCACTTCAAGCTCGGTGGTATCCACCAACTATGTTCAAATGGTCATGCTCCGGTGATTTTTGGATTTTTATTTATTTATTTATTTTTATTTATTTATTTATTTTTATTTTATTTTTTTGGGGGGAGGGGGGGGGGGTGCATTCCTACTGATTACCATGATGGAAGTCAATGGGGTCCTCAGTGGTAGTTCACGTTTTGACTTCTTCAAAACTGTAAGCCAGATTCACTTGAAACTTTTGGCACAGATACTCCATAGATTTGTGGTATTTTTTTCATATGATTGTGGATGACCTTCAGGTCACAAATACCTTGCAAAATAAAGTGGTTTCCCTGCCACCTGTAGAAATGGGTATGATTCAAGTCCATCAAACTTTGTCATCATTTAGCCAGGTGAGACTTCCCTTAAAATTGCTAAGAGATGACTTTGAGGTTAAAGGTCAAGGTCAAGCTTTCTGCAGAAGAATGGTGGCCCTCTTAGATGGGTGGCCTCTGGTGGGAGGTGCCTGATCGAGGGATGCATGTTTTCTGCATGAAAAACTTGCTTGTAGTTGAATATCATTAATTTGCATCAATTGATGTAGAAATTGTACAAAGTCATTCATTTTATTATATGTAGTTGTGTTAAGTCCACCATAGATGATGGTTTGTGTACTCAGGCTCACATGACAACACTAGTAGAATGACTCACTATGTAAAAATGTGTTTTGTTTCCTGGGCAAGCTGCCATGCCTAGTGAGAGACTGCAGACACCTGGTTCCTGGCAGGTTTCTGTTTAGACAATCAGTGCTGCCACTTTATACTTTTTTGAAAGTATGATGCCTTATTTTCACTGTTTTACTTTTTATACTTTATTTATACTTTTTTTCCCTGAAATACTTTTTTTTTCTTTTCTTTTTTTTTTTTTTTTTGACAAATTTTTGAACTTTTAATTGGAATTCAGTTAAATATTAAGGGTAGTGTTAAAGCATTCTCACAGCCTCTCTGAGTGTCTAGTTAACAAGAGCGGTGTACCATCTTCCCACTGAGTGACAACCATGGGTCCATGTCAGTGTTTCTGTTAGGAATTTTTTCAAAGGGTCCCAACCTGAAAGAGAGTCAGTTTTTTGCTATCCTGTGCAAAGTTAACAAAGAAAATATAGGAAATTGGGATCCTTTAAATTTTGATGAGGGGGTACTTCATTATATGAAAGGGTAATATACCCCCATTTGGGGCTAACGGAAACCTAGTTGCATGTTTTGCTGTCAGACATCATGAGGATCTGGACCATGGTACAGAGATACCTGATGCATAGCCAAGGTCCTGGCTCCCATCAGTATGGAAGTCTTTTCTTTCTTCATTACAAGCAACAATGGGTGATTTTTCGCTCAGCTGACTTGTCAGTCAGCTGAGCTTATGTGGTGGTTTGGGTTCTATTGTCCGTCTGTCGGTGTCCACAATTCACATTTTCGACTTGTTCTCCAAAGTCACTGGCCAGATTTACCTGAAACTTGGTGGGAATGTACCTGGGTTCCTACCAAGTTTGTACAAATGGTGATGGTCCATTAATTTTGGGATTTTTGATGAACTTTTTTTTTTTTTTTGGGGGGGGGGGGAGGAGGGGCAAATCTTAAAAAAAAAATCTTCAAAACTTCTGGGGACCCTTAGACATTAATTTCTTCAACAGGTGGCGCAGTGATTTTTCAAATATTTTTAATGTAAAAAATGTGTTTTTGCTATTTTCGACTTCTCCGAAACCGTCACTCAGATTATGCTGGAACTTGGTGGGAATGTTCGTTTTAGAAGGACCAAACAAAGGTGTTCACAAGGTGGCGATGCAATTGTAAAGATTTTTTGAAAAATTCTTTTTAATTTTGCAGTGCTTTATAATTTTTTACAGTGATTTGAGGTGCTCAATAACGAGTACAAAATCTTGTGCATTGGGACATTTAGAACTGACTGCTTATGCTTGGGCCATCTGTGTGCATCTTGAGTTTTGTCAGGCCAAGTCTGCTGTTATTTAATAATGATGTGATCTCAGGTAAGAGCACAGTGTTATCATTTGAAAGTTTAGTGATAGTGTTGTCTCTCTTAGAGTTTGGCACACTAATGTTGAACAGAAAATAGGATGACCTGAATGATGCAGCAATCAAAAGGTACGAGGGGAAGGTCAGCGTTAACATGTCAGAACCTTTGGCCAATGAACATTTCCAAATTATATGCAAATCATGCACATAACAGATGTTGGAAGCATGCAAAGTCTATTTTATGTATGATTTATATAGATTATCAAAGTAGTGGTAAGAAAAATCTGCCTTGTTGAAATTATATAGTCAAAAGAGGCTGGCTGTGAGTTTCGTCACCCAAGCAATTTTGTGCCTTGGGAACAAACAGGAAATGTAATTGATACATTATATGTGGAGCGAGGAATTAATAAACCTGTCAAGTTTTCAAAGTGATAATCTTCGTGTGAGAACTTCACACTATGAATCCCTGATTTTCAATGAATTTTTCAATTTGGGTACTAAATTATTGGTTAATGTATACAGTGCTATTGATTACTATGTAAGTGAATGGAGATTGCAATGGTAATTCACATTTTGGACTTTTTCTCCAAAACCGCTCATCAGATTGACTTCAAACTTGGTGGGGATGTACCCTGGGTGGGTCTCTGCTAAGTTCGTTCAATGGTCACGCTCCAGTGCTTTTTGTATTTTTTATGAGCTTTAATTGGGTTCATTTTTGGCCTCCAAAACCACTTGGCCAATTGATTCAAAATTGCATAAGAAGACTTGAGGGCATGACAAGGTACATGGATGACCTTGGCATCATTGTCAAGGTCACAGGGTCACTTAACTTTATTTAACTCTTCAGATGATAACTTGAGAACTATTTGTGCTACTTTCATGTTTTACAGGGTCATGAGATACCCTCTTTGAGGACCACACTCAGACAGTACATGAGTGGCCCAAGGTCACTGGACAACTGATATGAAATTTACTGTTCACTTGAGAACCTAAGATCTATTTTGAGTAAGCTAGGACCTTGATGTTGCACATGTTAATGTTTCTCTGTGAAGGTCACGCTCAGACAGTACATGAGTGACTTTGATCTCATTTCTGAGGTCACAGTGCAGCATACATTTCTTTCACTCTTCAGTGCTATAACTTGAGAAGTACTTCAACTGGGACTTTGATGTTGCACATGGTAGTGTTCTTCCATATAAGTCAGACTTACTCAGTACATGGGTGACCTTGATCCTATCCCAAGTTTACAGAGCCACAAATGTGATGATTCTCTAGGTCAGTTGAACATGGGTTGTTCACACAGCTCTCTTGTTACAGCATAATTTTGCTGCAATACCCATGAGTTGCTTCAGATTTATACTTTTTTATACTGTTTTTTTTCTGAAAATTTATACTACTTTTAAGTTAAATTGGATACTTTTTTTTTTGTAATGAAGCAGTGGCAGCACTGTACAATGCTGTCACACTCAAGACAGGATAAGAGTGGGTGTGTTTCGTGTCTCAATCGTGATTGGACATCTCAGAGTTCTTTTCATATACTTTGACGTGTACCAACATACCATATGGAGATTACAAATGTAGATTTGTCATAATTGAAGAGTGTTCATTGAAGCACCAACATGCCTTGTTAATAATCAGTAGTTCTGGCAAGAGCAGCTGTAGCATGACTTTTGAGGCAATGCAAAAAGCACTGATTGAGGCTGTACCCACTGTAGTAAGGAATAAGTGAACACTAATCTTACAGTGAACAGAAAAATTGATGTCTTGGAGAGAAACAACATGCTAGTCTGAAAGTTGCTCATTCAGCATTTTCAGGTTCTAGCTCTTGGGCATGATGTATATGTTTAAAGAAAATGCATTTTCCATGCCCCATACAGTCAAAACTGAAATAGCTTGACGTGACAGGGTAAGTTGTTGTCTTTTGTCAGTTGTAGTAGCCTGCAGTGCCAATGGTATTCGTTGGTGCAGAGACAGTTAGGGTTCAGTTATATTTTTCATAAACATACAGAGAGGCTCAGGATCAAGTATGCATACAATATGCGCTGAAAATTTACGAAATGCAATCACTGGTGAGATCAAAGTCACCATTTTAAAATAACTCTCTTGTTATAATATTAATGGAAGAGAGTATTTGATTGCATGGTGTAAACTTTTCAGCTTTTGGGTACTTTGGGAGTGATTTGAACAGGAAAGGCTTAGAAAATTACCTCTTTCAATGCCAACTGCAACTAAAGTCAAACTACGTAAGAGGAACTGCTCTCAATTATAATAAGGATGCTGGCTTCATATTCCTTGCGGAAAGACCATTCATTGAAGCACCAGTTTGCCTATAGTTCCAGAGAATTTAATGGTTGAAGTCAACGGCTTTCTTTGGTACCTTTTGGGTGCATTGTGGCACTGAAAGGATTAGCATTATGTCAAGTGAATTGATGACTGTATAGACCCATTGTGTTTTCATGAATGTCTACTCTTGATGATTTGTGTCACGATGTGTTGCTTAATTATGTGTCAATCTGGACTACTTTGCTGGTCTTTATTTTCCTATTCATATTTTATGATGCCTTAATAATCATTTGTATTCTGTGATCTGTAGAATCATGATATTTAACCCATGACTTGTGTGCTATGATCTGTGTAATCATGAATTTTAACTCATGACATTTGTGCTATGATCTATGCAATCATGATTAAAAACCCACAACTTAAGTGCTATGATCAATAAGATAGTGATTTGTAATCCATAACTTGAGTGATAAATTCTGTGAAATCATGATTTATAACCCATGACTTGGTGCTATCATCTGTGCAATCATGATTCATAACCCACGACGATTGCTGTGATCTGTAAAATGATCAGTTATAGCCTATGACTTAAGTGTTCCAATCAGTAAAACAATGATTTATAACCCATGACTTTAATACCGCAATTGCTTTTTTGAGAGCTGTAACATCACCATTGCTATAAGTCAGCCTATCACCTTCAAAACAGTCCATGCAGTTGCAGTTCCTTTTATTGTGATTTATGGCAGTCTATCACACAGTGGTAACAGAGTCTGTTCAATGTTAAGTATAAGTATTTCACACAAGTAGAGGCAAGCATTAGCAGGCAGTGTTGGCTGAGCTCAACCATGGTTTCTTGGTCTTTAGAGATGGCAGCTTTCTATTCTGTGTTACAGCAGAGACGGAGCAGATTTATCAGGAGTGGAAGAGGCAAAAGGGGCCATATCCTAAAGTCTTTTCGCTCATATTTGCCCCCACTGAATTGCAATGTAGTATCAGCAAAAGTAATTCTATTTTGTCAGCTGTTAGGCTCCAAGTCACCCAGCACCAACATTCAACATGTTCATGCCCTAAGTTTAGTTTTCAGTGTTTCCCACGTCTTCACGTCTTAATTCTCCCAGTATCTTTGCTGATCCCTCCCTTCCCCTAACCATAACATATTCCTGGATCCACTGCAGAGAAGAGGCTAAATAGGTCCCATCCAGCTTCCTTTATTCAAGCTTGAGTAACTCAGAGCACATTTTTTGATCTCTCTCTCTATAATTTGATCAGTGCTTACAATTAAGAGAACTGGTATCTAAGGAGAATAATGCAAGGCATATAGTTGATGGATGACAGGACTTCACATAAGGTCCAGAGGGTCTGTCATGAAACCTTTCAAGAGCTGAGAATTTCTCTGCACATTTAAGCAGAAGAAGCGTGTAGTTAGCCTGCCATTGATGTATCCTGCACATATTTTAGTGCATAAAATAATAAGTGTAATCGCACCTTGATTTGTTATGCAGAATTGACCATTTGCTCAGCATGATTTATTTTGAAAATTAAGAAAAAAAAATATTTAGGACCTAATACCTTACAAATATACATCAAGTGTCTGATCCTTTATAATGTACCCAGCAATCAAGAACATTATGCCTGTAATTTGGAAGCTGTTTTAAGCCAGAATTATATTGGAAATTGGGTGTTTAAATTTTTCATGAAAATTAAGAGCTTCCATTCAAGTACCAACAAGCCTGGGCTGAAGTCAGTGGTTTTTGCATTGCCTGGCAAGTCATGCTACAGCTGACACAAGGACAGCAGTAGTATGACTTGCCAGGCGATGTGAAAACCACTTGATCAACATAGGATGGTCCGAGTTAAGCATGTGAAAGGCTTCATTGGATTTAGTGTGGCGATACATGCTTGTTGGAAGGGGATTAATGATTGCCTCGGGACACAAAGTGGTCGGGGCCAAGGTATGCGCCACATGATGTGAATCTATTGACTTTCCATCTTTGGCTGTATGTAACTTGCTCTGCATAGATGAGTCTGCCAGTGGACTCTCTCCACATGTATATTATTATGCCATGCGGTGTTCCGTGGTTGTGCTTTAGTGATGCAGATGGCCATGGCTAATTTCTGGACAGGCATGGTTAACTTCTTGGGAAATTAACCCATTGACTTTGGTTGCTGAAGCCTAGCCAGAACTTCCCAAGTTTCCAAATTTAGGGAAGATGTATTCATGTACAGATGGCATTTAATTGTTGTTGAGATTCATGCATCAGTGCACGATTCCTGTTCTTAAGGAAGATAAGCATGAGAGGGTTGGACAGGGATGTGGCTTCATGCACATATTAAGACTTAACCCTTTCTGCCAAAGCAGACAGATAGCAAATGTCGTCTGCTTCATTTTTAGTGAGAAATTGGACTTTTTGAAGTCCACTTGCTGATTCTGGCCACTGGAATTACAAAATAACACTTCACTGCACTTTGTTGTGAGAAGTAGGACAAAAAGTCAGTGGGTCATCATGTAGACATAGGTGGTTAATGGGAATATGACACCATGACAATATCTGTTCAAAACTAGTGTATTTAAACAACAGCCAGAGGTTGTCATACCTATGTACAATTGTAAAGTACCAGACTGTTTTCCTGACTCACCGAAATTCATTTATTTAGAGCAATATCCACAGATGTTTAGGGTCATTTTCTACATCTTCCCACACATGTTGAAATACACAATGCAGGTCAAGGTAGCTCGTCCTTGCTTTGTTACAAAGGCACACTGTAACTATGAAGTCAGTCATCGGAGATCATCATGTTGAGGTGGCAGTAACTGGATTTTGAAAGTTGCATATTGTAGGGTAAACCTATATATCTGTGCTGCATACCACAGGACAGTGGCTTTCTCCAGCATCGGTGGAGCAGTTGGTGGCCAACCAGCACCAAGGAAAGCCATGCATTAAGTGCTTGTTTGGAAGGGTAAAGGGTTAAGCCAAATGCAGTGGCATTAAGAAAGCTCACCCTACATGGAGAGGAGCAGTTCATTAATAATGTTACGATCAAACTGCTCATGAGCCAGTCTTTGAACTTCACCCAGAGCAAAAACACGCTCCATAAATTACCATATGTACATCTCAGGAAACTACTATGCCCCTCATAATTTAAATATGTATATCTTATTTCCAAGCAAGCAGATTACCAATAATTTTATGTTAACCCTTTCCCTCTTGAAGTAAGACCTAGATCAGCTGCATTCCTTCAGGTCTTGTCCCTGGCCTGCTCTTTGTAAGGCTGTTGACAAGGGCATGTTATTCTGATAAGGCTCCTCTGCAATTCTCAACCCCCTTTTTTAAGAGTCCGCCCCATGTGGGGGGGGGGCCTTTATGTTTTCAGGTTGTCCGTCCCTGTCGGATATGCACATTCTGGTTACAGCGATATCTACAGAATGCCTCAAATTTGGCTCAAATTTGGCTATATGCTTATCTTACCTGGCAAGATGAACTGATTAGATTTTGGAATCACCATGACCTAATTTGAGCAAATGGCAGCCTAATTACATGCCTGTTAGGGCAGACCCTTCAGTCAACACTGTGTGTTGAAGTTTATGTTTATGTCTAGTTTTCACTGTACCGTAAAATTAGCAAAAAATAAGAAGCAGATGGCATTTTGCCATCAGTCAGTCTTGGGGGAAGGGGTTTAAAAAAACAAAAAAAACCCCTAGAAGATACATGTTGGTAATTGATCTCATGATCAAAAGCAAGGATAGTCATATTTTGTTTAATAATGTACTGTTTGAAGCATGATTAACTTACTGTCAAAAAGCACATATTGCATTATACATGTCTCCCTTTGAAGTGAAAATGCACAGTCTTGTGTAAATATTGCATCAAAAATCCTGGTTGAATTTATGATACGCTACACGATGAGGAAGTGGAGAGGGGTCCATGCATATGCTACACCTGCTCTTCTGTCACTTTTGACGTAAAATATGTTTAAACTGGTGGGTAAGTTTCTATGTGATATGAAGCCAAGTCATTGCTATGAATGGCCAATTAATTCAGTGTTGCTTTTTGCGGCCTTGCACTATTAGAAGAAGTTGATCAAAGTATGAATTTTTGGGTGGCTTGCCAAATTCTTGTTAACTAATGATGCCAATCACTTGCCTGTCTTTGTAATACAAGTTAAAAGATCTAATGCTTTCCCCTTTAAACAAGCTGCTTCATTGTTTTTTTTGTTTTTGTTTTTTGACTAATTTTAACAGTGATTTGCCTGTGAAGCAGACCCAAGCTCAGTGTTATGTCCACTCCACTGGGATCTGCCCTTGTTTGACAAGGTTACTGTTTTAGCTTTGAAGTGTGGTAGGGGTAACATGGAACATGATCTGCTTTTGGAGACAAAACGGTAACAAAAAACAATTTGAATGAGAATCGTAGACGACCCCTATCAAGACAGTGAGTCCTAGATCAGCAGTTCTCCTTGGTAGAGGTTGGGCACTTAGCAGCCAACCCATTACAAGAAAAGTTGTTGACTCAGTCTCAATTCAAGTGGGGGCGGGGATGGGTAAACAACAGCTGTGGAAATTGCCATTTTTATTGGCGGTGAAGATGTGACAGCTGACCAAATGAGGGTCAATACCAGTCATGGTTTAATCTAGCGTTTGGGGAAGGAGCCTTTGGGGATAAAAATTGGGAAGCAATGTTGTAAGTTTTGGGGAATCCTGCATAATTTTAGATAATGTCAGAGGATTGGAAACAAAGTTGGGGCCTTTTCTTCAAATTGGGAAAAATGAAAAGGCCCCTGAAACTATGGTAGATTAATCCGTGCCATTAGAAGAATATTGACAGCTGGCATTGAGTGTGTTAGGACATCAGCAAACTGGATGCATATTGGGCATAGTCATTTGACAAAAAGCCCAGATATTATTATTATTATAGCATATGGCATGAAGGTTGTGACTTCAGTGATATGTTATCGCATCATAAAAGAATTTCATAGACGTGGAAAACATTTGGAAAGCCTGAAGAAACTTAAATCTGTTTGATTAAAAAAAAAAAACTTGAAATTTGATAGCATGATATTCATTACAAAGGCACCTTCAGTTTTCTCATGTGGTTATAAGATACGCTTTCATCAAGTGAAATGTTCTGTGTGATATAATACATTAACCCTTTCCTCCTTGAATTGACACTTGAGTCAACAACTTTCCTTGGCATGAGTTGGGCACTAAGTGCCCCACTGATGCCAAGAATTGTTGTTGACCTGGGGGATGTGATATTGATAGGGCTCATCTACAATTCTCAGTCAAAATTGTTTTTCATTACTGTTGAAATTAGTTGAAATCACTGAAGCAGACGACATTTGACCACCAGCCGGTTTTGGCCGGATTAAGGGGGAAAGGCTTAAGAGTGTTTCCTCTGGATGCTTTATGCCAGTGTGCACCAAAGAAGGCTCAGCAGCATGTGGCTGTACCTCGTTGATATATTTTGTATGCATCCCAAGCATACGAACCCACTGAATGGGACGCGGGAGTATTGAAACAGGTTGAAGGGTGTCTTATGGAGATCAATGGCTACATTTAACATATATAATTGTTTTATTGGCCGGGGACTTTGAGACCACCATGCAGTCATCTTATGGAGATAAATCTATGCATGTAACTCTTTCAAGACCACTGATAAAGTTTCCAGTATATTCAATGGAAAATACACGAGAAGTCTACATTTGAATGAAAAAAAAAAAAAAAAAAAACACGCTTTCATTCAAAAACCAATATTCCTGGTGTATGTGTTTTTGCATTGCCACTGATCATGTGATAGGGCAAGTGAAATAAAACTTACCAGGCAACGCAAAAGGCACTGACTTGTTTTTATGATTGTGCATAGAATCAAATGAATAATCTGAGATCAAATAACATGTTTGCAATTTTAGAATTAAATCCAGAATTGTAAATTTGGCCACACTTGATAAACGCGGCATGTTATTCTAAATTATTTAAATATCTGACAGAAATTGTATGTCTGATTTCAGTCTTAGTGCCATCACCTTCACTGACCAGTCTCTCCAGCCCTGCTGGAACCTAGCAGGATCGAGGTCTTTGGCAGCTCAGCCTTTAGAGATAATTCATGCACTCTGAGCATCTTCAGTATGAGTTACAATTAAGATCCATATTCTGGGGACAGGACTGGGCACAGAACTACCTACAAGATTTATTTCAAGGAAGTGTGTTTAAATTGTTAGGCTCTACAGTACAAGTGGCACTTGTGATTCTTAGAAACTGTTGTCAAATTTTTGGGCAAGTCATGATTTCTGCTGTATGACAATGTGTGAGCAGCTGGTCTTGGCCAATCTTGATAGGCTTCAAGTGATTTTCTTCAAAATATCTTGATAAACCATATCTTATTATATAGCATTGGAAAGGTCTGTAAAGGGGGTACAGTGCTGGTATTTTCATTGCCATAGGCTCAAAATTGTTAGATTTACAGACACTTTTATTTTTTGTGTATTCTAATTTCTTACAAAAAAGTTGATCCACTCTTTCCTTTTTTTATTCATCTCTCGTGGGGAAATCTATGAAAAGTAACCCCTTCTATCCATGGGTACTTTTCCCATGTATGTAAATTCCCTTCTATCAACATAATTATAACATCCTGGCACCTTGCAATATGGTACACAGGCATTTTCAATGTGATACCTTGTCAACAACTGCAGAAATAGCTACGTTTTCTTGATTCTACTCTCAACCCGTACGCTTTGCAGCACTGTGTTACGGCTGCTCCAGCAAGTGTCCTAATTCTTGTAAAGTACTGCGGAATCACGTATGATCCTGGTGGTAGAGGCAGGTACCATGAGTCTGTAAGTCTGTTATTAACTGGTTGTCACATCTAAACATTAAGCCAAATGAATGGATGAGTACACTGGTACCTGCTATGTGTGGCCACCCTTTCTGCCACAAAAATAGCCACATACAACAGGGACCTGTCACCACGGGTAAAGTAAAGAAATTGACTGTTGTGTTGTTGAAAACATGGCCATAAAGAGCATCTGACTTCTCATGGCGTTGGCCGCATGTGGCAGGTACTACTGTACTATGTGTTTCGTTTATACATGGCAAACTCTTGCTTCATACGATAAAGAATGGTATTATGGTAGACAGAATTGTGGATATGGTATTATGGTAGACAGAATTGTGGATAGATTTGTTGTTGACAATCACAACTTCAGTGTTCAAGTTATGTTTCCCAGTGGAACCAGAGAAACCTATATAGCCTTTTGGTGCCCTGTTCTTCCACCTCTGTTAGTTCTTCTTCTTCACCAATTTTGGTTTCCGTGTTATAAATCTTGAAGAATTCAATGAAATGCCATTAAGCTTGGTGGTAGGACTGCATCTATAGGGGAGATATATGTTGGGATTGTACTTTGGGTGACTGTGATCTAATTTGCAAGGTCACAGGGCCACCGATGTGAAATCATTTTCCTTGTGATAACTATGAAACACTGAACAGGTTCTGAACTTAATAAAATTTGACAGAAGTACATCTATCACCAATGTTCATGATAGCTTTCTTCAAGATTTTTGGAACATTAAGTCAGTCATTTGTTTTCTTTTTAATCTTTCAAGTTAGGCTACCACACTGAAACCAAAGTATGAGTGCATGCATGTATTCTTCAGTCCCAGAAGTCTTGCACCTAGGGACAGACTTTAATTTTTGCAAAATCAGTCAATTCTAGTGTGAAATGGGTCTCTGTACAATAACCAATGAAGAACCAGAGATGACCAATCCTGGGATAGGACTGGTGATCTCAGGAACTTGGTGAAACTTGGTACAATTACTGGTCTATATTATATGTACGACATATGTTGGGATTGTATATGGGTCACCTTGACGTAATTCTTAAGGTCACAGGGTCAGTAATGTGATATCAATTTCCTTGGGACAGCTACTAACGAGCAAAACTTCAAGCTTGGTAAGATTATTTATATTACATGCCAAAGTTATAGGATTGTATCTGGGTGTCCTTGACCTATACTTCTCAAGTTGATAGGGTCACTTAGATGAATTTGATTTCAGTGCTATGGTATTACCAGTTTTCTTTCAGAGACAAAATATTTTACAGGCGAATATCTGATTTTGTCTTGCACAGTCAATAATTTCTACTTTTTATTGTGGTTCCTTATGTGACACTGTCAATGAGAAAATTGATCAGAGACCTGTTTGTATTGGTATCTTTTTGTAAGATACTCAATTCCGGTAACAAGTCTAATTTCCGGTAACAAGGACAAACATGTACCGTTTCTATAGCATACACCATGCCACTCTGTAGGCACAACATTGATTTTTTGTTGTGGCATTTTCAGGGATATCAATTTGACTGTTGGAAATGGAGAAGATAAAACAGATTATTGCTACACGTGATGCAAAAGTATTATGGACTAAATTCAATATCATAGATCCATGCAGTTTGAATCCTCAATTCACTTCTGATTAGCAGCCCAGCTAGATGAAAATATTGACTGTTAATACACATGGTGGTCTTTGATGTTGACTTTTAGAAGAGGTCCATCCTCTTGCAGCTCAGCTGATTTTTGTCGGAGCCGAGCTATTGCTGTTCCTTTTCCTTGTGGTGCCTTTCTGTTGTTTGTTACATGTCACAGTTTTGACTACTCAAAAACGGGTGGCTGCACTATCTTCAAAGTTGATGCGTACATGATTTCTATAAGTCTCTACCAAGTTAGCTTAGTAGGTCACAATTCTGTGATTTTTGGAATTTTTTAGTGCATTTTCTTGGGGAGTGGGTGGCAAATATCAATGAGGTTGCTGTTTTGATGGATATGTGATTCCAGTCCCATACCAGATAGCTGTGTCATATATTTTTAGCTCAGCTGACTTGTCAGTAGCTGAGCTTATCTTATGGTCCTTTGTCCGCCATTATCCGTTGTCAACAATCGGCTTCTTCTCCAGAACTGTCAGCCAGATTCACTTCAAACTTGGCGGCAATTTACCTTTGGTGGGTCTTTACCAATTTTGTTCAATTGGTTGTGCTGCAGTGATTTAAGAAAAAAAAATTTATGATTTTTTTTTTTGGTTATTATCTTAAAAAATCTTCTCTGAAACTGTTACCCCAATTGCTTTGATATCACACAGGAAAACTCCTAGGGACTCCTAGTTCTGAATTTATTCACCAGGTGGTCCTGTGATTTTTTTCTATTTTTTTATGATTATTTGTGTGTTATTCCTATTTTTGACTTCTTCTCCAGAATCGTCACTCATATTAAGCTGTGGAAGGGTCAAACAAAGTTTTTCATTAGGAGGCAATGCCATGGATTCCTGAATTTTAACGATTTTATCAATTTGGGTACTTGTCGCTAAATGCACCTTTCCTATGGATTACTATGTAAGTCAATGGGCATTCTAATGCTAATTCACATTTTTGACATCTGCTGTGAAACCGTCAGTCAGATTGACGTCAAACTTGGTGGCTATGTATCTTTGGTGGGTGTCTAGCTGATTTGTTCAAATGGACACCCGGGCCTCCATTGATTTTTTTTATTTTGTATGAATTTCTTTGTTCAGTTTTTGGGCAAATCTTAAAAGAATGTGAAGGCTATATGTACATGTCAGCTGAGCACAGGACTGTCGCAGTCTTCTTGGTTAATGATATTCTTTGGTAGTTTCAGGTTTTCATCTGGCATCAAGTCAAGTACAATTAGACTTGCACCTAAAGACAGTACAAGATAGATAAAAATTTTATGCACAGGATATGGGTATAAATACAAGCATAGCACAAATAAAGGGTAACAAAACATAGAACATGTACTCAGGATACAAATGCTCTGAGACTTAACGTTGTTTTTCACAGGTCTATTTTTCATAGTTAGTATGTTCTGTCTTCGAGATTCCTTGGAGACAGAACATAAGAATGAAGCTGAAAGTCAATGGAAGACAGTCTGACTAGGAATACAAAATGATGGAGGTTTTTCCATATGGCATTTGCACAGCAAAGCTATCATATGAGGCATGGTAAGTCTGGGATATGGTTCATTCATTGAATGCGGCATCTGGTGGGACACAGTGTATGTAACTCTAGTCTGGCAAATACAGTGTTTGAGTTAGAAATATATGATAGATCAGGCTCAACATGGCGGATTTGACCCTTTTGTGACTGCAATATCAATTTGGTCTCAACCACCACCACCCCCCCCCCCCCCCAGCTTGGTACAGGACCAACATAATCCTGTAGTTAACTGTAACTGGAGCAAGTTAAACATGACTCATCGTCAATCGTCTTGTGATAGTATCATGCTACTCCATAACAGGCAGCAGTCAGAGGCGACATGTTATTGTACCACTGCTTGTGGTGTCATCAAAGCTGTGTGTCAGTGCACAATAAACTAGAGCTACTTTGCTGTCAAGCTAAACTTTATACATTTTATTCATTCAATTATACACACACACATACACATGTACATATAGATACACAGACCCACACAATTTAACCAACATAAATGTTTCTGTGAAAGAGATACTTGAACGTGACATGTAGGAGATCTTTGAACTTCTGACATTAATTGATGACTGACCAGTGCATACTGTGTGTAATCTTAGGGGCTTGAAAGTCCATGACTTTCATGCATTTTCCAAGGTCTTAAGGAAGTTTTAGTGCTTCTCTTAATTAAAATTTCCTGACAAGGACTGAAGATAATTCTTGAAAACTCAGTGAAGATAATTCCTGTTCATTTGAGAGACTTTTGCATTTGCAAATTTGGAAGATCTATGAACTTCTGACAATTCTCTTTTTTCTTGGATTTGGCTTTCTGACCTTTTATGATCAAGCCTTGGAGCCGGGAGTTACAGGACCTCCACAACTAGTCCCCATAGGTTTGCAACCAAGGGGCTTTGACACACTGGAATACTCAGGTTAAATTCTGTAAGATTCCCATGTCTCAAGCTTGTAGCCTTAATCTGAATTTCATGTCATTTGGTAAGTCTGTAACCTTGATGTTTTGCAGCACGCTCATTCCAAAAGCCAATAGCTGGCTGGCAGAGAACCTGGATATACGACTAATTAAATGTGAGACTCTTGAAAAGAAGGTATCGTCGATCCACGAAGTTGGTGATGACAACTGCATGTTCACACCGAAGGGATCCACTGCAATTTACGTGAAAGGTCTACGGTAAGTAACATTACTTTGTGGTATCTCAGTGTGAGACCAATCTCCATGAGACTGGTCATGTGTCATTCATTCCCGAGTATGTTCACCGTTCCATTCATGCCTGCCCTGGGGTAGAATTGCCAAAGTTGTTGTATTTTATCAGTAATACGTCTGGGTTTTTTCTGTGATCACCCCATTGATAATAACTAAAAAATATCAACATAATTATACCATTTATTGTGTATTTTTTATTTTACCTGTCATGAGATGAGAATACATGTACATATTTGACAGAATGATGAAGGTGGAAAAAATGTATATTTATTTTTTTATGTGTGTGGAATCAGGATAATACACATTTGCATAAAAAATGGCATTTATGACCCAGCTCTTCTGTGGTTACAAAACATATAAGCTGTTCAATCAGTTTGCTGCATTTTACAATATTGTGGAACCTCATATGTTAAGTGCTGGACATGGCTGAATATTAATTGATTTGAAAAAGCATATATTCAGTTTTTACGGCTTGGCGCTATGGCCAAAGGGGTATTGTCATTACTTTTGTTGTCTGTGTGCCCTTCTGTCCATCCCTCCGTCCTTCAGTCTGTCCATCCATACTTTGTTACCACTCAGACTCTTAACAGAGTCTTGTTCACAAAATATATACCAGCATTAGGGGCTTCAGAAGCCTGTTGAAATTAGACGACCTTGACCTACTTTTGATGGTTAAGTGCAATACATAATGTTATCTCTCTAACTTGTCACAGAATCAAGCCAAGTTCACCAAATTTACACCAGCTATGCTTCTTAAGAGGCTTCAGAAACCTATCGAAAGTGGATGGCCTTGACCTATTTTTTACTTACATGTACTTTGAAGGCCATATATATTGCATACTGTAGTGCAAAATGATATTCATGGCCAAGGTTCAAACCAAGTTCACAAATTTATACCAGCCATGCATCTTACAAAACATCAGACGTCTATTGAAAGTCGATGCCCTTGACCTACTTTTGTCTCAACAAATCTTATTTTCCTTGGGTATCATGGCTAGGGTTGACCAGAGGCCTCATGTTGCTTTTGAACATGGATAGCAAAGTACCTATGTGCTTTTTTTTAGTGTTCTTTAATTTTACCCTGAGTGACCTTCAAAGGTCAAAGTTAGGTCACTGAACATACAAAACCATGTTGGCCGAGTGGTATTACGTGCTTTGCACAATATCTTGTTATATTTACACTTGTAGTTTTATATTTGAAATTCACAAACTGCTTGAGGCTTGTAGTTTTATATTTGAAATTCACAAACTGCTGGAGGACCCCTGTAAATGCCAGTCATTTACCTGAGCTCTTTCATCTCTTTTGACAGTGATGTGCACAAGTGTTTCGTACATCACAACAGAATATAAACTGCGAAGGAAGGTATTGAAATGGTGAACATAGAAAATATACCGTCAGTTTGATGACAGTTGTTGGCACTGTTGACTGACTTGCATGGTTCCCATCTAAATATTATAGTTAAGATTTCTAGGATTTAAAAGAAAAATTTTTAAATCTTTGTGTGGAATTGTGGGCAGACATTTTGAACCAGATGACTTCAGATCCCAGTGGTAAAATGGCTGACAGGCATGTTGTTAGGGTTGCTGTGTGATGAGGCAGTGATCAGGAATGGTGCTAGCCTCTTGAGGTTGAATGGCTGTCATTTGAAGCTGAAGGTCCAGTGTATGTGTCACACCCAGTTTATCTATGGTGCTTGGGACTAGCAGCACATCATAAGTATGGTGACCTTTATTTTGTATGGTGAAAAAACACCAGGAGTAAGTCCTTTCGCCATTACATTAAGACAGAGTTCAACAGCTTTGCCAGGAGCAGTTGGACACTTGCTGCTGTTGACCTGGATCTTGCTATTCTCACAGGGATCATCTAGCATTCTCATTCAGTGCTAACATTCAAAAAAAAAAAAACAAAACAAAAATCCCGGATGATGGCTGTACTTCCTGCCAGTTTTGGAGGGTACACAGGGGAAAGGTTAATCCCATTTCCTGCACGTCACGTGTGCGATTTGAATATTGACAGGACTTGCAGATGCATTTTTTTCCTGGTAAGCAAAAAATCTCTTGCTACCTGATGGGTTCATTGATTCTGTTTCCAACAGCACAGTGCGTAGCTTGCAGGAAATGTTTTCAAAGTCCAGAATGTCTAAATCCATACACACACCACTGTGATGTAGGATTCCCTGTTTGTGTTCGGATGAGGTATACCTGAAACTTCTGGGCCTTGAATTTAAAAGGCACGTAAAATTATGCAGAGCTGAGCTTCCTGCAGCAGACTGTGACTTACGATACATTTATGTTGATTTCTGTAGCATGTTTTACTTTCAATATTTGTAAGGATAATACAGGATAAGCATGTGGAACTCTGACACTCAGCAGGGAAAAAAATGTGCTGTGCACCCCGGGCCTTGTGAGCCTTCAAGATGAAAATTGCATTTTCTTTTTTTTTTTTTTTGCTTTACACAAATATCTATTTATTACCAGCTTCTACTGTCTTGTTTGACATGTTTGCATTGCCTGCCAACCATACTACAGCCATTGCAAGGGGAGCAGCACATAACTAATTAGGCAGTGGAAAAAACCGACACAGGAATGGTGGTGGTGATGGTGGTGATTGTGATGGTGATGGTAGTATTGGTGGTGGTGGAGGTGATGATGGTGATACTGGTGGTGGCAGTACTGTAGCCTTCAATTGAAAGTTGGTCAGGCCAAATTCATGAATTTGGAAAATCTAAGCAAATTTCTGTATAATAACAGTTTTGGTGACCTAAATGTTGGTCCGACCAATCTGACCAATCGGACCCCAAGGCTACGGCCCTGGGTGGTGGTGGTGATGTTGATGGTGGTAGTGGTGGCGGTGATGGTGGTAGTGGTGGCGGTGATGGTGGTAGTAGTGGTGATGGTGGTAGTGGTGATGATGATGGTGATGGTGGTAGTGGTGGTGGTAGTGATGGTGGTGGTGGCAGTGGTGGTAGTGATGATGGTGATACTTAATTGTGGTGGTAGTGATGATGGTGGTGGTTATAGTGGTGGTCCTCTTTACAACTGCCACTGTTGCCAACCACCATAATATTGGCAATAAATTTTCTTTTTTTTCGTTAGCTGCAAATAACAAAAATTTTGACAATTTTTGGTGGACTAGTGTGATAAAAGCTCAGAGATGATTCACTTTAAAAAATCACTTCCTGAATACAGATTTTTTTACCTTTGGATTTTATGTAGTTGGCAAGGTAACAGAGGTCAAAATAATGATGTGGAATCAAACCTTTAGAATCTAGTTTGGCAGTATAATGATAAAAAAAGCACATTGTCACATGCCCCATTTGTAAAAGTCTGACAAATGCCTGCAGTTGGCATTGTTTGTATGTGAAGCTGAAATTGTGCCACAGAAAATCGTGTTTCATGAAGAAGTTGCAAGTGGGGGGCAGATATACCATGTGGAATATGATTTAGTGAGGACACAATCAAATCAGGACCGATCACCTGCAATTCAGTGCAAACATAATATGTGGCCACAGGCTCCGATGAAGACCTCATTCTGGCTCACTTCAGCAGGTCGTCTCCTGGGACCTGTCACTATTAACAGTGCCTGTGGCTGGCATGTTTGTGTGGACAGTCCAAGGCCCATACGCTGGCAGAGGTGTACACAAGCAGCTGAGCCAGCAGTAGTACAGTACCATAAGGGACCTTCTGCCTGGACCATTAAACTCTGGGCACCAGGCATCAGCCAAACTCTTTGTGGTCCCATATATATATATATAGACATACCCATCTAGGTAAAAGAAATGAATGAAAGAATCTAGGTAAAAGAAATGAATGAAAGAATGTGATCCCATATATATATATATATATACATATATATATATATATATATATATATATATATATATATATATATATATATATATATATATATATATATATATATATATATATATACCCATCTAGGTAAAAGAAATGAATGAATGAATGTGGTCCCACATATATATATATATATATATATATATATATATAGAGAGAGAGAGAGAGAGAGAGAGAGAGAGAGAGAGAGAGAGAGAGAGAGAGAGAGAGAGAGAGAGAGAGAGAGAGAGAGAGACATACCCATCTGGGTAAAAGTAAATGGATGAATGAATGAATGAATGAATGAATGAATGAATGAATGAATGAATGAATGAATATGGTCCCATATATATAGACATACCCATCTAGGTAAAAGAATTGAATGGATGAATATGGTCCCGTATATAAATATAGACATACCCATTTAGATAAAAGAAATGAAAGAATGTATGAATGAATGAATAAACAAATGAATGCATGAACAAACAAACAAACAAATGAATGTGGTCCCATTTATACAATGTGTAGACATACCCATCTAGGTAAAAGTAAATGAACGAATGAATGAAGGAACGAACGAACGAATGAACCAACCAATGAATGAGCAAATGAACATATATATATGTAGACATACCCATCTGGGTAAAAGTAAATGGATGAATGGATGAATGAATGAATGAATGAATGAATGAATGAATGAATATGGTCCCATATATATAGACATACCCATCTAGGTAAAAGAATTGAATGGATGAATATGGTCCCGTATATAAATATAGACATACCCATTTAGATAAAAGAAATGAAAGAATATATGAATGAATGAATAAACAAATGAATGCATGAACAAACAAACAAACAAATGAATGTGGTCCCATTTATACAATGTGTAGACATACCCATCTAGGTAAAAGTAAATGAATGAATGAATGAAGGAACGAACGAACGAATGAACCAACCAATGAATGAGCAAATGAACATATATATATGTAGACATACCCATCTGGGTAAAAGTAAATGGATGAATGAATGAATGAATGAATGAATGAATGAATGAATGAATGAATATGGTCCCATATATATATATATATATATATATATATATGTATATATGTATATATGTATATATATATATATATATATATGTGTATATATATATATATATATATATATATATATATATATGTATATATATATATATATATATATATATATAGACATGCCCATCTAGGTAAAAGGAATGAATGAATGAATATGGTCCTGTATATAAATATAGACATACCCATTTAGATAAAAGAAATGAAAGAATGAATGAATGAATGAATAAATAAATGAATGCATGAACAAACAAACAAACAAATGAATGTGGTCCCATTTATACAATGTATAGACATACCCATCTAGGTAAAAGTAAATGAATGAATGAATGAATGAATGAATGAATGAATGAATGAACGAACGAACGAAGGAATGTGGTCCCACATGTGTGTGTATGTACATGTGTATATATATATATATATATATATATATATATACATACCCATCTAGGTAAAAGTAAATGGGTGAATAAATGAATGAATGAATAAAAAAGATGGGATAAAATCAAATGAAACAAATATATGTGAATGAAGAGATGAAGAAATGAATGAAATATAAACAAAAATAAAGAAAGTGCTTATTGTTTTTCTTTGGGACTTTTTCTTTTGTACATAACCTGGTAGTGTGCAAACGTAAAATGTGTATTACATTTATGGAAATTATGCACACACAAGACACAAACTGAAAGAGTGAAATATGTATTTAACTGAATGTACAAGTTCTCCTTCTTGTTAACTTAGGTACTGAAACTGTTTATACTGTTTTTTCTTGTGAAGACAATTTATAGAACCATATACCAACGCTTTTTTTACAATAAATACATGCAGGTAACCTATTTTATAAGCAGCTTTATTGTGCTGTGTTTTCATTTTTGCATCTAAACTAAGTCAGTGAATTAAAAAATACAAAAATGCTGCAAAATTCTGGGACAATTTAGGTTTTTGCTTATATCTGCATAAAAAACGTGACTTTTGCTCAGAAGTACATACATTTCAATACGTGGGACTCTTTTTAAGAGAACATATTTAAGAACTTCATATTTTTTAATGAAACTGCAGACTTAAGACCCTTTAATGCCCTGGGAATTTTCCAACTTTGAAAAAAACTTGGAGCGTAGTGCATGCAAAAGCAAAGCTACCAGTACATATTAATGTAATGGAAGTGAATGATGATAGTTATTTGGTCGAAACGTGAATTGAGATAAATGAAGCAAACAGAAAAAAAGAACAATTTCAAGTGACAGTTAATGTTGTTTCAGGGATTTTGAAGCAGCAGAATGGGTGCACAAAATCTTCCCTTGTAATTCGTTGATTTTAGAGAAGCTTCTTCAATCTTCTCACAATCCTGACAGCCAAGTGTTCCAGGACGTTAGCATATCTGTGGTTTTGATTCTCTGTCCGCTTTTTGTCATGAATAGTGGCTTTTGCTGGTCCCGCTTGAATAGTGGAATTTCGGACCCCAGATGGCAGCCCTTGATGCTGTTCATTTGTTTAAATTTGGCTGTGTGCCTAACAAAAGCTTCGGAAGGATTTGTTGTTTTGTGAATAAGTAAATTTTGCAACTGATTACCCTCTAGTGCTGCCCCCTGGGGGCCAAAAAGGGTCTTTTAAGACTGAGTTAAACCCATTGCTGGTCAGAGTACGACTCAGTTAAAGTTTTCCTTGGTACGGGTTGACACATTCAGAATACAACCCAAGTTTATAACTTCCCTTGGTTCAGGTAATGCACCTGACCTGTGCTAAGGAAAGCTGTTATCTTGAGATGTGTGTTCGTGGGTGGTCTTTCATACAATTAAGTCTCAACAAAATGTTTCTAGGAGCTAGAAATTTAAGTAAAAATGTTAAGGCACATGACAATTTACATCCAGGCACTTTTGGGTGATTTGAGCAGGAAAAGGTTAAATTTAAGACCTAGTCAGCAGCTCTTCAGGGCCATAGAAAGCTGTTGACCTGAGGCATGTTATCTTGATAGGCCTCATCTGCAATTCTCATTCAAATTGTTTTCCGTTACTGTTGAAATTAGTAAAAACATTCAAGCAGACGATATTTGACCACTAATCAGTTTTGGCTGGCTTAAGGGGGAAGGAGTTAATATGCGTTGTGGTTGAGATATGAGAATGAAGGGGGGTGGGGGTGGAATAAGAATTGAGGAAGGAAGACAATAAGAAAGTTCATTGTGGCAATCCCATTGATGCCCCTGGCCCCCAGTTTGTCTATTTTGGATTCAATGTTGCTTGATCCTTTCTGACCTGACATTAAATTCTTGTGTTGATGTACGCTACATTGTATCTAATGTGTCAGGTACCTATGTATTATTAATAGATACACAGGCCTGTAATGAGGACTACAGGGCTCTGGTTTAATTAATCATTGTCCGAAAGTTTATGGAGCAATCCCTTTTGACCGGATCAGCAACTTTGGTTCTGCCCAGAGCTAAACTCTTCTCTATTTAAGGTAATAAACCTTAACAGGACTTCCTTTATGACCTTCTGGGATGCGGGGCCAGCCACTAAGCCACTTGTTATTGCTTATATTGGGGGGTAGCTTAAGGGTCTGCATATTTTGATGATCAGCAGTGTGGACATGGTATCGTTTGGATGCACGCAAAGTTCTGCGACTTTAAGTATGCATCAAATGAGAATTGCCAAAACCTGGATATTGGCAACATCCTTTAGCTGGAAGGGCCTCAGGCAGAGAGCAAGGTCTCCAGTGCTTTATTTAAGGTAGAAAAAAGTTCATTGATAAAAATTGTGCAAGATGTTTAACCAAATTCATCACTGGGCTGAAATTCGTTTTTTATCAGTTTTAATTTTGATGAGCAGAGCACAAGATCAAACGGATGTCACAGTCTAATTTTTCATAGGCCAAAGGTGATACAGATTTAATTCATCATTTACCATGAAAGAATTTATGTTTTATGGAGAAATTCATGTGATTTAGTAAGGGATGATGTGAAGATATTTCACCACCCATGCCAAGGTATCTTGGACAAGCAAAAGGTTTAATCTCTGTAGACCTTTACTTCTTGTACTTTCAAAGTAAGTTTTCATAGATAGTAAAGGTATGTCTTAATGTCGTGGTCAAATATGAATTGGGTTGTGAATTGGCTTAGTCTATAAAGACACATAAAAACTGTAATTTGCAATTGGTTCATACTTGGTTTAAACATATTCTATTTTATAAAGCAATCAGGGAACAGGCAGTGCCTATATGAACTAGCTCCTGTTGCAAATTCATCCATAAAGATAAAATGTAGACTATTGCCAAAAAAAAGGGAGTTGAAGCTCATGTTCTGACAAATCGTAGCTGTAACGCGACCCATGTGTGAGTAGTAGGTCACAAGTGTGCTACTGCAGGGATGTGATTGTGTCTCCATGGAAGTGAAGTCAAAAATGTTTCTTTGTAGAGCACAACTAAATTCCCTCATTGATAACTCTGTTACACCATACTATGTGTCAGGTCACTGGCGTGAAAATCGTGTTTTATAGTGTGGGTATTATATATGTTAACCCGGCTGTGAAAATCTGTAAAAATTCCAAAAAAAAATGATCAGTGAGATTTTTTCTACAACTTTTTTTTTTCAGTAATACCCATATAATTGAGAAAAGTCAGGGAGATATTATGTGTTCTCACTTGGCTGAGTGCCGAGAAGTTGAAAGGATGCTTTACAGTGGTCTGCATATAATGTTATTATGCATTTTGCATGTGGTCAGCTTTGTTATTGAGTCTTGCACAGGGTCACTCAGGATATTAGAATGTACGGGTGGCCAAGACAATACATGCCAAGGGTTTGCAGACAACTCCAATATCAATCCTAGTAACGCAATGCTCTTCAATTACCTCATTTGTTTAATCGCAGAGTCGATGAATTTTTGTCTTTGATGATGGGTAATTCATGCATGGTACATGCGTTAGTTCTATAGGCCACATGAAACTGGTGGTTGTTCTATTAGGAGGTAACAGATCTTGAAAGGCTAATATTGGCAGTCTTCCCCTTCATGTGGGGGCAATTTGAAAAGAGGAGAAAATATGCCACCTCATGTACAAGGTAAATGATGCATAAAAGGATTTCCTTGTATTAATTCGCTCTTCCTCAGATCCAAGCAGTAAAATGCTGGAATTTTTGTCGAAAAAATGGCCTAACAAAATGTGCAAATGTGTGGGGATTTTTTTCGTTTCCCTTTTTGGAAGGTATATGGAGTAGTGTATAAATGCTATCAATCTGGCCACAACACCCCAACATTGTCATGGGTCTTTTCCATACATCCTCAAACTCACATACATCATTTTGCGTTTTGCTTTAGTCTCACATACAACATTTTGAGTTTTGCTTTAGTTTCACATACATCATTTTTAGTTTTTGCCTTAGTCTCCCATACATTTGCTTTAGTCTCACATACATCATTTTGAGTTTTTGCGTTAGTCTCACACACATCATTTTGAGGATTTGTTGCTTTAGTCTCACATACATCATCTTGAGTTTTGCTTTAGTCTCACGTCATTTTGAGTTTTTGCTTTGGTCTCACATCATTTTGAGTTTTTGCTTTAATCTATCTGTCTGTCAGTCTCTCATTTTTTAATTTTTATTTATTTATTTACTGATCTATTTCATTTTCTTCTGCTCAAGCATGAACAAATGAATTGTACGGGTCTTTGAGTTTGTGGTATGGTCCTTTCCTTGTTTTGGTAAGGTTACTGGTCTCTTATAAACAAACAAACAAAAATTGACCTAATTTCAAATGTCATACAAGATAAAAAATTGATTTCACTTCATAGCACTCTGATGTGTTGGTTCAGAAACTAGTACAAACTGCTTTTTTTCATTCCTGTCTGTGTATGTGATTCCTATCCTGAGAGACAACAATTTGGTCACCCCTACTGCTGACTGTTACAGACAGGTTTCACAGATGTCCAAACTTGTATCAGTGAAATAATGTGCTGTTATCGCACAAAGCAGCAGGTACAAAGAGAAAGAGCTGGCAGCTTGTGGCCAGGCTGGCTCGGTCCCATTGTGGATCTAGTCCTGGCAAGAAGCGTGCCACCTGATAGCAAACTGGATCGAGGCACTGGTGTCAGGTCATTGGCGTAGGGACATCAGTGTAAAACAACCTTCAGAATAGTACTCCCATTTCAGGTCCCAAGGTAGATTAGCGCTTTAACTGTAAAATATTCAGCAACCATCAGTGTGACCACCCACCTCATTGCACCAGCAGTTGCCGGTGACCTTTAGTTCTAATAGGCCAGGGAGAACCTGGTATGTCTGTCTTGCATGTAAAGGTGCTGAACTTGGGTATTTATAAGTGGAGGCGAGACTTACAGCTTAATCAACAGGTGGTAATGGCTTACATAGCTTTTGTCCTCACTGTTGTATGAAAAAAGGAAGCAAGACGGAATGCTACAGGCTTTTGGTGTTTGAATTATGCATGGTTTCAATGAAGTTTGACCAAACAGTGGTCTGAGAGGGGCCCATGTAGGTTTAGTTAAGCGCTTCCTTTCACTCAGACAGTATGAGCAGAGCTCAGCTGGTCCACAAAATGGCAAAAGGTTTCCAAAGGTTAATGCAACAGCTAATGTACTCATTATAGCATGGAAGTGGAGTCGAAATTTGCTTCTACTTAAAAGTCTTAACACTCTGCCCACGTGTGGGACACCCAGGAGACCCACCACTGTGAAATAATGATTACTCCCCAGAGGTTGTTGGGAAGCAGTATACCCACTGTTATGACTATTTTATGCTGACTTTGATGCTGCTTGAGGTATGAACATTATTGATTGCTTGTAATGATGTAACTCTTTTTCCTCGAATGGTTCTGTACACAGCACTGGCAGAATATCACCTCCAAATATTTCGATACAGAGGTTTGTTATAATGTACAAAGTTGATAAATGCTATGGCTGAAATGTGAATTGAAGGAGATGTTGAGCACTGAAGAAGTAAACATCTGTACAAAAGAAAAAATTAAACATCAAATAAAAAGCCTCGTTTCTCGGTTTATGTAAGAAAAAAGCCAATAGTGTCCTTCTGTATGTTCTTTTTGGAGAAAAAGATTGCTTTACAGTGCTTTGACCTTATCCAAGCAGTTGCTGCAGAGGCAAAAATATGTAAACATGATGATGATGATGATGTGCCGGGCAGTAGATCTATCCACTAGGTGGCACCACTGACTTAACTTTCCCTTGAGCAAACACCACCTCCTGCTCTTCGTAGTCTAGGACACTGGTCAGTTCTTTCAATGCGAACGAAAGGAACAAATCAATTAAAAATGTATGGATTTTTCAAACTTCTGTAAATGTTCTTTTTCTCACATTTATAAGTGTTCACGGTTTCCATGTGTCAACACCATACATTTAACTGTAAAAAGAGAACAACTGTCAAGTCTCCTCCAGTTGGCAAGGATCCCCCACATCTTGCTAGGTCACTTTGGAGTTACATGTATCAGTGCACATTTGGCCAATTTTGGACAACCTCCGGCATAAAGATATATTTATTGGGTTTGCTTGCAGTACAAAAACAGCAGAGCACTTTATAGTTCTTGAGATGAATTTTGTCTACGAGGAAACCCATAATTTCTTCTCTGAAACTGGTGTGCAGGGGTGTGAATGATTTGGTGTGAGCATCAACTGGGTGGAGAAGATGTTTTATTGCAAAGGATTAGTCGTTTGAATCAACAGGAGACTTTTAAAAATTAATATTTAGTAAAAAAATTGGCAGTTTTGTCAGGTAAGGTGATGAAATATAGCAACTGGCAGACAGCCAAAAAGAAAGTTTCAGTCAATGGTGGATGGTCGCATGAGTCATTGGGCAGGTTTTATAAATGGCACACGACCAACTGTTTTTAGCAGAAGTGTTGCCATGTAGGATCTCAGCATTAAATTTCATCATGTTTGCCAGTTGTATGCCCTCAGTTAGCCACTGTGTGCCTGAAAAAGAAATTCTTTTGAAAATTGTTGAAAAGATCAGTTCCCTGTTTCACATGAACTTTGACTGGGATAGAGATGATGGCAAATTGAGAAGGATGAGAGGTTGATAACAGTGGGAAATAGAAAAGAATTTTGTGTGTAAAATTATGTAGTTGCAAGGATCAAAGTAAGGTGATACATGTACTGCCAAGAACCCAGCTTGATCATCTTTTTGTCAGATCAGCACTTTAATTTATACATAATACTGGGCCCATATTACACCACTAGCAATATACATAAAAGTAAACATGCTTGAGCACAATTTACTATCAAAAGCATCTAGTTTAATACAACTACATGTATTCTACAAAATCAAAAGTAAATAAATTATGGATAAATGATACAGTAAACAAATAAATTAAAGGTCAAACTGATTTCCATACAGTATGCACTCAAACTAGGACTGGCAGAAGCTTGTGGGAAGAGAACAAAGAAGGAATATTTCAGCCAGGTGGTTTACTGTTCATTTGTTTAAATGTAGTGCATATATTGAAGTTAGTTTTCAAGAGGTGAACAAGTGTGGTCACAGATGCAATGATATGATGATGGAAAGAATTGTGATTTGCAGTTTTGTCAATAAAGCCAGGAACTCTTCATGACCCCCCTCCCCCCCACACAACATAATTGAAAAAATTAAATGATGTGCCACAATTTGTATAAAAGGTGGAAGTGGGAAAGGTACACATGGGGTTACATGAAGCCTTCCCTTGTGGTGAATTGTAGTGAAAATTATTTAACTGTATGTAAGGTTGATGTAGCTAACATGATAGATATTTAAAAGCATAATTAACTGCATGCAGGAAATCTTTGAAATGAGAGGTTTCTTTTGATTAAAAAGTTCCACATGTTTGATGTCTGTGGTCCAGGGATGGTTTGCCATTGATTCATCGAAACACCGGTTCACATTGATACTTTGCTTCACTGAAGGGGGAATCTGGCAGCATGTCTTTACTGAAAAGGTTTTAAGAACTGAAGGGCAAAAGCACTATATAAGTCAGGAAACGAAGCTCATATGCCTTTTGCTGTCAATTCAAGACTCATTAGGATTTGTCAAAAGTGTATACAACAGAGACAGATCATATGTACCAGACCTGTTGGCTGACTTACTGTTCAAGCTGGGCACTAATGAGCAGCCTTGCTCAACAAAAGAATGAATTACCTTTGATTCTAGACTGATAAACCTGCATGATTACATGTGTCGTAGATGAGCTATGACACATGTAATCACTCAGGCCTGTCACAGTCTAGAATAAAAAAAACACATACATGTAAGAGCTACGACGTATGTAATAATCTTTCCTTGACTAATATTTTAGCTCATTGTGTCAACTACTCAGGCACATATATATGGGCTGTGACACATGTGATTGTTCAGGCCTGTTCGTTTAGAATCAGAAACACACATATGAGCTGCCACGTGCAATCATTCGGGCCTTTCAGTCTACAATCAAAAACACACATACATGTTAGAGATGTGTGTTTTTGATTTTAAGCTGACAGGTCTGAACAATTACATGTGTCATAACTCATGTGCATTAGTGATTAAGACAATGAGCTAAAATGTCAGTCCAGGAAAGATAAATTGAAACCAGTAAGGCTGAGAGCTCAAAATGTTCACAAAGTTGGTTATTTGGGTCCATTGTGGTGCTCCTGCCACTTGCCAGCAGAGCACAGGACGATCGTGGTCCTCTTGTTTCTTCTTTTATCCTTTGTTGAATATAAAATCCCCCCCATGGGATGAAAAAAATACCCTCCCTATGTCTTCCCTAAGGATGTGGACAGGTATAACAGATCAGGTACCAGTGTACAGCTAGTTAAATTCCCACTGGAAGAAACTCTGCAAGGGCATGTTTGCGTTACAGTGGTCCCCCTCTTATAAGACCACCCCAGATGCACCAGAAATGTGGCCCTATAAGAGGGGTGGCCTCTCTTGAGGGAGAGTATATTATGGAAATCCCATACTTGCTGCATGGAGAAGTGGCCTTTCTAGAGGGGGTGGCCTCTCTTCAGGGGGGCCTTATAAGAGGGGGACCACTATATACTAAAAGTTTGCCTTGCATTGCACCATAGATCAGAACTTGTGCAGGGTCCAAATGTCATGTGGTGCTACTAGTTTAATTTGCAACTGTGGGACCTCTTATAACTAGATGAAGTGTCATGATAATATCCCTTTCCAAGTTTGAAAGTGCAGTGTTCTTTTTTTTTCTTTTTAATTTAAAAAAAGTAATGTTCAAAATGTGATGGGTATCACATTGAGAAATTTTTTTTAGACGGGACCTTAATTATGAGTTGTCTTTTAAAGTAGTTACGTGGTCTGTGTCCCTCCCCTCAAGAATGAGACTAAAGATACATGGGACATGCAAGAAGCATCAATCTTGATGCAGGTAGCAAGGTGTGATGAAAAAAGGCCTTAAGATGTCAATTAAGTCTTGGTGCATTGCAGGAGTCCCTTGGTCTTGTTTTAGGTTTGGATCACAAGTTAAGTGCTGGGTGTTGGCCATGCAGCCTTTGTGCAAGCTGTGCAGTCAGTGGTAATGATAATGAAATAGCCAGCATGAGCAGGGATTTATTAGTGGCCCGTAGCCATGTGTGAATACCAATATAATCGTCATGGACTATCTCACACATGCCGGCCGGGCACATCCCGGGCATCAGTGGATTAGCATGAAGCAGCTTGCAAAACCTTTATTGTTTATTAACAATATGCAGATATCGCCAGCGGAAAGTCCAGGGGCTCAGCTTACTGGGGTCGTACGAGAAAAACATTACTATTTGGAAGAAGCGTATCTCCCCATGTGCTTGTAAAAAGCCAGTCCATTAGCAGCCAGGGCTTCCATTGGCAGATGCCTCGGTTGCCAAATGCGGACAAATTGTATCGTGTTGGCAGAGGCCCAGCATGTAGTAACCAAAGTCAGAGAAGTACAAACAAATTGTGTGGCGTTGGTGGCAGCTCAGAATGTGGTTGCTGGAGACTTGGCTGCTGTCACCTCCTTGATCCAGCAACATCCCACACGTTACCACTTCTATTGCCCTGTGAACTGGTGTTGACTCATTCCTTTCCAGTCCCTGATTTAACTCCATATTTTCCAAGATTGACGATGCAGATTGTATAGTTTAATCAAGGAGACTAGATCTCTATCCAGCCTCCTTGGTCTAATTCAAAGTGGTGTAAAAAGATCTTTTATTTAAGTACCAATGTGCTCAGCCAAGGATAAGCGTTTCTCGTGGCATTGCAAGAGAAATACACAAACCACCAGTCAAGGTCTTTATAGCACAGTATGATTACATGATAACCAATTCCATGCAAGAAAAGGTCGAAAAGGCAGTATTTGATAAACTACTAGTCAACACTGACTAATACAGAGCAAAAAAAAAAAAAAAAAATTCGAAATACATGCACACTTATCAATTCTCCTAAAATGTGTTGCGTCTAAAAGTTCATTTGCCATTTCTTCATTGCATTAACTTTAAAACCAGTACTCATCTTTCTATGAGCAAGTATTTGAGAGTTTTGGGGCGGAAGTTAATGTTGTCCATTGTTTGTTTTTCTCAATAAAAGTCCTATTAAATTAAAGATACGTTTGTCCACTTCTGACGTGTCTTTTAATTTCCTTGCACATTCTCAAAATGGGCTGGCCATGGGTTTTTTTCTATGAACACAGTCATTGTTACATGTACATGATTGGTTAGACAGTTTACAATGTGGACTGGTGCATGGTAGCACTTTGTGTCTGTCTGTTTTTTCCCCCATCGTTGATATATTCTACTTTTTATTTAGTTAGTCCATGCTTATGGCGTGTGTACATGGAGATGTGATTGTTTCTTAGCTCTCCTTCCCATCGATTGGTGCATTGAGTATTATAGCGCTTAAATTGGATTGGGCAGGTAAATACGTTGAGGTGGTTGTTGGTTGTTGAAGATCAATGCTTTTCTCCCTGCTTATCTGTTGTCCAATTCCATGGCACCTGAATTATTAATGTGTGCAACGTTGTCGATTAATTAACAGGAGGCTGCACACAATTTCTAGAATAGTTCCCTCAAGTCAACAAACAGAGCCAGGCCATTTTCTCAGCAAATCGTCATAAACGAGAACATCACCTCAGAGATCTAACTGTGTGAGCAATGTTTTGGGTTGTGGCTGTTTTCTGTCTCTTTATGGCTTGGACCTTTCCTTGTAAATATATTGCTGCAATATTAATGCATGCTTTTGTAATTCAGTTTTGTAGTTGGTTTAGAGCTCCTGTCAGTGTTTATCAGGAAGTAATTACTTTGATCGCATCGTTGATATCATGTTAACTCTTTATCTCTCAATGGTAATGTATCTAAAATGTGACTGGGTTTCAAAGTGGTCAGATTCAGAGTTCATAAACAGGAAACTCATACAGAGGTTAATTGTATGGTGATAGCACAAATAATCTTTTATTTGAGAGACCACCTGACTATTAAGATCACATTTATGAAGTTCCTTGTGCATTTTTTTTTTTTTTTTTTTGCGGTTTTCAAGAAGAGACACTGGCTGAGCTAGTGCTAGCTATTGGCCCAGTAGCCACAAGTAAACAGATGTAAGATTGTGCTAAAGATATTTCCTTCATGTTAGCCAATTTGGCTGATGAAATTTTGTGATTATATTGCTGCTTTTTTTTTTTTTTTTTTCTTTTTTTTTTGAGAATTTACATGTCAACACTGAAGTCAGGGATTTATCAGAAATAGAAAAGGATTTTGCCATGGTTTTGACCTGTAAAATGTAAATTAATTGTATACATGAAATTCCAAGAGCATGTAAGCCCAGCACTGACCTGATGTGACCACTTTTGCCCAAGGGATGATGTCTGAAGGGAGGGACAAGGTACATAGGCCCTTGATGTGTCAGGGATCCGTGGTCTGCTGGTGATACTCATTGTGAAGTTAAAGAGTTCTAACCATTGACCATGCACAGTCAGTTCCTGGGATGTCTTCAGTTTGCTGTAAATACTATGTTTAATGCACTAAAATCTCCTCTACCAGGAAAAAGAACCCCCAGGTGAATCAAATGATAGTTTCTTCCTGTGAAAATGATAAATGTAATATATAGAAAGGAAGACTTGTGTAGACTGTGATAAGTAAAAGGACACTTGAAAGTAGGAGTTTCTGGCAGCTGATTCATGACATAGGGTTTCATTTAGCCCACTCATGTTGGTCTTTGTCCATCCACAAAACTCTTTAACTCATTCCATACTATGGTGACAAGCATTGGTCAGTGGTTCTGGCACTGCCCGGCAAGTCATGCTGCAGCTGCCCTTGCGGCAGCTGCAGCATGACTTGCCAGGCAGTGCCAGAACCACTGACTTAAGACCACAGTGGTACCTGCTGTATGCAACCACTGCCGTGAGCAGCCACACTGCTTTTTGTGGTCACCTGGCTGGGACACAAAAATCAGTTTCGTTGTAAAGCTACCTGCAGTGACAGGTCTCCTGCTGTATGTGGCCACTTTTTCTTGGCAGAAGGGGTCGCCATATACAGCAGGTACCACTGTACAGGCATGTTGGTACTTGAACGAAAGCTCTTTTTTTGAAAAATTTAAATATGCATTTGTCATCTTAAATCTAGGTAAATATACGCAAAAATCAGGGACTGGTATGGAATGAGTTAATTCAATTTTTGTGGACTTTGTGAAAAGACTGCCACCAAAAACAAGATGAAACAGTGATGATGCCACTTAGCTTAAGATTACCACTGCGACAAAATTCTGCAAATGTAAATGTTAGTGGTATTCATTTCAGACTGTTATGATTGGTCGTCCATTTTCGGAGCAAATGGAGAAAGTCTCAGCAACTGCAGGTCAAGTTATGCTAGAAATCTCTGTTATTTCTCACCAAAGCTCCAGATGCTGCAGGGAGATATGGGGAGATACTGCCAGTATACAAAAGAAAGCAGTGTTGTGTGTAATGTTATGGTGAAGGAAATTCAGTGTCTGGCATACTGTGTAGAAATGCAGGTACAGACTATGTTCATGTAGGTCAAAAAACCTTGATGTGGGATTGAAGTGAAGCGAAAAGACTGGAACTTGATGGAAAAATGGCTGAGCCAGCTGGTAAAATAAAAGAAACCTTGAGTGCAGCATGTTACTAGGACATCATTACCAATAATATGTGCTTCTGGAATGATTTAGGGCAATAATGGAGAGTTTGGCCAGATATATGCGAGTGTGAGATCAGAGACACAATTAATGCAGGTGAACCTGCAAGTAAACTAGAAAAATAGTATTTGTCCTAATTGAAGCTGGTCTGCAGAGAGCTGTTTTGTCAGAAATACATTTAGTTGAGCTTTATTTTCAAAATCTAATGACAAGATATGTTACAATATGGCAAAGATGGTTCTCAGAGGAGTGATGTCATTTAGCTTGGTACCAGTACAAAATCTGATATAACATCCATTATATCAGACTTTGTGCTGGCGGCGAGCCAGAGGAGATACATGTACATGTATATGTCGGATGTTGTTGAATCATTGGAGGGACTGGCCAGCTCTAGAGTAGTGTGTAAGATTTTCTGAAAGAAATTGAAATAATGCATAAATAGACGGCGAGGAAACTTACTCATGTAGAAATTAATGCCCACGGTCCACTCAGATTTGTCATTGGAGAATATATCAGAGGGATTAGGGATACGTGTATGTTTTATTAACGGTAGACAGTAAAACCTGTCTAACCAAACACCTCCGTATACTGAACACCTCTCTATACTGAACACCTCCGTATACTAAACACCTCTCTATACTGAACACCATTTCTCGGACCCAAATATATACTTCCAATGTAAGCAAACCTCCCGATACCGAACACCTCACTGTACCAAACACTTTTTTCGGTCCCAAGGGTGTTGGGTATAGGGCGGTTTTACTATAGTATGGAAAGCTTGCTTGCACAGTTCCTGGAGTGTGTACACTGTCAGGGTGTGAATGCTAAAGGTGACATCTCTCTAGCCTATGCCTGTCTTCTTTTCATCCTTTGAAAATGAATGAATTAAGACAAGGAGACACCATGAGTGTCAGAAGGACTAGGAAACCATGACGTGTGGAGTGGTTTGTTTTTCCCCTCAATGGCCACAAGAACCAACAGCCATGATGGAGTGCATGGCGCTTTGTTTTTAAACCATGCTGTTTGCACATGACATCAGGAGAATAACATTCATTTGTACATGTACTTTGAAATTCATGTTGTTCAATAATCATAGAAACTGCATTGAAGTACATGTATAATGTCTAACCTTGGATGCACTCCTTGTCAAATAGCATCTTTTAGCTTGCCCGCATCGGTTGTATGACTAACACACTAACACAAAGAAAGGGCCATTCAGTTCCGACAATGGTCACGGTTCTGGATAAGCATATTCACTGACACACTACTTCAATGGTCACGGTTCTGGATAAGCATATTCACAGACACACCACTTCAACAGTCATGGCTCTGGACAAGTGTGTGCGTACACCCTCCCCCCCCCCAATGGTCACGGCTCTGGACAAGTGTGCACACAGACACACCACTTCTCCAGAGCCTTCTGGGTAAATGCTGTGGAATCGCTTGATTTTAATATGTGTAAAAAAATGCAAGAGAATGTCTCAAATGTTGCAGTCCAGTCACAGTAAATAGTCCCAAAAACAACATAAGCACTGGTTTGACAGAAATTACTGAAACATAAAGCACCAGTAGAAACAACAGAATTGTAGGTTCAGAAAACACAAAGTAAGTAGAATGATTCCAGTGTGGAAGGACCGCTGATACATCATTCCCACCGTATATTGTTGGGCTATCTTCGGCAATACATGATTTTTATCTGCTGTGAGAAACCACCTGTGTTGAAAGACCACCCCTAGAAATAACCAAATTGTGGTCTCTCAAGACAGGTGGTCTTTCAAAGGAGGTATAAATAATATGGAAAGTGCTGAGCAAAGGATTCCTGGAAAGATGGTCATTCAAAACAGGTGGTCCTTAATCAGAGTGGTCTCTCAAGACAGGTTTCATTGTGCCTAGTTGTGGTCTTTGTAGACAGTTTTTACTCTAACTGTTTCAGTGCCAATCACATCTTAAGTTGATCTACTTAAGTCAAACTAGTCTGAATTATCATTAGGATCCAAGATTTGTATTCCTCGTCAGAAGACCTTTCATTCAAGTACCAGTATGTCAATAGTTCTAGAGAGAATACCCCATGTCAACAGCTTTTCTCGGCCCACAAAAAAGCTGTTGACTCAGTCCAAAATTTGGCACTGAAAGGGTTAATGATTTCAACTTGTGGTTACAAAGAGCCATTCATCTGCATAACCGATATCTTGATCAGTTGTTTTGTAATTCAGGGCAGAAGATCAGTCCTGCATTACTAAGCCAGTGTCCCTGACTAAAGAATAAATAAATCAAATAATTTGTAGATCATATCGTTTGTTTTGTTTTCTCAAAGTTGTCAAAAAAGAAGCAACTGTGAATATTTGGGCAATTATAATATTGTCTTTAACGCAGACTGAGCTTTAATGCAGACTGGGCGCTGTGTTTTCTCCCTTCTGATCAGCACAGAGTGTAGGGAACATGGAGCTTAGTCTATGCTGTAAGTTCGCAAAATGATTTGATTAAGCTGTTTTCTTGAACAGGTCATGTTTTACTCTCTGATATTTTTCAGCATTTATAAAATAGCTTCATAACCGTTTTCATACACCAGTTTATTTGTTTATGTTGTGGATGAAGTACGTATTCAGTAAAAAAGGGGCCTACATCTGCTGTGCGTATACCCATAGTGACATAGAAAAGTGGTGACATTTCACATATATGGCCTTATTAAAGGGCATAATACCATGTAAAATGCACAGGTTTTGACAAGAAGGTGGCCTCTGGTAAGGGGGTGGCCTTGGGTAGGGGGGCTTCATTAAACAGGAACTCCATACAGTCTTTGATCGCACATTAACAATCTGTCTGGGCCTTGTCTGAAGCAGTGTCTTCTGTAGTCATGGTAGTGAAAGGGTGAATGTCAGTTAAGGAGCAGTAGCTAGCTCGCCATAAAGTGGTGTTTGCACGGGACCTACTATGCTCTTCCCCAAGCCGCATTACTGCCTAATAGCAGGGTCTCTGACAGGCTGCTCGGTCAAGCCACCTAATGGCATTTGGTTTTGATAGGCAATGTTCCCAAACTCCTCTTGAAAATCTGATGGGGGGGGGGGGGGGGGAGACAATAACAAAGACAAAATACAAAGATGTCAACCTTAATTTATCTTGTGCATCTTATATGAGTTTGTATCCTTTGATTTGATGTAATAATGGTTTCAAACAGCTAGTAAGTCACGATATAAACAAGGTTTGTGTATGTTTCTTTGTTGGAAAAAGAGAGGACTTTCACAGCCATGTCACTTATTATGGCAATGTTCTCCAAACCTTGTGCATTCAGACTTTATGTATGTATGTACATGTATGTATGTACAATGAAACCTGTCTTAAAAGAGCATCCCCTAGAGATGACCAAATTATGGTCTCAAGAAAGGTGGTCTTTTAAAACAGGTGGACTCTCATTAGAGCGATCTCTCAAGGCATGCATACATACATACATACATACATACATACATACATACATACATACATACATACATACATACATACCCATTAGGTCTTTTTGGCATTCTGTACATGAAAACAGCCCAGCAACCCCGCATGGATCAAGTGACTGCATCTTACCCTGCCACATCTGAGCCAATAGCCAAGACAGCAATTTGTTTCTTGGTGCATTAGCCAGGTATCACATTGCCAGATTTATCATCAGCAAATGGTTAACCCTTGTCCCCCCCACAGAATCCAGAAAATGTCAGTAGCTCTCTTAACTGAGACGGGTTTTGGGACAACCTCAGGCACGGTGGTCCTATTGATTTTGTTTGCATTCCTCATGCACATTGAAATTGGTCAAAAACACTAAGGTGGGTGACATTTGACCACCTGTAGTTTTGGTTGGTTTAAGGGGTAAATGAAGGGTCAGTCTTAGCAAAGTCTCCATCGCAATTGACTGCAGACAAACTCTCTTGAAATGAAGCACCCGCGTATTTGAACTACAATAACGCAACAAAATATTTGGTCTTTTATTTGTCAGTTGCCATTGCAAACAAATTGTTTCTGGGTAATGGTGACAGTCAGAGATACCTCCCTATGTATCATTATTGTACTGATCGAATCAAATGAAATCCAGACATGCCTCATTAAATCCGGTGCATTGTGTGAAGTTATACGTGATTGGTTTGCAGGGCACATGCAGTGCCAAAGTACTGTGATTGGTCACTGACTTAATAGTTGGGTTATCTGATAATTAACTTAGGCAAAGCTTATTGAGCGAAATGTGGCAAGTTGTGAAGCTCATTAAATAAATGGAAATAACTAATGGTCTATCAAGAAAGTTGTGATTGGCTTTGAGTTGATTAACTGATTACTAGCTTGGCCTGGGGTTTTTATCAGATTAGTGTTATGTTCAAATTACAGACTTTTCTCTTATCTTTTGAAGTCTCTGATTGGATAAAGTGCGTGTGGTCAGCAACAGATTTCAAATATAATTGGTCAGTTCCAGTGTGTAAATCTAGATGCAATTGGCTACATTGTATTCAACTCAGATGCAAGCCTTTGGGGGCTAGTACTTGCGTCAATTGTGATTGGCTCAGTGTGTGTGTGTGTCTCGAAGCAGAAGAGTTGAAAGTGATTATAGTGGCTGTCAGGTAAGAGAAGCTATAATTGGCTGAATAAGTCTTAAAAACAATTAAAAAAAAAAAAAAAAAACAATGATGAAATAAGATTAAAAATAGAGTGCCCTAGAAGGGCCTTATAAAATCTGATAATGAGTTACATGTACTGGAAGGTTGGGTAGTTACCTGGATGACTCAGTGGGAATATTGACTGTGGCGAGTGATCAAGTCAAACCGGAGACTGGGAACTGACAGTCAGAACACTGAGGTGAATTCCTTCAATGTAATGTTCCATTTTATTGAGCAGGTTTTAGTTTGCTCATATTAAACTTGATTAGACATCTCATTTGCCAAAGGGTCTGTCACGAATCCCCGGCCCTTTAAGTTTTCATACCATCTGTTGGCTGTTCTTTGAGGAAGCATACACTGTTGTGCTTCACAGAACAGGTATAATATCAAAAGGGCAGAGCATCATGGGGCAGCCACAAGTATTGGAATAATGGCAGGCACTCAGACATGTGGTTTTGCTCAAGTTCTATAAGACAAGGTCATCAGTAAATAGATGTGAATACAGATCAATAAGTTATCCTTACTCTTGTATGCTTCACAACCCAATAAATTCTCAAAAGACTTGTTACTTTTAGCTTCAATTGAATTTCATCTCTGTAAAACAGTTAGTGTGGAATACCACAAAAAAAAATGTGCCATCTTGGACAAAACTTGACTCTAATCCCCAGACTGTACATCAAATAAGCAGAAGCTGGTGTCTTGCCGGCTATAATGACAGGCTCAGATGGAAGGCATTGTGTTGTATGACTGGTTCCATTGAGTTAATTGGGGCCTTTCAGCTGACTGTCTGATGGCATTGCCAGAGGGTGGGGCTCCCGGCTGTTGTCTGGTTGTTGGGATTGCATAAGGGTTAGTGGGCAAGGCTGTTGCCTGCCAGTTTGGAGGGGCCATACCTTGCACTGTCACTGGCTTTTTCTGCTGCAAAACAGACCAGCTTTAAGACTGAATCACTCAGACCATTTTGTTTTTGGAGGAGGGAGGGGGAGCAGGAGCAGGGGCTTATTTAAGGAATAGAAAAAAAAAAAAAAGACTGGACAATTCATGATTTAAACTACCCAGATGATACAACAGAAGTAACTCTGGTGGGGGGTGGGCTGGGGGTTATTGATGATATTAATATAATATTGACCATGTGCATGATGAGTGTGTGCTGATCTAAATATACAAATATGTATATCATTCTAGGCTGCAAATTTCAGCAACATAAGTCTAATTTGCTGAAACTGTCCAGAGAAAGAGCACTTTGCTGTCTCCAGTGGACCAAGGTACAGTCACATCAGTGTCAGTGCTACCTATGTCCACTAAGCAGCAGACAGAGAAAGATTGGGGGATGATGATACTGGCTTCCTTAGTCTCTTCTTGGTCTAGCCAGAGCCTTGAAGCCAATTGGCAGATAGACTTCATTCTTAAAGTTGACCAACAGGATCAGGTCAGATCAGCCACAATAATTTTGTCGTACCTTAAATGACTAAGAGACAAAGCTGATGAAGACTTGACTATTGGAGTGGAGACCCAGGGATGAGAATTGTCGGCTTTCTGCCAATTTTGTGGTCAAATTGGTTCTTTTTGCAAATCGTGTAAAATCAATGAGAAAATTTTAATGTATATGAAGGGGGGTAGGGTAAAAAACTATGGTATGATCTGGCTCTTGGGATCACTCTCTGGCTGCCAACAGTATCTTTGCTTCATGCTTCTCCAATTGATCACTACATGGCGCTTTTGCCAGAGACTGTTGTCTTGGAAAGAAAACACGCCATGTGGGGAACTACATATCTTGATGCCCTGGATTTCCGCTACTCAGTTAGGTAATTTCCAATTGGCTAAAAGTTACTTCAATGTGGTTTATTTATGCTGGAAAGGCCATTTTTCAAAGCCGTAAGTGGCTGTTTTAGACATTCTTTTCTTTTTGGCTAACGATATTGCAATGATCATATGACTTTTTAAATAATCAACTCTGATGTTTCATCACATGGGCCAATAGGAAAAGCGGTTTTCATCTTCTGGTTTACTTTGTAATATTATTGCTACTTTAGCTCAGCTCTGAAACAGGAAGCATGGCATCTGTTGACACTAAAGGACCACAAAACTGGTTATTTCTGTGCAATTACAACATAAAATTACATCTTTATCAGATTAAGTTGCGGAAAGGTCCGATGAAATAATTTGAAACTGTGACGAAAGTAATGGAGTGAAAGTAGCCACAGGTTGGGTGATGGTGATGGCAAGACAATGTTTATGCACTTGATGTGCACAGTAGAAGATTTTCTTTTCCAAATACTCCACTTTCACTTTCAGTTTCGACACGACAAATCTTAACTGCTAACTGCAAATAACTGGTTAAATTATGAATGATAATGAAATTTAAAGCACAGGAACTGCATCCCATACAGCAACTGTCAGTCAGTAGTGGAACAAAACAAAGTGTCATCATCCTGGGGATGTACGGATCACGACGATTAACGCTAAGGGGTCGTCATGATCACTGTTGTAATGGCTGCGAATTGCACTTAAGTTTAAGGGTTAATTACCCTCTGTTAATTGAGTCAAATCATTAATCAAACTTGTGCCATGTGTAGCTCATGAAGTATTTCAGGTATTGCCCTGAAATTTGACAGGAATATCAATCAATATATATGAAAAGTTATGTGTGTATAATTAATTATCCATGTGAAGATTTAAAAGTGTTGTAGTCTTGTGTTACACCAATTACATATACATGTAGTACTCTTTCTAATGCTTATTGGGGTAATCATCAGGTGAGGGTCTCTCTCTCTCTCTCTCTCTCTCTCTCTCTCTCTCTCTCTCTCTCTCTCTCTCTCTCTCTCTCTCTCTCTCTCTCTCTCTCTCTCTCTCTCTCTCTCTCTCTCTCTCTCTCTCTCTCTCTCTCTCTCTCTCTCTCTCTCTCTCTCTCTCTCTCTCTCTCTCGGCTAGTCCCAGTCCTCAGCCAGTTTGACACTGGCTAAATAAGGGTGTAAGTTTAAGGGGCTACTCCTTTTTATCATCAATTGGCCAAACTGGCCATAGAATTCTGCACATATAAATGAACAAGTTTATAGTTTATTTGAAAATGATCGCATGTAATGCCTAAATATGTTTGCTTTTGGTAAATAAAATTTGCCGTGTAATTTGTTTGAAACTTACTGTTAAGATACATTTATAGTGGAGCCTGGCCTCCAGACCATGTTTGTCTGCCCACTTAACCATAAGGTCAGTCTCTTCCATAATATTGTTCCTCCAGTTAGACCATAAAGAATAAATATAACACAGAACTGGCCAGTGGTTGGTCTCTACAGGCAGTAACCACTGTACATGTATAATTTTCACCCCTGGAACATAAAAATTTCATGATTTATTAATCTACAATTTACCCTTCAAAATGGCCTAAAGTGCACTCTGAGGCATCGCAAATGTTCAAAATTTTCTATGAGAGGCCCCCAGACCCCCTCCCCCTTGATTGCCAACATCTTGTTCTTATCCCTGGTGGTCATAGCAGATGTAACGTCAACTTCTATGGAAGTGCCTTGTGTCTCGCTAGTCAAATTTCAGGCAGAGTCTATCAGCAAGTGGTTCAATTTGTTTGGAACACAGCTGTGTAGAGAGAGCCTGGAGGAGACCCTGGATTAACACAGGTCACCAAACAAGCCTACCATGAGGAACAGAGCCTTTTGCATTAAGCATGGTGAGGTGTAGCTTTGCATACTAGTTGAGAGGAACTGATACTCCAGCCTTGTGCAGATCTAAGCTGGACGTCCGTAAATCTCAGGATCAAGAGACCTTAAGGTCTCTGGCTTAAGCAATTCAGAAATCAGTGGAGAAAAGAGCTGTAGAATAGGTGGAAAATATGGCTTACGTGCATTGTGTAGCTGTTGTGTGTGTGTGTGTGTGTGTTATTGGCAGTGCCAAAGAAGAATGGGATGGCAGATAGCATTATGTAATCAACCAGTAAGTCCTAAACATATTCCTTTGGACCATCCAGTCAACCAGACTCGGGTACCTGTGGTTTTCACTGGATGGTGTGGTGGTGCCAGAGATAGGACACTCTCTTGGTGTCTGCAGGACACTCATTTGACCCTCTGGATATGCAAGGACTCAAATCTTATAGTGAACTTTCAGTCCAGCCTCAATTCTCTCCGCCACTTTTGTTTTCCTGGGAATCCACCTCATGAGAGTTACTTATTTCTGACCACTGGAGGACCGTTTCCAATGAATGCAAGTCTCTGTCTACAGGCTTTCCATGAGGTTGACAGGAACCCTCACACCCTTGGACTCCCTGGTGCGCCTCAGTTGATGTCACTGTCAGCCCCAGTGCAGTCCTGGCTTTGGGATTCACAGCAGGGGTAACCCATGTACTTGATCTGTCCCTTGTTAAGTGCTCTCCTGGTGGCAATGAAATCTTTTTAGACTGAATCTTGGTGTCTTCACTAAAAACCATGCAGTTAGAAATTTGGACATTGTATCAAAAGAATTCTATATGGAATCCTTTTCTGCGGTGTTTTGATAAGTATGAGCACAGAAATAAAGGGTTAAATGTCATCCCTGCTTCACAGCACTAAGCTGACAGGACCAAGCCCAGCCACCACAATAGGCCTTTCCTTCCTCCTTTGGTAGCTACCTCATCTGGAGTGATGTCTCCAGCTGCTCTGTCTGGCTGACCAAGGAATCCATCAGAAGTGTCAGAAATGAGGGGAAAAAATCCACGTGTTCAAAAGTATGCTAACAGTACACTTCATGCCATAACATTATTTTAGAAACTGGGATAAGTCAAGTATCACAAGCACTGGTCCACAGAAGAATCCACATAGTATGGACATACATAAAAGCTGTACATGTATGTCAAACCCTGATCAGGAGGGCAAATGGGGGAGGGGCGGGGGCAGCTGAAAAAGATGCTGGACTGGCTGTTCTTCACTTTTTATACCCACGAGGTCAGGGCCCTCTTACTTTATGGAGTGCCCTGTGCATTGTTTCAATGCTGCATATCTTGGCTTGATGCAGGGTAAAGGCTCAAAGCACTTTCACACTTCAACCTGTGTGACTCTGTGGAGATAAAGGGCAGTCAGTAAGTTCATGCTGAAAGCATGGGTAGACATCTTGCTTCAGGAGGCTTTAGGTTTGTGGTTATTGTAGTGCTTGTCTGAAAATTACAGGCCTAAAATCACCGGGTATTAATGCGGATCCAGAGATGACTAGCACAAATGCTGTCTGCTTTACATGATTGTGGAAATTACAGGCCTTATATCATAGGATATTGATGCGGATCAAAGGATACATCCAATTAGAGATATCTTCATTTTACACTAGTGCGAGAAATACATGCGTGGGCCAACCAAGCTGATGGTGACCCACCATGCATAGCACATCACTGGTAAACAAAGGAATCTGTATTCTATTGCATTAACAGCAAAATTGTATGGTCCGTTGTTGTGTGTTGTAAGAGTCTCAGTATGAAGACAGTGCTTATTGAGGTACTTTGAGAATGTTGGCCTGTGACAGAAGGGGCAACAAGCAGAGATCATCTTGGCTTCGTGCAGTGGGAACAGTAAGATCACAGTTACCATTGTCCAGGTCATAGCCAGGCGTAGGCAGTGAAAAATGTCTTTCTTTCTTTCTTTCTTTCTTTCTTTCTTTCTTTCTTTCTTTCTTTCTTTCTTTCTTTCTTTCTTTCTTTCTTTCTTTCTTTCTTTCTTTCTTTCTTTCTTTCTTTCTTTCTTTTTTATCTCTCTCCCTTCCCTCTCTCTCTCTTTCTCTTATTCCCTATCTCTCTCCTCCCTCCATTTCAGGTTCTGAAACAACACTATGGTTTGATTTTTAGTCATAATTAACTAATCTTGTGACAGTACATGTTTGTTATCCATAAAGAAGTTCCCAGAGCATTCTGTTTCTAACTCAGCTTAGGTTATAGTATGGTCGGTCGTCCATCCATCGATCCATCTGTCCACAATTCACATTTTCAACTTCTCCAAAACAGTCAGTCCAGATTCACTTGAAACTATGTGGGGATGTACCTTGGATGGGTCTCTACTAAATTTCGTCAAATGGTCATGGTCCAGTGATTTTTAATTTTTGTATGAAGTTTTTTGTTCCTTTTTGGCAAAATCTTCAAAAATGATCTCCGAAAGCACTCAGCCAATTGCTTTGAAATTGCACATGGACACTTCTGGGGACCCCTAGACCTTAATTTTTTCAAGACATGGCACTGCTATTTTATCTTTATCTCCCGCCCACGAAGGGGGAGGGGGGAGATATAATAATGACGAACGTCCGTCCGTGCGTCCGTCCGTCCGTCCCACATTTCTTGCGCGCGATATCTCAAGAACAGATTAAGCTAGGATCATGAATTTTTTACAGTTGGTCACCCTTATAAGTGTTCAGGTCGAGTTCGAAGGAGAGTGACCTTGACCCCATTTCAAGGTCACCAGGGTCATTTATCTCTAAACTTCTTGCACGCGATATCTTAAGAACCGGATATGATAGGATGATGAAATCACTCTTGTTAGGCTCTACATCGAGTTCGAAGGTGTGTGACCTTGACCTAATTCCAAGGTCACCAGCGGCAATTCAATTTTCTTTGAATTTGTTGTTTACTTGAGTATATGTTTACCATGACACCCAGGGTAGAGGTACAGTTAATGTATCGTCCCCATTTAAGCACAATATCAGAAACATGCCAGTATGTACCTGCCAAATATACAGTTATCTTTGTTTTAAAATTATGTGGGCAGGAGATATGGACAGCGTCAGCGTCAACTTGTTTTGTTTTAATTTAATTATTATGAATTTTTGTGTGTTGAGGCTATTTTCAACTTCTTCTCCAGAACTGCCACTGAGATTGTTCTGAAACATAGTGTGTATGTAGCTTGCGGGAGGGATAAACAAAGTGGTTCACTACATTGTGATACTATGGATCCCTGATTTTAAACATTTTTTTCAATTTGGGTACTTGTCCATGAATCTATGCATTCCTATTTATTACTATGTAAGTCATTGAGAATGGCAATGGAAATTCACATTTTTAACTTCTCCATAACCATTTCAAAACCAGATTTACTTCAAATTTAGTGGGAATGCACTTTGAGTGGGTCTCTACCAAATTGCTTCAAATGATCATGCTTCAGTGATTTTGGATTTTTTATGAATTTTTTTTGGTTATTTTTTTTTTGAAAATCTTAGAAAAGTATTCTTTAAAAAATGGTTAAGCTTTGAAATTGCATTGGGACACTTCTGGGAACCCCCAGACCATAATTTTTCAATGGGTGGCACCATGATTTTTTTGTTTTCAAACAAAATTTTGTGTGTTTTTGCTTTTTTTGACTTCTACTCCAAAACTGTTACTTGGATTATTCTGAAACTTGATGGAAGTGTAGCTTGTGGGAGGGGTAAACAGTCTTGTTCACCAGATGCTGATACTCTGGATCTCTGATTTTGGATGAATTTTTCAATTTGGGTACTTGATGGTTAATGCATGCATTCCTATCCATTACCGTGTCAGTGAATGGGGATTGCAATGGAAATTCACATTTTAGATTTCTCTCCAAAACCGTCAACCATGCAGATTCACTTGAAACTTGGTGTGGATGTTCTTTAGGTGGGTCTCTACCAAGTTTTTTTAATGGCTGTGCTCCAGTGATTTTTAGATTTTTTTATTAATTTTTTGTTTCTTTTTTTGTTTGTTTCTTTTTTTTTGGGGGGGGGGGCAGAATTTTCAAAAATCTTCTCCATAACTTACAAGCCAAGTGCTTTAAAATTACATAGTGGCACTTGTGGGGACCCCAGACCTTAACTTGTTCAACAGGTGGTGCTGCAACATTTTATCCATTTATTTATGAATTTTTGTGCATTTTTCCCATTTTAGACTTCTACGAAAGCATCACTCAGATTGTTCCTGAAATGTAGCTTGTGGGAGGATTAATAAATTTGTTCACTAGTTGGTGACACTTGATCCCTGATTTTTAATTAAGTTTTCAATTTGAGTACCTGCTGGTTAATGCATGCTTGCAGTCTTATTGATTACGATGTAAGTCAATGGGGATTGCAATGGCAGCTCCAAGTTTCACTTCTTCTCCAAAATCCTCATCCTCTAGACTTAAGTGGGATTTATTATGGGCTGAATGTCAAGGTCAGCTGAAAACAGGCTGTTCACACAGACCTCTTGTTCATATTTAATTTATTGCCAAATTAATGAAGGGTGAATTAAGTAATCATTTGTATAATTTCTTGCAGGCGTAATAGATTACTGATTCAAAGAAAAATACAGACCAGAACAGCTCTTTTTAAAAAAACAGTTGTTTTGAAAATATAAATCTCGAGACAAATTTTTTAATTCTTTAATTATAACCTGTTTAATGTTTTGGTTTGTTTGTGAGTATGTTATTTCGCTACATTTATATTGCCATGTTTATATGGGCCAGGTAATGGTTTCCTGTACTGTAATATTGATCTGGGGTGATGCAAAGCACTGTATAAATATACAGTTTACTTTGGAACTTCGCATAATTGTGTTCCGAGTGAAAACAGCGGTACTGTGAACGTTTTCATTGTATCAGTGTATGCCTGATGAAGACTGATGGTACTTGAACAAAAAAGCCATTATCTTGCTGAGAATGGAGACATGCAAGCCCACTCAGCAGCCCAGTCTGTCACAGAATGAGTTGCTGGAGGTGGCCCAGTTTGGAGGTCATGCAAATAGTAGTCTAATGAGAGGGAAAAACAGTTGATACATTTAACTGTGGTTAGGCTGACAAGGCATAGTTGTGTAGACAAAAAGGGAAGGGAGTGGGGGATAGTAAGCCATAGTATTAACTCTCTCCAGACCATTCAGGAATTTTCCCTCAGGATGAAAAGTTGAGTACATGTATTCACATTGCAAGCCATGGCCACAGCTTAACCCATTCACCCTTAAACCTGCCAAATCTAGCTGGGGGTCAAATGTCGTCTACTTCAATGTTTTCTGACATGCCCCATATCAACAGTTTTCTTTGGCATGGATTGGGTACTGAAGTGCCCAGCCCAGATCATGGAAAGCTGATAATGTAGTCTTGAACTCAGTATTAATTTAAGGGGGAAAGGGTGAAACAGAACAATGAATAGTGCCAAAGCCTTGGTAACAGTTTAAATGGAACAATGTATGGTGTGTGTTAGAGAGAGAGCATTATTTAGCAGAGGGGTACAAAATGTTGCCAGCTTAGGGTGGGTAAGAATCATAAAGTTACACGTACAATATCCATAAAACCCTACATTATAAATGTAATGGGAACCACAGAAATCACGAGTCCTTCCTATGCCAATATCCCACTACCTCACCGCCAGTGGCTGCATGCCACCAAGTGTTACATATAGCCCTTGTTTCACAAAGTGAGATTAAAGTACACATTTTTGAAAGCTAACAAACTGATCATTCTGTCAATTACAATTTTATAATGTTAGTTGATGGCAATGTTATCATTACAATTACACAAAAGATCATCATAATTTACAACAAACATTAAATCAGCTCATTGATTGTTGAAGATAGGGACCTCAGATCTGCAGTGAACTTAAGTTTTGTGCAATGAATAAAAAAAAAAAAACTGTCTAAGATTTTTAAAATTTGGTGCTATTTTGTCACCGGAATCACTTGAAAGTAGCTTTCCTTTGATGTGTCAGCATTTTAACTTCAAACATGTATATTTCAGAAACAACAACAAATATTTAAAATTTGGGACATGCTTTTTTTCATTTGTTGCCTGCTAAGACATACTCTTGTTCTGCGATAATTCTGAGGGCTCCATGGAACAGTGTGCACAGTCTAATCACATAACCCTAGCTGAGTCTGGCTCAGTGCTCAGGCAGTTTCATAAGACATGAAAATGTACAAGCTGAATTAAACACTTACATCAAAGAATGACAATCACCTATCTACGCCCTGCAAACACTGCTTCCAAGAAACATTACCAAAGTTCCACAGCGTGAATCTTCAGTTTCTGTGCCTTCTAAAAATGTATACTTTATTGCATTTTTTAGGTAAATTAACAGTTATGCACAGAAAATAATCAGTCAGCACTAATATCACCAAAAAACTAATGTACATCCCTCATTCCATACCATGGTCACAGGCCTTGGTCAGTGGTTCTGGCACTGCCTGGGAAGTCCTGCTGCAGCTGCCCTTGCAGCAGCTGCAGCATCACTTGCCGGGCAGTGCCAGAACCACTGACTTATGACTATATGCATGTAGGTACTTGAATTAAAGCTCGTTTCATGAAGAATTTAAATATGCAATTGTCATCTTAAATCTAGGTAAATATATGGAAATATCAGGGACTGGTATGAAATGAGTTAAGTGCAACAGTGAATAATGGTGCAAGCCATGGCATCAATTTAGATAAAAAGAAAATGGTGTTGCAAGCCACAGTGGTAGTGTAAATACCACAGAGAAAAATCTTCCAAGCCACTGTATCAGACTTGTGGAGTAAAACTACTGACTCAGTGCAAACCTCAGTGATGAAAGACACATGCAGTGAAAATCACGTAAAATGCAGGGCGTCTTGCCAGCCAGTTGGCTGCTTTGAGACAAAAGCAAAAGATAAACAGGCCATGAGTAAAGATGTGTACAGCTGAACCTGTTGTTGCATTGTAATTAACTATCAGTTTCCCAAATCAGCATTAATAGAAGTACATAATTTTTATGTTATAAAAGTTTATCATGTGCTAATATATAATAGTCATATATACCTGGCATATAAATTATGATTTTTTAAGAGGTCAGCTTTCATAACTTTGTGTTAAACTTCTCTTAACTGCAATTAAGTTAAAAGTATTTTTCAGAGAGCATTTGCTGCCATATTAGTTTTGATACTCTCTAAACTAGATGGCAGGATTTCATTACCTTGCAACACTATGCTGGCGGCATTTGGCAGCCTTTAGGCAGCCCATTGACAGCCATGAGTTGCCAGGAAACTGTCATCAGGCTGGCAAGACAGAGCAGATCAATAAGGCATCAATACAGTTTTCCAGTAAAGACCTGTATTTGTTTAGTCGTGAGCCACATCAGTTGATAACTCAGCGTTGGAGCTTTCCTGTGGAACATCTTGCTCCTTGCACGATTTTCAGACTTTGTGGCATACAGGTGATTTACAGAGCCTATATATGCCTCGTGTGTAGAATTTAGTAACTATTTAGGGTAATATTTGACCTCCACAAATATTGATCCTGGATGAATATAGGGAGACAGATGTAACGTGGTGAATATTGAGTTGTAGGACATATCTATAGATACAATATGTATGTACTTACTGTCAGAGCATAGTTTTATGGTTGTACAGCTCGCTATTAAACCTTGAAGCTGTCCCCATGTCAATATCTACATATCATTACCAAAATAAGATCAAAGTCTGCAAGTATTAGTTCTGAGCAACATGTGGACAAAAAGCAAACTTTACCCTTTGCCAGTCACAATAAGGCTTAAGTCAATAGATTTCCTTTATGTGGGTTTGGATCTAAGTGTCTAAAAAGCTGTGGACCCAGATGGTATTTCCTGGCAGCACTCATCCTCATTTTGCATTCAAATTGTGTTCTATTAACAAGAAATCTTGGTAAACATGTCAAAGCCAATGATTTGTGACATTCAGGCAATTTTGGGCAGTCCAAGCAGGAGAGGATAAACCCGTAAATGTCACATAAATTTGAAATACACGTGTTTAAATATTATCTGCTTCACAACAGCATGTACATGTACTTGATGCAGTCCTATGGCTTGAGGACTTTACTTTTGGCATGAATAGATAGCGAAGTCTGTCGACATCATGACATGAGTCTGTTATGTTTATAAAAGATGCTGTGGAAATATTTGGCTTCGAACAGGAGTCACATCCGACATGTTTTCATAATGTTAAATAACCTAAACCATCACCACATCAAAGTCATGATCCAATTTCCACCCGTTATGTAAAACTAACCTCTTTAGGAGTAAATTGTTGCATAAACCTACCAAGATGTGAAAACAAAAAATGAATCATAACAATTGTTTTCATATACAATTGTGTGCAAATTAATTATGGACACAGGTGCAAATTGGCCTGGATTTTTTTTGATGTGTTTTTGTGGAAATCACAATTTTTTTTTGGGGGGGGGGGGGGGTTGGGGTTGGAGTTGGGGTTGGAATCCTACATTTTCCTTCAGTCGATGTATCAAAAACCGAGGTAATAATTTTTAACTGCTTGAGACTCTTAACCCTTTTCTGGCCACACTAAGACTAAATTGAAACCTTTCGTTGGTGTTGGTCGTTCAAATTGATGCACTCAATGCATACTGACAAAGCTATAGACCAAGGGGTTGCCATTATGGAAGGTCTTGTCTACAGTTCTCAGAAAAAAAAAATGCTTTGTATTGACATAAAACTCAACCAAAAACGCAAAAGCAGAAGACAATTTACATCCGGGTGTTTGTGGGTTATTTGAGCAGCAAGGGGCTAAGTCTGCACTGGGCTAACCATGCCGACCTGTTGGTGTATAATCCACAACCACCATGCACATAAGTCAGGCTTGTCATTGGGTCCATTTGATGCCTCGATGACATTTTGGGTCTCTTTTAAACAGATTTAATGCATTTGATGCTGCTAAAGCACCAGGAAACAGTTTCTGTATCACTTGGGAAGTCTTGCTGTAGCTACCAAAATGACTCTGAACTGGTGGAAAATGCAGCTTTGTATCAGCTTCTTACCAGGGTAGAACCAGTCAAGAAAAATATTTTTGGTTACCTATATCTCCCCCCCCCCCCCCCCCACTGTCATAGTTAAATGTCTGCTCCAATGTTTCTTACTTACTTTAACAGTAAGGAAAATCAGTTTAACTCATATTGGTCAAGAGACCTGTATGTAGCAAGATAACATGCCCCTGCCAGGACAACAGCTCTTCTTGGCATGGGTTGAGCTCTCAACACCCAACCCATACCAAGGACAGCTGTTGACTCAGTCTTAAACTAAGGGGGAAAGGTCATTCCGTGCCAAGGACAGCTGTTGACTCAGTTTTAAACTAAGGGGAAAGGTCATTCCATGCCAAGTGCAGCTGTTGACTTAGTCTTAAACTGAGGGGGAAGGTCATTCTATGCCAATGAAAGCTGTTGATTCAATCTTAAACTGCGGGGAAGGTCATTCCATGCCAAGGACAGCTGTTGACTCAATCTTAAACTAAGGGGAAAGGTTAAAAAATGGCAATGAAAGCTGTTGACTCAATCTTAAACGAAGCGGGAAAGGTAATTCCATGCCAAGGACAGCTGTTGACTCAATCTTAAACTAAGGGGAAAGACCATTCCATGCCAGGGACAGCTGTTGACTGAGTCTTAAACTGAAGGGGAAAGGGTTAAACTATGTCATAATTCATCAGAAAATACTTCTTTTTGTATCAATTCTTGGGCAGAATACCATTGGCACTTCCTCTGTGACTTGCACATTGTATTGCTATAAATGTGCAAGTACTCAATTATATTGTATGTCATGTCATTTAAGATGCATCATGCTTGAAATTCTATGACACCTACCTTCCAGATATTCAAGTTAGTTTTGCCATAAACAGTATCGGGGTATCAATTAATCATGACACATGGTTCAAATAAAAAAAAAAAAAGAAGCTTGTTTTATTATTTTGTATGGTAAAGAAACATTTATTGAGAAACTTTGGAGCCAGAGAGTTGGATGATAAGGTTCCCATATGCAAAGTTTTGAGAGATTACCTGGATGTGAAATTTCGTCTGGTTTGATATTTTAATGAACTCAGTACATGTGGTGAATATTTGAATCAGACTTCTAGATGAGTGCCTGCAATGTTCACATGCTGCAGGGTCACCAATGGCCTTGGCCTGGGCCCTCAGAACCCCACCCATGGTGAGAAAAGATTTGTCAGTGTTTTAACCAGGAAAGAGTTAACTCGTTCCATGCTGTGGTCACAGGCCTTGGTCAGTGGTTCTGGCACTGCCTGGCAAGTCATACTGCAGTTGCCACAAGGGCAGCTGCAGCATGACTTGCCAGGCAGTGCCAGAACCACCGACTTGAGACTAAAGGCATGTTTGTATTTGAGCAAAAAACTCTTTTCATAAAGAATTTAGATATGCAATTGTCGTCTTAAATCTAGGTAAATTATAATACGGAAAAATCAGGGACTGGCATGGAATGAGTTAAAAATCATGGTGGCACCCTGTCACCTTGGACTATATCCAAGATAACTCAGTGTATTGGTCTCAGACTATCTTGACATGTGTGGCCAGCTAGTTTGCTTCTTAGGGTGTGGTTTTGCATAAGACACATAGCTTGGAGCCAAATTAACTCGTCTTCTTTGACTTAAAATTACGTGTGGTTATGCCAGTTACCAATCTGATCACATGGTTGTTTTCATATAGGAACCTAAATGACAAGCACCCTGTTACAGTTGCTCTACCCTTGGGCGGCTGGCCCTAGGGCTGGGCCAGATTTGGTCATGTAAAGCAGATGTTGTTGCAACGATGGTAATGGTGAAATACGTACATATGAGAGATATCAATTGGGTCCTTGCAGATGTTGTCTCAAGGCAATATCCAACCAGTTTTGGATAATTTTCTTTGTTTTGATAATCTTGTTCATTTCAAGATTTGGGGATGTATTGGGAGACATGCATGTTGTCTAAATCTGCGCAAGTTTAGTTGTTCTAGCCCCAATGCAATCTGAAGAAATGAACACAATACTTTCAATGTTAATGATGGTAGTCAATGGACAGAGGTAACCATTGGATCTTGATTACTGACAATATGTTTCTACCCTGAAATGTCTGTTTCGCATGGATATTTCTCTAAAACGAATTCTCAGATTTTAATCAATTAAAAATGAATTTACTCTAAAACTACTCTACAGTGAAATTGTGTCAGCGATTTTCTAAGAAATGATCAATTATTTTTAAATGTATTTCAAAACTGAAGAGTCCCACGAACTTGATCAATTTCATAAAAACAACCATTTTTCATATCACCATTGTGAACAAACGCATGGTTATGAAAAACCCGGGATATGTTTCTTGCAGATACATGTGTTGATATTATAATAGCACAAATTTGACCATTTTATCTTGAATGTTTTTTGGAAATATCCAAAATTTTACAAAAACCACATTTTTACCCACAACATGTTGTTGTGGGTAAAAATGTGTTTTTTGTAAAATTTTGGATATTGTCAAAGTGCAACTCAGACCCCATGGCTTCGCAGACTGTTTCAGTATGTACACCAGCAAATATTTGAACTAGGTTCAAGTTGTGTAACTCTGATGGTGGTAGAATTTGTTGGGAAGCAGTGTTTAGCAGCAAATATTTGAACTGCATGTATATTCAAGTTGTATAGATCTGAAGGTGGCAGAATTTGTTGCAAATGGTGTTGAGTCTGATTGTGTGGGAACTGTGCAGTTACGCCACTCAAGCATTATGTAACGTACATTGACAATACTGTTGGGTCCAGTACATGCCAAAATGTAAATGTTAATGCCCCAGTGAAGCTTAAGTTCATTGTGCTCATGGCACAAAACCATGAAAATAAAAACAAAGTGAAATACATGTAGGATTTTAACATTGTTTGCATAGGAATTATGTCCAAAATAGTGACATTAAAACTACACTGAAATGCCAGAAAAACAAAAATTGTGAAAATTAAACATTGCAAAAATAAAGCAATTTACAGTATTTCAAAAAGCCTTTCTTTCTTTTTTTTTTTTTTTGTCCTGAAGTATTTAGTTTTGATTTTGTTTAACCATGGATTCTTAATAATTATGCCCCCCTCCTATCGAAGGAAGGGCGTATAGTAATCGCTTTTTCCCTGCATCTGTGTGTCCGTCCGTCTGTCTGCATTTTGTGTCTGAGCCATCATTCACTTGTCTTTCAACTTAGATTAATGTTTAACACACAGATGCATCTACACATAAGGGTGTGTTGTGTACCAAAAGTAGGTCACTAGGTCAAGCATTGGGGTCACAGTGACATATCCTTATAAAATTTTGTCTGGGCTATAATTCCTTTACTGTTTAACTTAGCTTCATAAAACTTCACACAGTTATATATCTTGACCTAAAGGTATGTCATGAAACTTAAGTGGGTCACTATGTCAAGTTTCTGGGTCATGGTGATATAATCATGTGAAAGGACGTAACACTTCATGTCCGGGCTGCAATTATGTTGTCCTTCAAGGTAGATTAATGAAACTTTACACACAGGTGCATCTAGACATAAGAGTGTGCCATATACCAAAAGTAGGTCACTAGGTCAAGTATCTGGGTCACAGTGAAATATTCCTGAAAAATTGTGTACCGGCTGTATTTCTTTCACTGTTTAACATAGATTAATGAAACTTACCACACAGATGCATCTGTACACAAGGGTGTGTCATGTACCAAAAGTAGGTCACCAGGTCACTATCTGGGTCACACTGACGTATCATTGTAAAATCATGTCCAGGCTATTGTTCCTTTAATATTTAACTAATTACTTTCATTAAATTTGACACCTACATATCTTGACTTAAAGGTGTGTCATGAAACAAAAGTAGGTCACTAGGTCAAGTATCTGGGTCTCCTGTAGTGGTGTCCAGGCTATAATTTGCTTGTCCTTCAACTAAGAATAATGAAATTTTACACACACATGCATCTGGACATAAGGGTGTGTCATGTACCAAAAATAGTCACTAGGTCAAGTATCTGGTTCCCAGTGACATGTTCTTGTAAAACTGTGTCTAGGCTATAATTCCTTTACTATTGAACTTAGGTTCATGAAACTTCACACACACACACACACACACACACACACACACACACACACACACACACATATCTTGACCTAAAGGTGTGTCATGAAACAAAAGTAGGTCACTAGATCAAGTATATGGGTCACAGTGATACATTGATGTAAAACTACATTATACTTCATGTTTGGGCTGTAATTTGTAATGTGTTGTGACTTAGAATCATGAAACTTTACACGCCTATGTATCTGGACACAAGAGTGTGTCATGCATAAAAGTTGATCACTAGGTTAAGTATCTGGGTCATGGTGATAGCCTATTTTTTATTGACTACAGTCATTACAAAATGAGACCTGTGATTAGCAAGGTTATAACTGAGGCGAGGGGGGCATGATTCCAGCAATCTCTGATTGCCTTTTGACTTGGAAATGTTTGGACTGTATTGTAATGTGATTTCCAGCATAATGGGTCTCTCAGCCACTCTATAGCATGGGAAACTGAAATGAAGCCAGATTGTCAATCAGTAAATTAATGTCAGTGCCAATTCTAATGATAGTTTTGGCATTTCAAATGCTCCCAATGGGAATTTAAGCTAGATTTTAAAAGTTTCAGAGACACAATACTCAGTTGCTGTATTTTACTTGTTTGTTGCTACTGTTTTTGTGATCATGGAAAATCAATAGCCCTACACAATGCACTTTTGTTACAGTGGGTCAGGCTGTTTTTACCCTCAGCACATAATAGCCAGAGGGTATTGCCGTCCCCTGCGTCTTCCGTCTGTCCATATTGTCAACATTACGATGATTTCTGAAAAATATTCATCACACATGTAGCTGTACCAAATGTTTGTCACAGAAGGACTTTATGATAGACCAGGTTGCTCCAGAAAATCAGTTGCCTTTAATTATTTTTATCACCCGCCCACGAAGTGGGGGAGGGGATATGGTAATGGGCACCGTCCCTGTGTCCGTCCGTCCGAAACAAATTTTGTCCGGCCCATATCTTCTACATTATTAATGCTACCTCTTCCAATTTTTTATGGTGGGTAGACCTTAGGTAGTAGGTGTGCATAGGCATTGTTTTGTGTGGCTACTTACTTGCATTAATTAATTAATTAACAAAGTTCGTTAAGCAAGACAAATTTTGTCCGGGCCATATCTTCTAAACTATTAATGCTAGCCCTTTGAATTTTTTATGGTGGATAGACCTTAGGTAGTAGGTGTGCATAGGCATTGTTTTCTGTGGCTAATTACTTCCATTAATTAATTAATTAACAAAGTTCATTAAGCAAGCTCAAGCTACCATACAAATTTTGTCCGGGCCATATCTTCTAAACTATTAATCCTATCCCTTTGAATTTTTTATGGTTGCTAGACCTTAGGTAGTAGGTGTGCATAGGCATTGTTTTGTGTGGCTAATTACTTTCATTAATTGATTAATTAACAAAGTTCATTAAGCAAGCTCAAGATTTGTCCGGGCCATATTTTCTAAACTATTAATACCAACCCTTTGAAATTTTTATGGCTAATAGACCTTAGGTAGTAGGTGTGCATAGGCACTGTTTTGCGTGGCTAATTACTTTCATTGATTAATTAATTGATAAAGTTCATTTAGCAAGCTCAAGATACAATACAGTTTTGTGTTTAGCATAACTTTGCAACTAAAAGTGGTAGCCCTTTAAGATTTTCAGCGTTGGTAGACCAGAGGTAGGAGGTGGATTTGGTAATGGGCACCGTTCGTGTGTCCGTCCATCCTTCTGTCCATCCGTCCGTCCGAAACAAATTTTGTCCGGCCCATATCTTCTTCATTATTAATGCTACCTCTTCCAATTTGTTATGGTGGGTAGACCTTAGGTAGTAAGTGTGCATAGGCATTTCCATATTGCCACCAACAGAAACCTTTCGCATTTTACCAACTATAATATACCAATGTACATCATGTGTATTTACCACCATGATTACTGTGGGCGGGGGATATGGCTAGCGTCAGCGGCTACTTGTTGAACTTTTTATGAATGAAACTTTTAATGTGTTTATTTCAAGGTTGTTGGCATGGCGTCAATCATTACCAAAATATCACAAAAAATATTGTCGGCAGCTTTACCAAATCTTTGTCAGAAATGCATCTTATGATGGACCAGGTTCCTACATGTATATAAAACCAGCCTCTTCTGATTATTTTTTTACCTTTTTATAAAACTTTTAATGTATTTTTTTGAAAGCCGTGTGAGTGGCATCAACCCTGATGATTTTACTGCTATATCTCAAGAAACATTCACCGCAGCATTACCAAATTTTTTCTCAGAGATGTATCTTATAATGGACCAAGATCCTATTTAAAACCAGCTTTCTCTTAGTATTTTTCAAGTTTTTTTTAAACTTTTAATGTATCATTTGAAGGCTGTCTGAGGGGCATCAACCCTGATGATGTTACTGTGATATCTCAAAATGTATTGACCACAGCTTTACCAAATTTTTGTCAGTGATACATTTTTGAGTGGACAAACTTCCTATTTAAAACCAGCTTCCTCTTTGCATTTATGAACTTCTTATAAAACTTTAAAATATTTATCTTCAAGGCTGTCTGAGTGGTGCACAAGGGGACGATGTTACCACAATATCTCAAGAAGGATCCAACACAGCTTCGCCAATTTTTTTTTTATCAGAGATGCACATCATAATGGACCACATTCCTAATAAAAACCGGCTTCCTCATATTATTTTTGAATTTGTTATGAAACTTTTGAAGTATTTGTTTTAAGGCCGTCTGAGTGATGCATGGTACAGTGATCTCTGTCACCAGAACTTGACCCAAGAACACATCCAAAAGTGCTCCTTCCGTCATAGGCAACCATATGGAAATTGTATGTGAAGTATTCTACTGTGAAGTCTCAAAAAAAAAATAAAAATGGCAGAATTGAGGAAAAACAGATTGTGGGTGCCAGGGTAATCCATTCTCTGAATGTTATTTTGTTACTTTGTTGCAGGCTTTGTTACACTGTTACAGGCTGTTTTATTTGCTTGCTGCAGGCATGTGGTTGGTATAACAACTTTGTATGGCAGGATGTTTTATTACTTTATTGCAGGCTCATGGTTAATATTACAACTTTATCATGTTTATCACAGTGCTGCAAGATGTTTTATTACTTTGTTCTAGGCCTAGGGTTGATATTACAACTTTATTACAGGGAGTCATGCTGTTTGATTACTTTGTTGTAAGATTGGAGTTGATATTTCATCTTTGTTACGAAGTGTCAGCCAATGAAGTGCCAAACAATTTTGTTAGTACAGCAGGTGTTGGTTCATATTCTATTATACACATTACACCTTTGTCATGTAACAGCAGAGTCTCTTATTTTAGTTTTGTTTCAAGTATTGGAATAATAATCAGGCTGTAGTTTTGATTTGCTACAAGTTTTGGGTCATGTTATCTGCTTACTTTTATTATAGACTGCAGGTTATGCTACAGTTTTGGTACATAATTTCAAAGACTGAAATTCTTATTGCAATTTCATCACATTATTGCAGGCTGTGGTTCGTGCATGACACAGGGGAGGAACCCAAGTCACATGGTGTGGTAGCCCAGCGCCACCCCCTGGAGGTTGGCTACATGAACGTAATACCACGATGCTTGGACTCAACTGGCAAATATCCTGTGTATGAAAATTTACAAGAAACATATGATGCCGTCAATGCTTACCTGGAAACAAACCCATTAGAGGGTAAGTAGCACTGTTAAAATTCCTTCCATCCCATTTCAACACAATTTTTTTCTTTATTTTTCTTTTTTTCCTTTTTTTGAATGAGAAAAAAAGATGAAAAATATTTCTCCAAAAATTGACTTAAATCCATTAAAGCTGTCAGTAAAATTAGTTTCATTGTCTTGGCTTTCATTTTCTATATTTCAGTTGTTTATAAATGTTTTATAATCACAACAGTGTGGAAGTGTGGGGCATTCTTGTTTGATGTGGTGCTGACTTTGGCCCATATCTTTCAACAAGGAAGTACCTGTCTGTAGGGGCAGATCCCTATGTCAAACATTGTAAAATACGTTGCTCTTGCCAAAGTAGCAACTTGGGATTGTATTAGAAAGTCATAATCATGTTCTTTGAACACACACTGAGCATTATACAATATCCAGTCACTAGCTTTGTAAAAAGCATTCTTTTTATCACCGCAAATGTTAGTATGGTGTTCCCCCACTTGTAAGACCCCTCTGAAGAGAGGCCACCCCCTCTAGAGAGGCCACTTCTCAGTGCTGCAGTGATGGCATTTTCATATTCCAGAAAGGTCACCCCTCTGGGCCACAATTGTGGTGCATTTGAGGGGGGCTTACAAGAGAGTGGACCATGAAAACCCATTGGGTTTCCACCAGAATTCATGTCATGATGCCTGACTGTCAGAGACTTTAGCTGAAAATTGACATGCATGTCCTGTTTTATCCTAAAAAGGTGGCAAGAATTACTTCTTAATTTTATAGCTCAGCTGACTTGTCAGTCAGCTGAGTTTATAGGATGGTCTGTACTCTGCTGTCTGTCCCTCCACAATTCACATTTTTGACTTCTCCAAAATTGTCAGCCAGATTGACTTCAAACTTGGTGGTGATGTACCTTGTGTGAGTTTCTACCAATTTTGTTCAAATGGTCAAGCTTCAGTGAGTTTTTCTATTTTTATGACTTTTTTTGTTCTTTTTGGGGGCAAATCTTAATCTCCAAAACCACTTATCCAATTGCTTTCATATCACATGAGACGCTCCTAGAGACTCCTACTTTTAATTTGTTCACCAGGTGGCACTGCATTTTCATTCTAATTTTAAGCTCAGCTGACTGACTAGTCAGGCTGAGCCTTTAGGGGGCTGAGTCGTCTGTCCGTCTGTTCACAATTACATTTTCGACTTCTCCGAAACGGTCAGCTAGATTCACTTCAAACTTGGTGGGGATGTGCCTTTGGTGGGTTTCTACCAAATGTGTCCAAATCTTCACGCTCCAGTGATTTTTTCATTTTTTATGAAATTTTTTGTGCTTTTTTCGGGTAAATCTTGAAAAATCTTCTCGGAAACCACTCACCCAATTGCTTTGATTTTACACAGGTACTCTTCTGGGGACTTGCTACATTTTTTTCTATTTTTTGAAATGATTTTTTGTGTGTTGTTGCTATTTTCGACTTCTCCAAAACCTGTCACTCTGATTAAGCTGAAACTTGGTGGATATGTTCCTTGTGGAAGAGTAAAACAAGATTGTGTACTAGGTGGGACTGCTGTTTTATTCCTGATATTTAGAGTTTTTTTCAATTCAGGTACTTATCAGTAAATGCACCTTTCCTATTGACAACTGTGCAAGTCAATGGGCATTCTAATGCTAATTATGCCCCTCGCAAGGGTGGATATACTGGATTCGTCATGTCGGTCTGTCCCTCTGTCCAACTTCTGTGGAAAAGCCTTGTACGGGCCAGAACTGCTTTATTATTTCATAGATCTTCCTCCAAGCATACATGACTGTTGTTTATCACTTGAGGTTGTGTCATGAAACAACATTGACCTTGAGGTTTATAAGTCAAGGTTACAGCAGACATCTGTAGCCAAACCCTTGTCCGGACCGTAACTCCTTCATTAATAATCACATCTTCTTAGAACTTTGTATGGTTATTCTCTTTCACTACATGGTGTGTCATGAGGCAACCATAAGCTTAAGCTATGTAGGTCAAGGTCACAGTGGTCATTTGTCATTAGACAAGCATTTGTCAGTAGACACATTCTCGTATGGACCAAAATATTTCCTCTTGCTCTTCTTGATTATTGTTTCTTACGAAAGGGTATGTCACTCACCATGTCCATCTGTCTGTCTGTCCGTCTGTGGAAAAGCCTTGTTCAGGTCGTAACTTCTTTATTATTTCATAGATCTTCCTCCAACTGTACATTACTGTTGTTTATCACTTGAAGCTGTGTCATGAAACAACATTGACCTTGAGGTTTGTAGGTCAAGGTCACAGCAGATAGCTGTAGCCAAACCCTTGTCCGGACCATAACTCCTTCATTAATTATCACATAATTATTTTTAAAACTTTGTATGCTTATTCACCTTCACTGCAAGGTGTGTCATGAGGCAACTGTGAGCTTAAGCTATGTAGGTCAAGGTCACATTGGCCAAGCGGGGGGTATCCAGTCTTGTTGGCGACAACTGTTTTAGTTCACATTGTGGATTTCTGTGAAGAAACTGTCTGTCAGATTGACTTCAAACTTGGTGGAATGTAACTTGGGTGGGTCTCTACCAAGTTTGTTCTAGTGGTCATACTCCAGTGATTTTTGATTTTTTTATGATTTTCTGGGGGGGAAATCTTAAAAAGAAGTTTTAATAGGAATGGTTAACATGGGAATTTCTGGTAATGGCTATAACTTCAATACTTCTGTCCAGATTTGTGTCAAACTTGGTAGGAATGTACCTTTGATAATTGTCTACCTATTTTGTGCAAGTGGTCATGCTCCAGCGATTTATGGACCTTGACCTCATTCCCAAGGTCACAGGATAACTGACATGAAATTTACTGTTCACTTGATAACTTGAGATCTGTTTGGAGTTATGACCTTGATGTTGCACATGTTAATGTTTCTCTGTGAAGGTACTGCTTAGACAGTACATGAGTGACCTTGACCTCATTTCTGGGATCACAGGGCAACATAAATGAGTTTTACCCTTCACCATAACTTACTGTTAGGAACTACTTGAACTGGTGCCGTGATGTTGCACGTTAGTGTTCTTCTGTAAAGATCAGACTTACTCGCTACATGGGTGACCTTTATCCTATCCCAAGTTCACAGAACTGCATTGCCACAAGGGTGATGAATGTCTAGGTCAGCTGAGCATGGGCTGTTCTCACAGCCCTTTTGTTCATGATTTTTTGTGTTTCTGCTATTTTTGACTTCTGTAAAATTGTCACTCAGATTAAGCTGAAACTTGGTGGATGTGTTCCTTGTGAAAGGGTCAACCAAATTTGCTCACTAGGTGGCACTGCTTTGGATTTCTGATTTTTAACGTTTTTTTTCAGTTCAGGTACTTTTCAGTAAATGCACCGTTCCTATTGATTACTATGTAAGTTAATTGGCATTCTATATGCTAATTCACATTTTTGGACTTCTCTGAAGGCACTGTCAGTCAGATTGACTTCAGACTTATTGGCAATGTACCTTGGGTGCATCTCTACCAAGTTTGTTGAAATGATCAATGCTCCAGTGCTTTTTGGATTTTCATTTGTTTTTGGAAAATCTTGCAAAAAAGTTTTAATAGGAAAGTTTAACATGGGAAATTCTTGTACTGGTTATAACTTAAATAACTTTGTCCAGATTTGTGTCAAACTTGGTAGGGATGTACCTTTCATAAGTGTCTTACCTATTTTGTGCAAGTGGTCATGCTCCAGCGATTTTTGGACCTTGACCTCATTCCCAAGGTCACAGGACAACTGAGATGAAATTTACTGTTCACTTCATAATTTGAGATCTGTTTGGAGTTATGACCTTGATGTGTTGCCATGTCAGTGTTTCTCTATGAAGGTCACACTTAGACAGTACATGAGGGAGCTTGACCTCATTTCTGGGATCACAGTGCAACACACGTGAATTTTACTTTTCACCATAACTTGGGAACTAATTAAACTGGTACCTTGATGTTGCATATATGTTAGTGTTCTTCCATCAAGGCCAGACTTACTCACTACATGGGTGACCTTGATTCTTTCCCAAGTTCACAGAGCTGCATTGGCACAAGTGTGATGAATGTCTGGGTCAGCTGAGCATGGGCTGTTCACACAGCTCTCTTGTTTCAACTGACAAGAAAATAACATTTTTGTAAGGCAATGAGTTACACAGTCAGTACATAGACTCTTAGTATTGATACATATTTTGGGTAGCATTCGTTTTAGTGTTTGGGGGTATTTCACTCCATATTATTGACCTTTCAAATTTTATGGGCTTTATGGCCTGTTTGTTTTTTTGGGGGAGTGAATAGAAATAAATATATATACATATATATATATATATATATATATATATATATATATATATATATATATATATATATATATATATATATATATATATATATATATATATATATATATATGTATGTATATATATATATAAAGCAACTTTAAAAATGTAATATAAAATTCCCGTACATTGTATACATGTTTTTTTGAAAAAAAACAAAAAAAAACCTTGTGTGGAGCATCACTCTTTGATGTATGCCTGAGTGCTGCATTTCATTTCATTTGGCGGAGCATGACCTTTACTGGACTCGAAGGCCAAATGGTTTGCATCTTGAGTTAAGTGTTTATTGATGTATATGATAGCCTTGGTTTTGATCTTTGCTCATTAATTGGATGCCCCTGACTGCAACACCTCATGGTCAGATTGTCCATTCAAATTGTTCGTCATTGTGGGAAGAGCTTTTACACAGAAGAATCTGTCAATTATCTCTTTTGTAAAGTCAAATGCTGAGGGGGCATTGTCATAAAAAACACAGGTCCTCACATTTCCATCAGATTGGCATCGCCTCGTAACCTTTGTTCTCCGTTTCAAAGCCACGGCATGATAAATGAGCGTGGTTCAGGTTTGATAGACCAGACTGACGCTGTGTGTGTATTTTGGATAAGATATGATTGATTGCAATGGTAAAGGCCAAACTGACATCACAGTACCAAAAAAATAAAAAAAAGAAAAAGAAAAGGCAAGAGAAAAAATTCTGGAGTAGACATTAAAGAGACAAAAAAAAAATCCTGCCATGATCCTAAGCCAGATAGGTTACTACTTGTTCTACCTGAAATGCTGAAGCTCTAGAAATTTTCATGCTCAACTTTTGCACTTTTGCTGCTACCATTCACTGAGCAAAATTGAAATCTACAAAAATATCTCAAAAATAAAAAAAAAGAAAAAAGAAAAAAATCAAGGCACATTCACTTACCCTTAGAAAGTTTATAAGATGAATTATTCCATTTCATGGGAACATGTGCAAATTTATCACATTTTTTGATAGGGCTTCACAACCCTGGGACACTGGCAAAAACTGTAGCATTGTATTTGCATAATGTATAGCCTGATTCTCGCAGAACTGCAATAGACATTTCAAAACTGTGTAGCTGGGATATTTAATTAGCCCTAACAGTAATAATTTGATTCATATTAAGTAATCTTGTTTTTCTTTTTTCAGGTGAAATTTTAACAGTAGAAAGTGTGCCTGTCAAGTTACCGAGACGATTATGGCAGGGACCAGAGGTAGACCCTGACCGAACGTACTGGCCAGATGACTACCTGCGCCATATTCTATATATTACCAGAATATACTTTGTGTATGGAGAACCTCACCAAGAATTCATAGGTAGGTTATGCCTCTATCACAAATGTCATAATTGATGCCACTGACAGTCGTGATCCAGTCGTTGTGATGACGGATAAATACAAAGACTGAAGGACCCAAATGCAAATGTGATAGATAAAATATAAAGGGGATCGATTTGTAAGTGGCCATATGGTCATGCACATGGAAAGTGGCATGTTAAGTTATGGTAGGTCTGTTTGTAAGAGTAGTAAGACCTTGCGTGACCTTGTGTATGACCTTGGCTGCTTCTTTGGCCAGAGTGTTTCAGTGAGTGGTGGCCTTAGAATGAGCCAGTTTTCTGGAACTATTATTTTTATTTCAGCATTTTCATACCCTACCCTCATTTTCCTGTCACAAATTATACAAGTATCACCTACAGTTTGTAAATATATTCTCAAGACAATACATTAATTACATGAGACCTACATGGACAGCCAGTCCTGTGACTGAGCGATTACTGGTGACTGCTTGGAAGTGAGGCTTGCACAGCAAGGTGCCAAAAGCAATTGAATCCAGCTAGTGAGAGGCTCAGAATCACTTATATCAAAGCCTGAACAGATAGCAATATGAATTATCTCAATTCTGGTCAAAAGAATATTTTGGGTTCCAAGTGAATGGCCTCATAGAGGCCCATAGAAAGAATATTTGCCCCTCTCCCCACAAACCTTTGTGCCCCCCCCCCCCACCTACCCTCTGAATAAAATTATTGGTAATATGTTGTTAAGTCAACTTGTGTTTTACATGGATGCAGAATTATATCATTTACATTATCTCTTCTTCTATACTGTTGTTATATATTTTCCACTGAAGTTTTATTCAAAATTTGTACAAGTGATTTCTACACCATTAGACCTAGCTGATTAAGGCCCCTTATTAAGCCATGGTCGCATGAAAATCCATGACCAAGATTAGCTAAAGTTGTTATGGAAAAGTATTGCAATGGCACCTGCTACATGTGGGGACCGCCAGATGGCACTGTTAAGGCTACAGGACTTAAGGCAACATGCAGGACTTTCTTTTCCAACCTTCAGTGAAAGAAAAGTCACACACTAAAATATGGAGCAGGGTGGGGTGGGGATGGGAGTGGTATTTGGAAGGGGCACAAATATTCCAGCCTGATTGGGTCCCAGGGGGGCTGAATATTTCGGCCTAGGACCCAACCACTTGTTGAATATTTTGGCCCCATGCAGGGCCCATCTGTTTGGGATCCCAACTCTTCAGTAACACCAATAGACTTAGTGTCATGAGTGCAGACATTGTACCCCGGGAAAACATTTGCAGGACTGAGTCACTCAGTACATGTACAGGCAATCTGTTTGCTTTCTTTGTGATCAGATAAAAAGGATTTATTAAAGCTTCTCGACACTTGGCATCATTGGGTTTGAGCAAAACCTCACAGGAGATTGCATAAGAGTGACATTTACATGGTTCTGAAGGTCAAAACAATGGTTGTAAGACATGGAAAAAAGTGACTCTTTACTGTATGCCCCAAGAAGGGTCATATGTCTTAAAACAAAAAGAAATTTTAGGCAGGCGATAAAACACATTGTCCTGTCTAAAAATGCCATAAAGCTAGATTACTTTATAAGCCCTCACATGTACACAGCTTGCATTTATATTCAGGACAAATGTATACGTATCATCCAAACCTGAGTGCATTTCTATTTTCCGTGGCAATATATGATGGCCAGGAAAACTGAATCAAATTGAGTTGATCCTGACTTCTGATGGTCAGTTGCAGCTGACGCTAATATTAGTTGACATTGCTGATTTGGCAGCCTTGTTTTATTGGCATTTAACATGGGTTTATGAGGACCATGATATCCAGTGGACAAGTGATTTAGTTTTGTGTGGGTCTGCATATTAAGCTTCTATCCTCTCCCGTGGAGGCATTCAGATTAGATTGAAATAATAAATCATGCACCTTTGAAGAACTCCTAAAGGGTTGGACCAGCCTCACAATTGGCAGAAACGGATGTACAAGTCTGACATTTTGGGGATAAATTGATTTGAGGGGAAATACAGACTGGTGATACAGGAAACCTTTGCAATTCTATTGACTAAATTACGATGCCAGTTGCACCCGCACATACATGTATTGCCCACTGGTTAGCGGTAGAACTTGAGGCCAACCTCCCCACTTGCCATGGTCAGGCGGCAGGTGAACTGAGAAATTTGTTTTGCGCAAGGTAAGGCATGCTAACATGTAGAAGCAATGCCTTTCAGCACCAGTCAGTGACAATGGCACTAGAACACAACCTGGGTATTTGATCTCACTTTTCTCAAAATTGGGTAAAATTCAATATGTGAAAATGACAGTGATCCCTCTTCATAATGGTGGTGTTGAGGTGCACAGAGAAGACCGTGTCATAGCAAAAGCACCTTAGCACACAGGGATCTCTAACATAGAAAGGAGAGCCAATTAAGGGACTATAGTATTACATCAGAATCGGCCTTGTAGCGAGGTGTTATAAAGAGGGAGCATTGTATGTTGTGGTTATACCATGACTGTGTGTACATACATTGAATATGACAGATCAGGTTTCCACAGAGAGAATGTATTTTCTAAAATTTCTAGTCTCATTTTATACCATTTGTTAACTCTTTAAGTGCCCAGTCTTGGACTGAGTCAACAGCTTTTCTTGGTGTGCATTGCCCCCAGTGGATGCTGAGAAAAACTGTTAACCTGGGATATTTTCTCTGGCACTAGAGGCGTGCTGGTACTTGAATGAAAGTTTTTTTGTTTTTTGTTTAAAGGGAATATGAATCTGAGATCCTTTTTGATAATTCAAACTAGTTTCACTTTAGTAGATCAACTTAAGATGTGATTGGTACTGAGAGATAAACATGTTAAGGGAGGCCTAAGTTAATGCACGGATGGTGTGTGCATTGTCTGCCAGGGAGAAAATGAGGGATTTAGACTACACGTGTTGATACTTGAATGGAAGCTTGAGTTACGAGGAATTTCAATTAGAAGCTTCAAATCATAACCAGGAGTTTGTCACTGGTATGAAATGATAAACCTAGAATGAGGCAGATTATGGAATACATGTATGGTTTTCAGTTAATGTCCTCTGGGATGCCATGTTTAGTTTGACCAGTGAAAAACAAGTGTGCACTTAAAATTTACACTGTATCAAATGACCATGGAACTAATCTGGAATCTATCTGTGCATGCGGTTCTCTGATTTCATTCTGCTACAAAAATTGAAGATAAACCACTAAAGCGGGGGAGTAAAAGCGAAATGAAGTTATATCACAGCCCCCACCCTAAAACATTGGAGCTGAACCTCTTATGGTGTTCCCTCGATGGAGTGCCTTCTGAGTATGATTCCTTCACTATGATTCATTTTCATGTGGTCCATATATGCATTAAGCAATTATTTTGATTGGTCCGTAACTGGGTGCCATTTGTGCTGATTGGCCAACAGATGGCTGGGGTGAAATTTGATTGGCTCAGGGGGCAATATTGTCATTTTGTATCAGTTAGTGACTATTTCATGTTCTATGTTTGTCTATGGTAAAATGTTTAGAGTGGAAACAGAGATAATGGATTAGCCTTGGGATCCGTGCCACAAATTTCCCAAGCAACAATCATTGTATGGCTGAGCTGGTCTGTCAGTGTTGCATGCATTTCAACAAACACCTCACAGAATGGCGCTCATAGCTGGCACAACTCTTTCTTACCAGCATATGAGGTATTGATTCAGTGTTAGGATGGCCTGTACCCAACCGTCCCATTCCATCTGTTTTGTATATGCAAATATGGACAATCATGGTGTATGAATATTGTCTGGGTCTTGTATATAAGTACTGTCCAAAACATGAGCTTCATGCACAACGAACAGTTGGAATGACAGAAGTGTGCGTGAAAACACCAATTACGTGACCATTTTATTATTGAACAAATGAAATGTCAATGAAAACACCGAGTGTGTGAAAGCTATTGAAAAACTGAAATGTCAATGAAAGCAGTAAGACTGTGAACACTTTGTGGACAGCAGCAGAAGTGTGTATGAAGATACCAAAAGTGCCAGCACTTTGTGGAACAGCTGAAGTAGCACCAGAAACACACAGCATGTGAACATCTAATGGAACAGCTGAAATGGATGTCAATGAAACAAGTGTGGGAACTCTTTGGCACAGCTGAATTGCCATAAAACACCAAGTGTGTGAACACATTGTGTGACAGCTAAAGAGCCATAAGACTACGAAGTGTGTGAACACATTGTGTAACAGCTAAAGAGCCATAAAACACCAAGTGTGTGAACACATTGTGTTACAGCTAAAGAGCCATGAAAACTCCAAGTGTGTGAACACATTGTGTAACAGCAGAAGAGCCATGAAAACACAAAGTGTTTGAATACATTAACAGCAGAAGAGCCTTGAAAACACCAAGTGTATGAACATGTGGTTTAACAGCTGAAGAGCCATGAAAACACCACTTTTGTGAACACATTGTGTAACAGCTGAAAAAAAACACAAAAACACCAATGTGTGAACACATTGTGTGATAGCAGAGCAGGCATAAAACACCAGTGTGTGAACACCTTGTGGAAGAGCTGAAGTGCACGTAGCATGAGATGTGTGAGCAGTTTATGAAACAGTCAAAGTATCCATGAGAACATCAAGTGTACAAATGCATTGTGGAAAAACCGAAATGTCAAAAGAAAACACCACATGTGTGAGCACTTTGTACAACAGCTCAAGTATCATTGAAAACACCAAAATGTGTGAACACTTTTTGGAATAGCTTTAGTGTCAATGAAAACACCAAGTATGGGAACATAGCATAAAACACATTGGAGCAGGCCCCAAGATACCTCAACATGTGATTTTCATCTTCTGACAGTCTTCTGAAAAGTAAAGGTATATACTTTGTCCAGAAATCAGATTTTCCAACATTGGTAGTCCTAGGAATATTGTAACTTGGTTTATAAAAGGTTTCTTCAAAATATGTTCATATTGTAAATTGGTTTATAAAATTTTATTCAAAATACATGTATGTTCATATATTGTCATTTTGCAGGGCAACCATGAATCTACATACTATGTGGACCTGAGAACAGTTTTACAATACTGATTCAGATTCAAACTTTGCAACCTCCCAGGTATCCAGAAAGTTACTGTCCTTTCCAAACACAATGAGGCATCAGTTCCAGTCCATCAGTGTTATTTGTCCATGTTCACTCATGCTATACTGAAGTAGCACATTCCTTGGTCAGTGCTGTTGCTTGGTCTTGCCTGTTGGGTCCAGCTTCAAGCAGCTGGAACATGACATACTGTTTTCTGAGGCAATGATAAAAAACTGCCCGTAGACGAAGTATGTTGGTGCTCAAATAAAAACTTTATGAGGTTCTGACATATATGTGATAATGCATGAGTGAGGTCTGCATTGCCTGGCAAGCCATGCTTCATCTGCCCTGCCAGCAGCTGGAGTACAGATGGATGACACTATCAGACAATCTTATTATCATACTGGTGTTTTAATGGTGCCATTGCCATGGTTTAAATATCCATTATCGTGCTAGTGTCTTCATGGTGTCAGTGTCACAGTTTCAACCCCATTTTCATAGTGGTGTTTCCATGCTGTCAGTGTCATGGTTTAAATATCCATTATCATACTGGTGTATTCATAGGTCAATGTCATGGTTTAAACCCCATTATCATACTGGTGTTTTCATGGATGGTGTCAATGTCATGGTTTAAATATCCATTATCATACTGGTGTCTTCATGGTGTCAATGTAATGGTTTCAATCCCATTATCATACTGGTGTTTTCATGGTTTCAATGTCATGGTTTCAACCCCATTATCATATTGGTATTTTCATGACCAGTGTTAATGTCATAGTTAAACCCATGTATATAGTCATGCTAATGCCTCTGTCATGGTGCAATAATCTCCAAGATCATCAGTTGATGGTCTCATCAAGCATGCAAATTGTAGTGTGTGCTACACGAAATGTGCCAATGATAATACTGATACACAGTAATATCACCCCCTTGGATGGAGATGTATACCACTTGCATTGTACATCAATAGGTTGCTACCTGATACATGTATATAAAAGCAGGGCTGTACATGGTGGTGTTTCTCTATTTTACAGGTGCAGAGGACTTCATGCCCGAGTTCCTAGAGGTGCCACGCTGGTATAGTGTGTATGGAGCCTACCCAAAGTACACAAGTTATGTGTCGGCCATGCACAAAGTTAAAACATGGATGCAAGAAGTACAGGTGAGTTGGTACACTGATCTGGACATGCCCTTCCTGGTTCTTTTCCATAGTGTCAAGAATCCATGGAGATATTCCTGTCCTCCCTCCAACCCAATCTGTCAAGACCTATATAAGAATCACCCAGAATGGTGTATCACCCAAATGGGAACGTTCCAGTATGTTTTTCGGTTGTCTGTCCTTGTGTCCATCCGTCAAGGTTACATCCTTTTGCTTTCATCTAGGTACCATTTGTTTGTGAACACAATATCTCAGACTTACTATCCTTCAGAAACTTAAATTTACTGCATGTGTACCTTGATGCCATATTTTTGGCTTGATTACAGTTTGTTGACCTTCACCTCACTTTCAAGGTCACAAACCCATGTTTGCACAAAGGTAAAATCATTAGTCAATGCTTTGAATTGAAATGCTACTTGTTTTATCTGTTTTGTTTTTGTTTCTTCAAACAGAGACACTATGTTACCTATTTCTCTGTGCATCTGTATGTCTGCAGGTCTGGTGATAGATAAATATCAAGACCTCTTGGGGAGATAGAGCTAAACTTTTGGGCAACTCATTGGTACTGAAACTTGGATTGATTCTTCTTAGAGATACCTGTTGATACAGACACAATACATTTACCATTCAAACTCCCTCAAACAGCTATATTGTATAAATGTTGTTAAGTGGGGTAGGTTTTTGCTGCCTGCCTACAGGGTTCAAGGAGGCTTGTCTTATGGCTGAAGACAGATATTGTGGTACCTGTTCTAAAGACCACCTTTCATGAGAGACAGCATATATTTTTAACACCTCTCATGACACTGGAGTCTATTTCTGTAATAAATACACCTGTATTTTAAGATAACCTGCACTACAAGACTTACCTTTTACTGGTGGTAAGGACTGTCATAAGGTAGTAGGTACAATGAAAGGAGATATTTTTAAGTAATATCAGTATATGTATTAGTAGGTATACTTACCTCTTTAATACCATTTGCCAAGACCTCTGTGTCAGGGCTGAACGCCCATGAAATCGAGTTGAGTATATATTCACTCACTTGATTCCTGAAAACCTGATGGTCCTGTGGGGCCATCTCTCAGTTCCTGTGGAACTGGTGGTGACTCATGGTGTGCATGCTTCCCGTATCATCCTTCCTCTTTTGAATATTGGTCAGTTGATGTGAGCTGTAAGAGGAAGTGGGGTTGGTTGGGTAGGCTTCTGGTGGTCGAGAGGTAAGTATACTTACTATTACTGATATTACTTAAAATTATCATGTATTAGTTATTTAACATTACCTCTCAACCACCATTTTCTAATATACAAGTGTATAGGTGGAGGGTGTAACATTACTGGCATACTGACAACATTTGACCACCAGGGCTGGTAGCTTGGGGGTAACCATCGGTCTGAGTGGAGATGCAAGGTCTGAAAGGAAAACCTCAGAGGTACGTGGAGTTGAGGCTGCCAACAGCAGAATCCAGCCGAAACCAGAAATCCTCCTTACCAACGAGGATGGGGGCCGCACTGAAGGCCCCGGTGCTTGCCCATCAACATGAAAGCTGTCCGCCTGGTGGGTAGACGCTATTGGTTTCAGCTCCATCGGACCTGGAGATTTAACAGGACCTAGTTGCAAATCTGGCAGGCACCTGGGAGCTGGTATATGGTTCCTTAGGGCAGTGGACTCCTGTGTCGGACCGGCAACAGGCCTGGACTTTAAGACAAACTGCCTGATACTGTCCGAGATTAGGTCAACTAGGCAGGGAGCCCTACAAGGCCCACTAAGGAATGCACCGACCTATAGGCTGCATCCAATCTAAACCACAAGAGCATCATAAACTGGAACATGGTGCTTGCTCTGATGGGATCCAGAAGGCTGAACGGGTGACTATTAGAACCTAAGCAAAGGAGCTTGTGACCCCCGCAAAGGCGTACATGCCTTCCCCTAGCACTATCATGTCACGCAAGTAGTGCTCCATGAAAGTTGTAGACGATCACCAGCAGCAGGCCCGCAGCATGTTGACAACCATGACATTCTGTAGGGTGTGCCAGCAAGCACTGGAGGCTCGCACCTTGTGAGCTCTGGCTGAGACAAGCTGCAAGGCACCAGGCCTTTCCGGCAAGATCTCATAGGCCTCAAGGATCGTCTGCTTAATCCACAAAGAAATCATGTTTCTACACACTTAATTGGTACTTACACGGGTTACTCAGTGGTGTAGAGCGGGTGACCTCTGTCCTCTGAGACAGTCTGTGCGTGAAAGGCACCAGCAAAGGGCTCTCACAAGACACAGGGCTCTTTCCTCGAGGGGAAGAGCAGTATCCATAGCACAGAGGTTAAGCCCTTTAAGGCCATAGCCGGATCTCGAGCCACATGGTTCTTTGCAAGAAGCCCGAGAGATAAAAATAACTCTCCCGATGTGAACATCCAAGACTTTTGCAAGGGTTAAAGATATGGCTGATCAGAAACCTCCACTGTTCTCAAACTCTTGTGTAAAACTTCCCACTGATACAATAGGAAGTTGTCGATGTCTGCAATGCGTGGAGACCAAGGGTGGATTCCATTACTGACACACCAGTCGGAAAACAGGTTCCATCGAGCCGAGTAAACAGTTAGAGAAGAAGATCGAAGCCCTCCTCTGACAATTCTCTCTGAGACCGATTCCGACAAGCCTATGTGAGATAACCGCCAAACTCGGAGGTTTAGCACTTGAGGCTTCCTGTAGAAAACGCTCGACTGCGGCTGCACCAGAAGCGTTGGCTATGCTGGCCAGTCGTCCAGATACACATGAACGCAAACTGCTGAGCTAAGAAGGTAAGCAGCGACTGTCTGCATAAACCTGGTAAACACCAGCAGTGCCTTGGTAAGCCTGAATGGAAGCACCCTGAACTGGTATACTTGGCCTGCAAATGTGAACTGCAGATACTTCCATGAAGTCTTCACGATTGGCACATGGAAGAAGGCGTCCTTGAGATCCGGGGACGTCATCCATTCCATGGGCCGCAAGCCTGCTGCCACCAACTGGGGGTCTCCATCCGAAAGGAAGGGATTTCCAGGAAGGTGTTTAGTGTCGACAGGTCTATGAGTGGGCGCCATCCTCCGTCCCCCTTGGGGACCAGGAAGAACAGGCTGTAGAAGCCGGGAGAACCTTGATCCTCGACCCGTTCTATGATGCACTTGCTCCAAAGCACCTGAACCACCTCTAAGAATGCTGATTCTTTGGGTTCGCAATGGGCAGTTCAAACCACATGAGTTCTCGGCTCTACAGAGGCCTGTCTTTGCCAAAAGGCAGTTTGTAGCCATGTCTCAGGATGTTGAGGACAAATGAATCGTCTGTGATTGACTCCCAGTGCGTATGATATGCGGTGAGGCAACCAAAGACCAGGCGCTGCACGGAGTCTAACTGTGTGGTGGTTGGCAATCCTGAGATAGGGTGATTTGGTATACAAGAGTCAGGAATGCAGAGGCTTTCCTGTCTTCTTGCCTCTACCGAAAGGCTTGCCCTTCTCTGAGTGTGTTCTCCAGAGACAAGCCCCGGCAGCACAGCTTAATAGCTCCATGACTGTCTGCCTGTAGTGGGACCACAGCTTGGTCACCAACCCGACTCTGAATCAGGGCCTTGCCAAAGTGCATCAAGGGAGCAGGTGCTGTGTCCATGGGAACGCAGGCCGAATCTCCCGCAGAACCTGTGGTCACTGGCTCTTTGTGCCTCTCAGATCGCGAACGGCGAGATTGACGAGGCTTGTATCCAGGACCATGGCTGCCCCCTAATCAGTAGTCTGCAGGCAGGAGGGGTCCAAAGGGAGCTCAGTGAACTCCAGAGCCTCAGTGCCAAGAGAGAGCTGGCTCAAGGCAGAAGCAGTGAGCTGCTCAGCTGTCAGAGTCTGCTCAGACTCAGCTCTAGTGACTGCTAATGCAGAAGACAGAGTCTCTGACCACAACCACCGTGCCTGTCAGAGCTCAAGTTCGGCTTGCCGCTCAAGAGAGAGTGGCAGCATACCCGGTTCAAATGCAGGGACCAGTGGAATCTCCAACTGCTCACTCTGGGGCAAAGCCACCTGAGGTGCAGAGGGGACTGCTTTCATTGCTGGTGGGGGAACGGATGATGTCACCTGGACCACTGTAGGTGCTGACACCGCAGGGGTCACAGACCCACTGATGGCAAAAGGCGCTCCTACAGATCTGGGTGTCTTCCTTCTGTCACCTCTTTGTCTTGGCTTACAAACCAAGCTCTCGGACATGAGAGCTCGGAAAGTTTGCCCAGGCACCTATGGTTTGCTGGGCACTCTGGACTTACAATTCAAGCGCTCAGACCCGGGTGCTCGGACTGGCTGAGGTGCAACTGGCTTTCCGTACTTCTTGAACTTACAATCTGAGTGCTCGGACTGGCCGAGGTTCTAGAGTACCCAGACGGGAACCTGAAGGTTTGCATTCCGGATGCGCAGGTTTGTGTAGCTGATGCTCCGAGTGCTCAGACCCAGAGGACCAAGATCTCAACAGCTCTAGCCGATGCTTGGCTGATTTCTTCTAAGCAGACTCTGAAGAAGTAGCAGCCAGTGGTTGAGAGGGGGGTGAGCAATGCACGAATCATCTCAGCCTGCATCTGCATGCTCTTTGACAGAGACTCCAAAGCAAGGGCAAGCTTTGGGTCAGTGCCAACAGCGCTCGTGATCCCCATGAGATGATCTCTTGCTTCCTGACTTTTGACTGACATCTCTTCACCTTTCTCTCGCGAGGGGTTTCTGGTGCAGAAACATCAGCAACATAAGACTGTGGACAAACTGCATGAGTAAGTCTGTGCTTTTTCTCATGGGGATTCATAGGCTAGGACTCAAAGGAGTCAGCCATTTGAGCTCGGCGTTTGACAGCTACGACCTGCCACCCATGCCTCGCAGGATTCAACTTTCTCCTTGCCTGCTTGAAGAGCAGCTATTTGTCCTCTACCCAATCCTGACAGTATTTGCAAGTTTGTTCGCAAGAGCAAACTTGACCCAACTATAGGCAACAACCATAGCAGTGTGGATGGTCGTCCCAAGCCACCATGTAGTGGTTCCATGAATCCAATTTTTGTCCACGATCCAACAAGGATGTAGACAGAGTGGCCACTGGATCAACACCCAGAGCTTGACTCCAAAAGAAGGCAATTGCTTGCTGTGCACTGCTTTCCCTCTCTCTGTGATCAGTTTGTCCAAATACCATCTTGAAATTCAAGGTTTCGAGCCAATGACCAGCTTTACTCCCAACTATTTCACAGGTATCTGAATACAGAAATGAGCGTCCTAGGTTTCCGAAGATTCTCGGACCACTGAGTAAAGATTTTATGCAAATTAAATTTATTTGCGTAAAGCACTATAGCAGTGAGTGTGAACAAAAGTTCAAGGAGCCTCAACTCGAAAGAGCAGGTCAATAATGGCGCCCAAAAGAGGAAGGATGATATGGGGAGCATGTGCACCTTGAGTCACCACCAGCTCCAAAGGAACTGAGAGATGGCGCCACGGGACCATCAGGTTTTCAGGAATCAAGCGAGTGAACTTAACTCAATTTCATGGGCGTTCAACCCAGACACAGAGGTCTTGGCAAATGGTGGTCGAGAGGTAACATTACATAACTAATACCTGTCTTCAGAGACTGCTCTAATGAGAGACCACCTGTTTTCATTTTTCGGGTGGCCAGGTTTCACTCTACTGCTGTACAGTGACACCTGTCTTGAAAGACCACTTGTCCAGGATACTTAATTGTACTTAATATCTCTTTATGCCTCCTTTGAAAGACCACCTGTCTTGACAGACCACAACTTGGTCATCAATAGGATGGTCTTTTCAGACAGGTTTCACTGTACTGCTGTATTGCTATTGTGGCTTGGATGCAGAAAAAACATCTGATGTCATCTGGTTCTTTTGTGTCATAAAGAAAAGTGTGACATCAGGCAACAGCTTCCTCTCTGCCTTTTGGCCACATCCAGAGTGAGGGAAGCTGCTGAGTGTATCTGCCAAGGGTTAACCTATGTGTACTCCTGTCCCTGGTCCCGGTGTGTCAAGTGCATTTACCCTGGCATGATAATACTCCTGTGCAATCTTTAGATCCTGAGTAATGACTCCAAGAGTAAATATTGTGAGAGACAGTAAGCCCTGGACACTGCGTGATGTGTCTCCGTGTCCATGACATGCACGATGTTTTGTTCTCAGGGCCCTGCAAGTGGACATGCCCTGCTCTGGGGGCGACAGACCCAACAACAGCTTGCTGTCTGTGGCATGCAGTCAGCATACTCCATCATATTTTGGCCTTTGGTATGAATGTGTTGAGAATATATATATACATATCCATATGGACTACTTGTGCCCCTGCATTGGGTCGTGTTATACAGCAAGTTTTTGACTCATATGGAAATTGTACTGTTTAATAATTCACAAATCCCTAGGTTTCATTCACAAAACCCTGAGATTTACCAACAAAACTATAGGTTTTATCACAAAACACCGGGTTTCTTGATCAAAACCCAGGGTTGTGCTTAGTTATTGAATTTTGATATCATTTTTGACAAAACCCTGGGTTTTGTGTACAAAACCTTGGGTTTCATGAACAAAACTCAGGGTTTAGGTACAAAACCTTTGGTTTTGAGCATGAAACCCGCAGTTTAAGAGCAATACTCTGAGTTTTGATCACAAAACCCTTGATTTTGTTATTTTTTTAACAAAATCCACGGTTTTGTTCACACGTGGATTTTGTTTACAAAACCCTCAGTTTTGCCAGAAAACCTTGGGTTTTGTAACATTTTGAAATAACAGACCAAAATCCATGGTTTGCAGTCCTCAAAACCCAGGGTTTTGTAAGTTTTGAAACAACAGAACAAAACTCTGGGTTTTGTGACGTCACAAATCCTGGGGTTTTGAAAAAGTGCAATTTTCAGGGTTTTGTAACCCACCAATCATGACAGCTGTTACTTGGTAGTTTTGATACAAAACCCAAGGTTTGGTCTACAAGACCCTGGGTTTTGTAATGAAAGCCTTGGTTTTATGCATATTATTGAACAAGATTTACAAATTATGATGGTTGCTCTGTTATTATGGGTAGTTTACAAAACCCTGGGATTACAAATTATTTTTGCTTTGTTATTCTGAGTAGTTTACAAAACCCTGGGATTCGCAAGCAAAACTCTGGGTATTGTTACAAAATTCACTGTTTTACATACAATACCCTGGATTTAGCTCAGAAACTCTATGTTTTGTGAGTAAAACCCAGGCTTTTGTAAATTATTAAGCAGTACAACCTCCATAGACACAGACATGTGGGCCCATATAGTGCCATCATGACACAAACATCTGTCTTTTTTGTGGCGCCAATGACAGACTTATCTAGGCCTTGTGGTCAGCACAGGCATATGTCTGGCCCCTCTGCCGCAAGATAAAAGTGATACACCTAACCCTTGTGATCATGGACAGTGACAGGTCTTGCCCTACTGGCCCAGGTGTAAAGCATGTCTAGCCTCATTTTGCCAGGGGCAGCGATACGTCAAATATCCCTGTCTCCATCAGAAATGAAACATGTTTAGCCTCAAGTAACCATGGATAGCAATACATCTTGCTTTACTGGCTCCAGAAATGGAGCATTTCTAGCCTGAGTTAATCATCAGTTAACCATGGATAGTGATACATTTTGCCTCACTGGCTCCAGAAATGAAGCATATCTAGCCTCAGTTAACCATCAGTTAACCATCAGTTAACCTTGGACAGCAAGTCATAGATTAAAAAAAAGTGTGAGTGGGTAACCTCCCACAAAGATATTCTTACATTTGGCCTAAATGTGTTCTCCTTGCTCCAAAAACTCACAATGTACATATAACTGTGGAAAGCAGGAATATGGATACATGTCTTGCCATTGCCTTTTTTGGCTCTATACTGTGATTCCCTTCTAATAAGACCCCCCCCGCCAGGCCACCCTTTTTACAAAGGCCACTTCTCCATGTTACAAAACTGGTATTTCCATTGTATTGTCCATCTCAAAAGAGGCCACCCCTCTAATGTGGCCATTTTGGGGGCTGCATTTGGGGTGGCCTTATTAGAGGGGGACCAGTGTACGAGACTTAAATTGCCTAGTTTGGACAGAGACACATCTGTATGATTACATGTCGCCATGTGCCAGCACTTTATATTAATTCAGCGACAGTGCACAGAGAATCTGACCAGCAATAAATCTGGGGGATAAAGCCTTTGAATCCCAAGAAATCTATCTGTTGTATATACCGTGAGTTCAGGTGCTACCATATGGATGATTATGCTGAAACAAATGAAAGTCAGTGATATGAACATGATCAAAAGAAGAGTAAGGCGTATGTTCCATTTTACATGACAAAAATGTCCTTTGATGCTAAACCCTGTAATATTGTGCGACGGAATGGGCTTACAATGTTTCTCAAAGGTGTAGTCTCACTGTGAGGATTTGCCATTCTGTTTCCGTCTCATATGATGATTTTAATGAACCTTCATCGTGTTTGTGGCTTGAATAATTCTTTGTGATGTGTCTTTAATAAACCTTCAGCGTATGCCCTGAATAATGGTAGAGGTGAGAACTCTCCGTAGAGCTCCTTGACTACAACAGAGATGGAGTCCACAACAAGCAGACCATGACCATGCAGGAAAAACTGTGCACGATAATGAGGAACAAACCCTGCATCACATCCTGTCAAAGGAATGGGTCTTGAAATATGCGCTATGTTGAGGAATATTGGTTCCCCGGGAGAACGAATATTTGTTCCTGCCCACGAACATTTGTTCCCCCTGTGTGGGGAACCAGTATTCTGCGGATATTTGTTCATACCCATTAACATTTGTTTCCACCTGTTTTCACTCATGTGTGTGCACCATAAAATAGAAAAACCCTGACCAATGTATTCTCTTTGGTGAAAAAGAGCATCAAAAAGAGGGCTATTTATATGTTCTTTGTTGTTTTAATACATTTGACATTGTATTATTATTCACTGCACAGGGAGACTGTAAAATTGTGTTCGGCCTTCACTCTGGCCCCTATAGATAAATGACAAGGGACACAACTATGGCGACCCTGGCTTTCCGAATCTGTACTCGTCTGTTGAAAGGTGCCTAATAAAGTCCAAATATCCCATATAATGTGGCATACCATACGTCTCTGTGTTCCTTGTTACTTATTCTCTTAGATACTCCTAACTTTCAGCTTCCTACCTCCTGTTTTACACACGTAACTGCATTCCGAAAACCAAAAATACGATTTCCTTCAACCTCCTCGATGGGCGGCACTTCCGATTACAGTCATGTGTTGGGGGAAATGTGAAACCCGCTGCAACGAGACACGCGCCGTCTTACCGAGAATATCAGCGACGTGACGCTGACAGCGAAGGTTCCCTTCAAAATTTCCGGTTGATTCTGTATCTCGTTGCAGCGGGTTTCACATTTCCCCCAACACATGACTGTAATCGGAAGTGCCGCCCATCGAGGAGGTTGAAGGAAATCGTATTTTTGGTTTTCGGAATGCAGTTACGTGTGTAAAACAGGAGGTAGGAAGCTGAAAGTTAGGAGTATCTAAGAGAATAAGTAACAAGGAACACAGAGACGTATGGTATGCCACATTATATGGGATATTTGGACTTTATTAGGCACCTTTCAACAGACGAGTACAGATTCGGAAAGCCAGGGTCGCCATAGTTGTGTCCCTTGTCATTTATCTATAGGGGCCAGAGTGAAGGCCGAACACAATTTTACAGTCTCCCTGTGATTCACTGCATTGTTTTGTTTCAAGTGTAGGTTTTAGTACAGAACAAGCCATAAAGTATTTGCCAAACATGCAATTTTTGCTTGTCTCGTTGCCTGGGATAATGTCAAATTAATGAGATAAAAGTCATGCACCAAGCGGCAATTTTTGCAAAATCCCTTAAAGCATTAATTTATACTGACAAAATGTACGTCATGTGTCGTCATTACCATACGTAGATCGCAAGAGGACCGCCAATGACTGTGTTCCATTTGCAAATATTTCTTGCTTGTACCGAAGTTGAACATACACAGGTCAAAACTGAGTCAAATTAATGTACCTAGGCTTGATCAAAACATACCCAAAACTTGCAGTAACTTAATTATGTTCAGCCCACCTCATTTATTTTTATCTACGCAAATTGCAAACATTGCTGAAAACTCGTGGCCAGGATCCACACTTTGAAATTCAATGCAAATGCCTTCTGTGTGACTCGGTTTCTGTGAGAATTTAAATCTGGGGTGATATGACTAACCCACAATGCAAAACGCTATCTTTTGACTATGGCAGTCACCATGCACAGCTTGTGAGGGTATTGTGTCACATTTAGATTTGTAACGAATGATCATCACTGCTTCAGTAACCGAGCGGGCAGACTAAAGTTAAGATAGCAAGTCATGATTTTAAAAAATAATGAAACGACCATTTGCCCAAGTAACTCAGACAACGCATGCACACATGGAACTTAGCGAAATAAACAGGCACCTATGACACCAGGTCACCATGGGCCGTGGCATTTATGACCACTGAACAACTGCAGGTTATGCAGTGTTCTGGCCCAAGTTGACGATCCAGACAAGTTGAAATAAAGTGCTGTGTTTGAATTGATTTTACATTAAAATATGGGTATTATACATGATAGTCAATTTGCATATACAGTATTGGCAAGTTCCTCGCAATAAACGGTGTTCTTAATTAAAATTCAAACAAATTTTACATTTCAAATCAGAAATAGGTCTCATTGTACAATGTACATTGAGTGTGCAAAGCGTCATAAAGATTCAAGTGTTTAGAGCAACAATTGCTTGTAGTCACAGGCAAGTACACAAAGGTAGGAGATAGAGGGAAGCACCAAATGTGTCACAAATCAGTCCGTGAGAGTAGGTCCCACCATGGAGCTAGCATTGCACATCTCTATGCTAGCGTCCATAGTGTGACTGGCAGTTGTGTGTTGTGTTTGTCCGGAGAGTCCACTCACAGCATCTGTACATGATCTTTTCAACACTGTTAGAACCCACCAATACATGGCATTTTTAATGCCAATTTGCAGAAGAATTAGCCATGCTAGTTTGAATACTTGTTGATGCTGCCTTGTCATTGTGGGGGCAGATCAGACTGAGTGACAGCGAGTTGCTATGACCCCGCTCTGACTGCATGTGCGTGTTTCTCCATTTTTTCGAACAGAAATAATGTGAGGGAAGTTTTTGCTTGTCCAACAGGGCAAGTATCTTAAAATTTTCACTTGTCCGACCACCATTTTTAGCTCAGCTGACTTGTCAGTCATCTGAGCTTATAGGATGATCCGTCGCCCGCCCGTCCACAATTCACAATGTAGACTTCTCCACAACCGTCAGCCAGATTCACTTTAAACTTGGTGGAGATGCACCTTGGCTTGGGTGGGTTTCTACCAGGTTCATTCAAATGGTCATGCTTCTGTGATTTTTTTATTTTTACCCTTTGGCCTTCCAGGCCAGAGGGGTATTGTCGTCATCTATGCATCCGTCCCTCCATGTATTGTTAACGCCATATCTCCAAAAATAGTCATTTTACAGAGACCAAATTTTTATCATAGGGGGCCATTGAAGTACTTCAGATGTGTAATAAAAAATAGGTCGCTAGATCCCATATTTAGGTCACAGTACTACATTAAAGAAAAAAATAACACTAACACAATATCTAAAAACATTTTGAATGTAGCTTCATCAATCATTTATGACAGTTGGTCCTAAGGATGCCTCAAAAGCCTTTTGAAAACTAGGTCACGGGGTCACATATTTAGGTCACAGTGCTGCATTGAAGAAAATTTGCCGTACCATGATATCTTCAAATCTTAATTTTCTTGTCGTAGCTGCACCAATTATTTATGACAGTTGGTCCTAAGGATGCCTCAGACACATAGTGAAAACTAGGTCACTGGGTTACATATTTAGGTCATAGTGCTGCATTGAGGAAAAATGGCCATGCCATGATATCTATGCTCATTGCATTTGCACTAAAGCTTTGTTATTAGGTCAAACAGAAGTAAACTTGACCTACCCAAGGGTATTGTCATCAGCTACGTGTTTGTCTGTTTGTCTGCCTGTGCTGACCGAGGGTTTTCCGTCACTGATCGCCTTCTAGTTCTATGACTTATTTTTTTTTGTGGTTTGTTTTTGCGGCTAATCTTTAAAAAAAAAATCTTTTTCTGCCAAACTGCTCACCCAATTGCTTTGATATCACACAAGAATACTCCTAGGGACTATTAGTTCTTAATTTGTTCACCAGGTGGCAGTGCAATTTTAAATTTTTGTTAATGATTTTTGTGTGTGTTTCTACTGTTTTCCACTTCTTTTCCAAAGCTGTCACTCAGAATAAGCTGAAACTTGGTGGATATTTTCCTTGTGATAGGTTCAAACAGAGGTATTCAATAGGTAGCACTGCTGTGGATTCCTGATTTTTAACGATTTTTTTAATTCAGGTACTTATAAAAAGCACCTTTCCTATCGATTACCATGCAAGTCAATGGGCATTCTAATGCTTATTCACATTGTGGACTTCTTTGATACTATCCGTCAGATTGACTTTAAACTTGGTGGCAATGTACCTTGTGTGGGTGTGTGCTCCAGTGATTTTGTGGATTTTTTATGATTTAATTTTTTCTTTTTTTTGAATAGGAAAGTGATGGGGATTTCTTGTAATGGTTATAACTTAAATAATTTTTGCCAGATTTGTGTCAAATTTGGTAGGGATGTACTTTTGACAGTTATCTACCCATTTTGTGCAAGTGGTCATGCTCCAGTGTTTTTTGGACCTTGAGATCTTTTTTGAGTTAGGAGCTTGATGTTGCACATATTAATGTTTCTCTATGAAGGTCTCACTTTGACACAACATGAGTGACCTTGACCTAATTTTTTGGGTCACAGTGCAACATACATGAATTTTACTCTTCATTATAACTTGGGAGCTACTTGAACTGGGGACCTTGATGTTGCACATGTTAATGTTCTTCCATCAAGGTCAGACTTACTCAGTACATGGGTGACCTTGGTCCTATCCCAAGTTCACAGAGCCACAAGTATGATGAATGTCTGGGTCAGCTGAGCATGGGCTGTTTTTAAAACAGCCGTGTTGTTACTTGTCCTGGACAATCAGACATACAAATTTTTCGCGCCCTAGCACCATACTTTCAGAAGTGCTGAGTTCCTATTTTACAAAAATAATGCTCGTGTTGCCAAAGATGGATAAAAGGGCAGAAGTCCATCACTCAAAACCATTATAGTTCCATGATCATGATGATTGGAGCATTGTAGCTAATACATGTAGTGGGACATGGAAGAGACATAGCTTGGTGGCTCTTCGTCCCCCCCCCCCCCCCAAAAAAAATATACAGTGGTACCTGTTTTGAGAGACCGCTGCTACGGTGGGTCAAATGCGGTCTCTCAAAACAGGTGGTCTTTCATTAGAGGTACAACAACATTGAAAAGATAGCACAGTCTTCTGAGAGGGCGGTCTTAAAAAGATATGTGGTCTCTCATTACAGGGGTCTCTCAAGAGAGGTACCACTGTATTACCACCCTCTGACACTTACTCATGTAGTCTTTTATCATATGCCTAAAACAATCCCTCATTATGTGTGTCTTGAATATGCCTTCATAGTGTGTCTTAATTTGATACATCTTCACAATGTGTCTCTTGAATGAGTCTTATAAATATGTGTCTTTCTTCCCTGTTTTTCAAGAACTTCAATTTCAGGAAGGCAATACGTCCCTAATCACCAGGAGTGGTCCTCCAGCTCTTAACTGTGAACTTTTTTTTTTTTTTGCTTTCTTCATAGTTTCTTAATTAACTTCAGTACTCTTTATGTTCCTGTCGGAAAAAGAAATCTTTGGTTTGATAAAATGCCCATAACATGGCATTTCAGGCTGATGTGTTTGAAAGGAAAACTTGGGTTGGATAAAGTGTCCTTGAAATGTGTTTCAAATGAGAATGGTATATCTGTAACTAAAACGCCACTTAGTTAAAATGGCATTTCAAACTGGTATCCTGCAGCTGTAGATGGTATGTTTAGAATCTCAAAAGCAGTATGGTACATATATTCCGATAGTTTACTTAAAAGGCAATGGCTAAGACATTAGTTATGTACTCATATTCCATTCACATATGACCAATAAATGATCATATCTTCCACAAAAAGACTGGGTACCATGTGTTTTTGTGCATATTGAATTTGTTACAAAGTATAACTTCCTACTGCAAAAATAAGGTCTTTTGCAGAGCTTATTGTTCATGTTATAAGCTCAAACCCAAAATGTTATCAGGTGATATTGCATGCTCCAGTGTGGAGGAAAGATAAGATCATCATGATACCCTTTTCATAGACTTTGAAAAATGATTAAGTGAGTTAGCATTTGGTGAAAACATTTAGGCCCAGGCCTTTTGGGTGTCAAGGCTGGCAAAAGACATTCCTGCTTCAGGAATGAGAGATGTACTTTTTTTACCCCTCTCCCCCCTCCCATTATTGGCCCAGGGTATTGTTGTCATGTCTGTGTATGTGTCAGTCCTGCATGTCCATCCTTCCGCTCATCTGTTACCATTGTGGATGCAACAACTTGAATGGATTGAGCTACTATCAACTTGTACTGTAGAAGTATCTCATTAGGCACTTGGCTGAGTTTGACATTATGTGACCTTGACCCATTTTCAAGGTCACCAGGGGAATAATATGTTTACCAATGTGGATGCAATGAGTTTTGAACAAATTGAGCTACTGTCATGGGGGGGAGGGGAAGACTGAATCAACAGTTGACTTTTGTATGGGTCACAGACTCATGGTAAAGAAAATTGTTGACATAGGGCATGCTGTTTTGATACGTGTCATGTACAATACTCATTCAAGTTGTGGATCAGTTTGAAAATTAGTTGAAAATTAACATACAATTGGATGGCATTTAACCACCAGCCAGTTTGGTCTGTTTTTATCAGGAAAAGATAAACTTGTTGACCTCTGTTTCATCATAGTGTAGGCCAAATGAACATGGACCAAGCCTTGCAAAATATTCCTCTTGTGGATATGCTCCTACCATATTTCCCAGAAATCTTATAAGAACAGTTCTGGCAACCTTTTGCAGAAAGACACTCCCCCCCCCCCCCCCCCCAAAAAAAAAAAAACAAAAAACAAAAAAAAAAAGAAAAAAGCAAAAAAAGCGTGGGAGTGGAAGTGGAAGTGGAAGTGACATTAGTTTTTACCAATCCACCAAAAAGCCTTTGGTTTGTGTAAATGGATACAGTTACATAAATTTGTGATCAGTTACAATCAGTGAGCAAGTAATCAACGTGAGACTTTCATCATTTAGAAAGGCATAAGACAAACACAGCATAGAGGATGCTGATGACTGTTTGGTGGGGTGTACCTGGTGGAGTTTACACTGGAATTATGACCAGCTTCAGGGGTACAAACGTATTCCTGTAAAGCTTGCCCGGGCACCCAAGAGAAATGTTGTGCATGAGTCCGTCTCTCAGCTTTCTCATTGTAGCCCTGCGGGACAGCTTAAGTTCTGCCCAATGTAGATAGAACTCAGACAGGCAATATTTATGTAGACGGGGCGAGAAAATCTTATATCATATTGGATGTTGTATAGAATTATGAGTCAGTGTCCATGTCATAAAGGCATGGCCATATTTAGAGAGATGGGGTCGCCATTGCTGTGTTTTATGGAAGCTTATACAGTCTGAGGTGGACACAGCTTCCAGCGACACTGGGCAATAAACTTGTGCTCACAAAGTGCTCGTAGGTAGGCACAACAGTTGGATTTTGCTGTCGCATGGAATCAGAATTTCCCCACAGTGGCTGTCTACCCAGACAAATAGGTTACATCAGATTGTTTGACTGGGTTTTCATGGACATGCAGCTGTAGCCAAACAAGTGCCTAGAATTATTGCCGGACAAGTCCAATAGTAGTCCAATCACGCTGACAAAGTGGTCTACGTTGTGGTTTGGACAATTATCGTTTTTGCTTACTGAAGCCAATATTTGTCAGCTTCGGCTTACCTCAACATTTTAATTTCCCGAACTAGGATGAAGGACAAAGTCAACTGGCTTTGACTGTTTGAGCTAATTAAAGCACGGGTCTGTAGCAAGTATATCACTACATCTTATTTCACTTTCCATAACTGGCTGGTCACTTTATTTGATTTGTTCCAGGTGGTTTTGCTTACTCTGTCTTGCAAACATCTTTTGTCATTGTCACCATAACATTCCAGCTGTCAGGAATGAGTACAGACCCCACCGAATATACACCCAAAAGAGGAAATAAATTTGCCAAATTAATCTACCTTGGCTTGTAAGATGTCATCTTGAAATAATCAAGTTATTTGCAGGTTTCTTTAGCCAAACTGCAGATCTGCCAGCTATAATTGTGTATTAGACCTTGGTAAACCAACCAGCTGTGTTTAAAAACTGCAAATCGGTAAAAGATATGCAAATAGCAAAAGGCATTGTTGTATCAAAACCTACTTATGTATCCAGGTGGATTTGTGGTTTGGTTAAAAATTTTATGTTTTGTTTTTTTTTAATTTTATTAGTTATGAGATGGAAAATTCACAAGCCTTTGGCATCCTGGTAGTCTCACATTATTAATTTTTCCCTGTCAGGAACAGTGCCAAGTGACTTGTGTGTTCAGCAAGGGGGGGGGGGGGGTTGAAGCTATTCATCATGAATTGCACTTGCGTGTGCAAATCATAAATGGAAAGCACGGCCTTCATTTGATGACAGTGGAGTGTATTGTCTCTTGTGCAGACTGCTGGTTGATTGCTTGATGGCCAATGACGGGGTTATTATTTGTGACCATTAGACAATGTCATGGAAATATGAACCTTTGAAGGGTTGCCATTGTAAGTTTCAACTGAAACATCTCGACGTTTGTCACAGCAGTGTACTGCTTGATAAACATTGCACAATTTAGTAGAATATAAGTCTGTCTTGTCACATAATATGATTACATAGACTGGGGAGAGTATATCATCAGTCTATTACTGCACAGGTCTGCTGGGATGGTTTACATAATGAAGGAAGCACAGATCGGCTTGGAGGGAACTATCACATACCGCGCAAAGCATATTTCCGTGTAACTTTGATCTCCACTCTTCGATATTCTGGGCACTGAATCCACATGATGAAGCTCTCTTTGAAACTGGAAGTGATTGATATGCATAATTGGAGGAAGCTTTGGGGCAGTAGACACTGAAGCACATTCAACATAAATGTGTGTCTTTTGTATCACTACATTAATAACCCCGTGTGCAATTACAGCCCTTTTATACCAACTGGTTTTGATCCTGATCTAATTTGTAAAGTACCTATATAGTGTTGCATCATGGTCACTGAGCATTGTAGATCAATCACTTTGACTTTGATGCTATCTGAAATTAATTGTGTATAGTTTGATATATTTTAAGGTGTGCTTCAGTCAAGATATTTTCTCGCAGTGTAAATGAGAGAGTAAAAAAAGGAAACTTTTGAATGTCTAACATCCCATAAAGTAAATATGAGCCAGATGAAATATGATATGTAAAATATTTTCAATGTTTGTTTTTTCAAGTGAACCCAGCTAGAAGTGGTTGGTTGTGTAAACAAGTAATTATTTAGACCTGGTTTGATATCTTCCAGCAAGATACCAGTATCAGCAATTTTTGGACCTCAATACTCGTGTATACAGTTAATTATAGTTGGTTGCAAAGGTTTTTCAGATTTTGCAAACAGTCAAGTTTCATATTTATTATTGGTTGCGAACCTTTTCCACATTTTTGGATACTAACTTCTCATGAGGTGAAGGTCCTTGCTACGGACAATCCTGTACCCCCACCCCATTTGAAAATGTCAATCAATGTATGTGCACTGAGGCTCACAATTCAATCCCTGAGTATACACTTTCCCTGTTTTATTGTTACTGTCTCTTACTATATTAACTCTTTAAGTACCAAATTTTGGACTGAGTCAACAGCTTTTTCTCGGCACCCATTGGGCACAATGCACCCAATGCGTGTCGACTTAGGATATTTTCTCTGGAACTATAGGCATGCTGGTACTTGAATGAAAGGTCTTTCTACGAGGAATACGAATCTGAGATCCTAATGATAATTCAAGCTAGCTTGACTTTAGTAGATTCACCTGAGTTGTGATTGGCACTGAAAGAGTTAATTATTACCAAAATGCTTGCCTGCACCTACTCTGTGTTCAGATCTCAAAAAAAGAGGTGTTGAAAAGTAATTTTTCAAAGGCCAACTTTGATGATTAACATGTTAATCTGATATAGCTTATTCTCAAAATGAACATGAAGAACTTTTTCTTTCTTTTTTTTTTTCAATTCAGGTTGACAAACATTTCACAGAGAAAGTAAGACATCAATGGCTATGAAACTGGATAAATGGGCACTCTTTAAAGTCTTGGTCAGTTTGGCACCCCATTGCCAAGCCTTGGCAAGATAAATTGAGGTCAGGCCTAGCCTAAGTGGCTTTAGAATGGGCATGCTCAGCAGAGGTGGTCAGGCCATGTGTAAGTCCATTTGATAAACATGTACCACTGCCCATCATGAGTTACTGTACTATTAACAGTTCTCACAATGTAATTTTAATATGCTTCAGCGTGATGATGATGATGATGATGATGATGATGATGATGATGATGATGATGATGATGATGATGATGATGATGATGATGATGATGATGATGATGATGATGATGATGATGATGATGATAGAGTATGTCTTGTAACAGTAGCACTGAGTTCATAACAGTAATAAGCATGTCTATAACAGTAATAGACATGATAAATCTGTTGTATTGGATGTTTTTTGTGAGCCCCGAAAAAGGGGCAGGACTTCAGAATATTTCTGTTAAATTAAGCATGCACAGAAGTTTGAAAAGTGCTGCACACTTACATGAGTAGTTATGCAGCCATATGGTTCATCTTTAGCATATGGTCCAACAAGCACATTATATAATTTGTGTGCACTGTATATTGCATAAATGGTAGACATATATGCTTTGGTGCAGATACCCTGGATTGTGTGGCTGTGTATGTATAGTTTGTGTTAATCGTTCCCCCTTTGAGACAAATGAAAGAGACCAGATGTCAAATGTTCTGTGGTTTCCATTTTCTTGATAATCTTTCTCATTTTCTTATGAAATATAGTTTCATTGGCAATGACAGGCCTGACTTCTGAATGTAAAGTGTAGAAAGCCTTTAACTGTCCTTGGTGTGGAGTTTGACACTCAGCATGCTTTGTGCCAAACTTGTACTAGAAGGAAACTGTGGACTGGAGTAACCCTTTCCCCTCAAATGAGCCTTAGTGGCAAACTGGCCAGTGGTCAAATGTCTGCTTGAATGATTTTGACTGATTTCAATGCTAATGAAAAGCAAATAGAGTGAGAATTGTAGATGACACCTGTCAAGATAACATGCTTCAGGAGGACAGTTTTCCTTGGGGTGGACTGGGTGCTCAGTGCCCAATCCACACTAAAAAAAGTTTTTGACTCAATCATGTACTCAGTCTTGATGCAATGCTGGAAGGGTCAATGTTATGGGCAAAGTCAGGGCTTTCTCTTCTGACAGACATAGCTCAGTCCAGACAGAGCTAAGCCCTTCGTCAGTAGTTCTTGCATTGCCTAGTAAGTTATGTTCCAGATGCCATTACCACAGCTGCAGCATAACTGACAGGCAATTCCAAAACCACCAACTTTAGCATGGATATCTTGGTGTTAACAAATGAAGCTGGTTTTTTTTTTTTTTTTTTTTTTTTTTTTTTTTTGGTGAAAGGTTCCAATTCCAGTTCAGTTAAATGTGCATAAACATCAGTCACCAGGACCAGCTGAGTGAGTTATAACACATGCACTCCTGGCCTTCAGTCATATGGTGGTCCAGTGTGCCATATGGTAAATTGTAACTGCTTAGAAATACCATATGGCAAATTGTTGCTGTTGAACATGTATGATATGGTGCTAAAAAGAGTCATATGGTAAGTTACCATTGTTGGCTATAAATTACAAGATGCCTGAATGGGCCACATGGTAGATTTTCATTGTTGAGCATAAACATGGTTTTTTTGTGTACCATATGGTAAATGGTCATCACTCTGCGTGTGATTTGTTTGTAGAACCTTAGAGTGACTAACCTGCAGACGTTGGAGGCGGTGTTCCCGGGTAACCCAGGTACTAACAAAATATACTGTCATGTTCCTCGTGCAGGTCTGGTTTTTGGTGTATCTTTTCTCTCCTTATTTCTATGCTTACATATCTCCAAGTCTGCTTTATTTGTCATTTGTTGTAGACTGCAGAGTTTTCTGAAGCCTTGAGTTTGCCAACTGTTCTTTAAAAGCTTAATATCTGTCAAGTCTCCTTGAAATGTAAGTCTGTCAAGTCTGTTAAAGCTTTATGTGTCCAGTTTCCTTTTTAATCTGTATCTGTCAAGTCTCATTGTCATATGTTGGCCAAGTATCTCAAAATATTTTGTCTGTCAGTCTTGCTAGTAGTCAGCTAGACCTTATGCTTTATTTCTGGTAAGTCTCCAATAAGAGCTTCATCTCTACTGAGCTTCCTTGAACTTCATATCTGTAGAGTCCCTTTAAGTTGATGTCTTTGGTCTCCTCCAGCCATATGTCTGCAGAGTGTCACAGCTTGTGGTGTGCACAGAGTCTGCTTGCTGCCTGCATGCATTGATATACATACGTAGCTTTGATTTGTCACATCTTTAGAATCTCATATTTTAGTGGAAATCCAGCGACAGGTAAGAAAATAGAAGTTGCATTATTGCAAGTGCTACAGTTTCATTTTTGTGATTTCTCTATGGGGCCCATAGCGTGAGCTGAACATACATGCACATGTATTATAATACTGATTGCTGACCACTGGGTCATTTAACTTGTCAACAATCTGTAGGTCTGCATATGATAATTTTTCATCAATGAATGCATAAAGAATTTGACACTTTGAGTGGAAAAAGACCTGTATGTTCAAGTGCAAGAATGTCAGAAATTGTTTTCCACACATTACTTGAGGTACAAACTTTTTATGAGTAGCATTTTTGCAAAGGCCAGTACATTTTAGACTTGTCGTTAAACCTTTCTCACTTAAACCAGCCAAAAGTGGCTGGAGGTTAGATGCCATATGCTTCAATGTTTTTGGCTAATTTCAAAAGTAGTAGAAAACAATTTTAATAAGAATTGTAAATCAGACATACCAAAATGACATGCCCCAGATTAACAGCTTTCCTTGTCATGGATTGGGTGCCCAATCCATGACAAGGAAAGCTGTTTGGTCCATCTTAAACTCTGTCTTAATTCAGGGGGGGGGGGGGGGGAGGGACAACTTTTCTCATTCTACACTAGGTTGGTATTTAAGACCTTGGTTAGTATTTTGCACACTGTCTGGCAAGTGATTGCTACATGTACCAGTAGAGCTTAAGAAGCGTTCCTGCCCAGGCAATGATAAAACAGTGAGAACCAAGCAAGCTGACATCTGCACTAGAATGAATGCTCTATGTGTGTGAAAAGTATATTTTTCTTCTGAAAAAAAAAAAAAAAAAAAAAAAAAAAAGATTAAAAAAACAAACAAACAAAAAAACCCCATCAAGTTTGATTCTGGTAGTGAATATTAAACTTAAGTACTGCTATTAATGTACTTAAAGTTTAATTGAAATTCATCAATTTTGCATAAATTTTAAAATAGCATTTTAAAAGATTAAAATCAGATTTGGTTTATTGTGTCAAATGAAAGAGCACATAACACTCTCCAAAATGTATTTTAAATTTTTTAAAAAGGGCTTAGTTCTAATTTTATGGCTTTTTAAATTTTTAACAAAATTTTAAATTTTAATTTAAACATCCTGTAAATTTTGGAATAAAACCTGATACAAAATTTAAAATACAGTTTTTCTGCACTAAAAGTGGATGTATTTCATTTCCCATAAGCAAATAATGTTTCCCATTTTTGGTGTTTGTGCTTTTTAGCTCTGCTGACTTGTCAGTCACTGAGCTTATCTTATGGTCATTCGGCCGTCGTCAACAATCAACTTCTTCTCCAAAATAATCAGCCAGATTCACTTCAAACTTGGTGACAATGTACCTTGGGTGAATCTCTAAAGTTTTTTTAATTGGTCATGCTCCAGTGATTTTTGGATTTTTTGTGAATTTTTGTTCTTTTTGGGGGCAAATCTTAGTCTCTGAAACCGCTCACCAAATTGCTTCAATATCACACAGGAACACTCCTAGGGACTCCTCGTTCTGAATTTGTTCACCAGGTGGCCTGTGATTTTTTTCCTAATTTTTTATGATATTTTTGTGTGTGTTATTGCTATTTTCGACTTCTTCTCCAGAACCATCACTCAGATTCAGCTGAAACGTGGTGTATATGTTCCTTGTGGAGGGCCGAACAAAGTTGTTCACTAGGAAGCAATGGTATGGATTCCTGATTTTCTGTATTTTTTCAATTCAGGTACTTGTCGATAAATGCAACTTTCCTATTGATTACTATGTAAGTCACTGGGCATTCTAATGCTTATTCACAGTTTTGACTTCTTTTCTGAAACTGTTGATCAGATTGACTGTAAACTTGGTGGCAATGTTCCTTAGGTGAATCTCTAGCAGATTTGTTCAAATGGACACGCTCCATTTATTTTTCAATTTTTCATGAATTTCTTTGTTTTGTTTTTTTGTTTTTTGTTTGTTTTTTTTTGGGGGGGGGGCAAATCTCAAAAAATTGTAAGGGCATATGTACATGTCAGCTGAGCACAGGACTTTCACAGTCCTCTTGTTTTAGCTCAGCTGACTTGTCTGAGGGTATATGTGGTGGTTAAGCATCAGTCGGCGTCCCTAATTCACATTTTAGACTTCTCCAAAACCTCTGGCCAGATTCACCTCAAACTTGATGCGAATATACCTTGGATTGGTATGTATTAAGTTTGTTCAAAGGGTCATGGTCCAGTGATTTTTGGATTTTTTATGAATTTTTTTGTTCATTTTGTGGCCAAATCTTAAAAAAACGCTTCTTCTCAGAAACTGTGTAGCAAATTGCTTTGAAATTGCTTAGGGAGACTACAGAGAATCCTGATACCTTAAGGACTGGTAAGACACCAAAAACCTTTGCATGGCCGATTTTGAGATTTTAACGGTTTTTACAAGATGAATGTCCTTTCTATTAGTTGTCAAAGTTTCAAGCTTTTAACTACTGTAGAAATATGAGAAAAACGCCCAAAACCACACAAGCATGTGGACATCCGAACGTCCATGTGTCATTATTTTGGTTTTCAACCGCCAAACAGAACAATGCCACCCGTCAATCATACTTAACAGCCTGTCACGTGGCTGCAGGTAGCAACGGTCCATGGCAAAAGGAGAGTGGTATCAGGGCGCCAATGCGAAAATAAGGCGACATGCCGAAAGTATGTTTGTGGGCAGGGAAAAGATGCAAACATGCTAACATATCATAGCCTTAGTGGTTTACTTTATAGCTATCTTGCTTGTTTTGTGTTCTAACGAAGGGAGACTTTAAATGTTCAAGAGGAGCGGCAATCGTCTGACGATGTCCCTCCAAAGGCCGTGCCGCGATGGATTACCCCAGTGGTCCTGCACACCAAAGACAGGCGGGGAAAAAACTGACACTTTAATCAGCAATACCCACGTACATGATAATATTTTATCGAAACCCAGGGATGAGGAAATAAAAGTGCAAATAAACACATCGAAATAAGCATAAACGTGAACAGCAGAGTAAACACACAAAATAACGTTACAAAATTCAGGTTGGAAAGAGAATTTGAAACTCATTGACAAAATAACCACAAAATAATGACAAGCTAACTAAGTGTCTTGTGTACAGACAAGTCTAACAAGCTGACTACATAAAGTATCCAGATAGGAGTAAATACAATAAAATACTATCCCTAAAAACGGGATGAAGAGGTAGGGGGCGGGAGACCAAACCCGCCATCCGTGCACAGACCATGAGCGGCCGTAGGCCGCCCACCGAAGCAAGGCAACACAACTTTCGTTGCCAGGCTTGAGGTCACGGGGCCCGAAGGGCCGCCTCCATGACGTCACGCTTTGAAACCAAACTGTCGATGTCTCCGTTTGACAGATCGCTGAATAATGCTTTCTGTACTTCAAAAGCTCTTTTATTCATGTGATTGGCCAAAAATTGATTGACAACCTCCCCAAATGTTAAGGGACGATGTTTTCTACGTTTTGTACAAATATCAGCTCAACTCAAGCAAATGGTATTGTTTCAGAGGCAAACGATCAACATCAAAGGCCTTTGAAGCTTGTTTTCTCAGAAAGGATAATAGGACGAGAACCCCACCTAAGAATGGTTATTCCAAGAAAACGGCTGGGCAAAATTTAATCCGGTTAACGGCTTTTGATTCTTTAAAGTGTAAACTGCAAAAACAAGTCAGCTATTTGCAAAATTTTGCTTCGTTCTTTTCTATGAAATGAAGAAAATGAACATCCTGAAAATCAAAGGGAAAATTGAAACGTCAAACTTTGAGGATGGATAACAGAAAAACGAAACCAAACATGAAAAATCGTAGGATCTTTTTTTGTTGCCAATATGTCAGGATTAAGATGCAAGTGTAATTATGAATTTATCACAAATAATTAGTGACTTATATCGACATTTATGGGGTGGTTGCTTTGCGGTCAACTTTCAATTGTTTATTCAACAATTAACATCACAGACACCCAAATACAGGCCATATAAATTCTTTGGAGTATGACAATTACACACATATATGATATGTTATCCTAACGCAAATACAATTTGAGCTAGGATGTACTTAAGTGGGATTTATTTTTGGTGTCTTACCTGTCCTTAATTTGTTCAACAGGTGGCGCTGTGATTTTTTTTAATGTAAAAAAAAAGTTTGTTTTCGCTACTTTCGACTTCTCTGCCAAAACCTTCACTCAGATTGTGCCGAAAATTGGTAGAACTGTTCCTTGTACAAGGGCCAAACAAAGTTGTTCACAAGGTGGCATTGCTGTGAATCCCTGATTTCTAATGAATTTTTCAATTCAGATACTTATCTGTTAATGCATGCTGTCCTATTGATCATATATATGTAAGTTAATGATGATTGTGATAGTAATTCACATTTTCAACTTCTTCTCCAAAACCACTGACCAGATTCACTTCCAACTTGTTGGGGATGTTCCTTGGGTGGGTCTCTACCAAGTGTGTTCAAATGGTCATGCTCCATGTAATGATTTCTGGATTTTTTTTTAATGATTTTTGGTTGTTCATTTTTTGGCCAAATCTAAAAAAATCTTCTCCAAAAGTGCTTGGCCAATTGATTCAAAATTGCTTAGGGAGGCTTCTGGGGACCTCTATGCCTTAATTTGGTTAACAGGTGGTGCTGTGATTTCTCAAATATTTTTTATGCAAAAAGTGTGTTTTCACTATTTTCGACTTCTTCTCAAAAATCTTCCCTCAGATTATGCTGAAACTACATGGAAATGTTTCTTGTAGAAGGGCCCACCAAAGTTGTTCACAAGATGGCATTACTGTGAATCTGCATTTTTGATGAGTTTTTCAATTTGGGTACTTGTCAGTTAACTCATTCCATACCAGTCCCTGATTTTTCCATATATATACCTAGATTTAAGACGACAATTGCATATTTAAATTCTTCATGAAAAGTTTTCATTCAAGTACCAACGTACCTATAGTCTTAAGTCAGTGGTTCTGGCACTGCCTGGCAAGTCATGCTGCAGCTGCCACAAGGGCAGCTACAGCATGACATGCCAGGCAGTGCCAGAAACACTGACCAAGGCCTGTGACAATAGTATGGAATGAGTTAATGTATACAGTCCTATTGATTACTATGTAAGTGAGTGGGGATTGCAAGGGTAGTAACGATTGTGCCTTCTCCAAAACCACATTCCACATTCACCTCAAACTTGGTGGGAATGTACCTTGGGTAGTCATCTACCAAGTTTGTTAAAATGGTCACAGTCCAGTGATTTTTGTTATTTTTATTTTTTTTTTTTTTTTTGTGGGGGGGGGGGGAGCATTTTTTTGGCCAAATCTGAAAAAAATCTCCCAAACTGCTTGGTCAATTGCTTTGAAATTGGTTATGGAGACTTCTGGGGACCCTGAGACCTTCATTTATTCAACAGGTGGCGCTGTGAATTTTCAAATATTTGTCATGCAGAAAAGTCTGTTTTTACTATTTTCAACTTCTTCTCCAAAACCCTCACTCAGATGATGGTGAAACTTGGGGAAAATGTTCATCGATGAAGGGCCAAAGGAAATTGTTCAAAAGATGGCATCACTGTGAATCTCTGATTTTTAATGAATTTTTCAATTGGGTACTTATCAGTTAATGCATACAGACCCATTGAATACTATAAAGGTGAATGGGGATTGCAATGGTAATTCACAATTTTGCCTTCTCCAAAACCATGTTCCAGATTCACTTCAAACTTGGTGAGGATGTACCTTGGGTAGGTCTCTACTATTTTTTTTTTTTCAAATGGTCACACTCCAGTGATTTTTGGATTTTTTTATGATTGTTTTGGTTCATTTTTTGGCCAAATCTTAAAAAATCTTCTCCAAAACCACTTGGCCAGTTGATTCAAAATTGCATAGGAACACTTGAGGGCATGACAACTGGAGTCATACAGTACATGGGTGACCTTGATCTCATTTTTAAGGTCACAGGGTCACTGAAGTGTATTTAACTCTGCAGATTATAACTTGAGAACTATTTTAGCCTGGACTTCAATGTTTGTCATGGTTATGATTCTCTTTGGGGGCCACACTCAGAGAGTACGTGAGTGATCTTGACCTCATTGCCAAGGTCACAGGACAACTGACATGAAATTTACTGTCCACTTTATTAGTTGAGATCTATTGTAAGTTAGGACCTTGATGTTACACATGTTAATGTTTCTGTGCAATGGCCATGCTAAGACAGTACATGAGTGACCTTGACCTCATTTCTGAGGTCACAGTGCAACATACATGAATTGGGACCTTGATGTTGCACATGTTAGTGTTCTTCCATCAAGACCAGCCTTACTAAGTACATGGGTTACCTTGATCTTATCCCAAGTTCACAGAGCCACAAGTGTGAGTAATCTCAAGGTCAGCTGAGCATGGGCTGTTCACACAGCCCTCTTGTGTTTTCCTTTTGTTTTCCACAAAGACAGATAAAATGTTTTAACACTTATTAAGATTTTGTCATTTTTAATAGCTTAACACAAATGTATACTTTTAGAAAATATGTAGTTTATATGATCTCAAATGAGAAGTTTAATGCATTTTAGGACATGTTTGGAGCAAATCAGTATTTTGTGATCAAAGTGCTGTGAAAGTGTACCACGCCCTTAAGTCCCTTATTCAAAGAAGACTGAAAATGCTACCATTTGAATATAAGCAAACAAACAGCAGAACAATGTATCAAAGAAACTGAGGAGTAAGTCATAAGTCCATGGTGCATTAGCTTAGACTAGCATTTAAATCCATATTTCCGCTGAGCTGAGAACATTTTTTGTGCATTGTAATACATGTAATGCAGGTATCAACCTTGGAATCAAAATTGATTAATGTGTTCTCAGGTATGTCTGAATCCATAAAAATGCACTGAGGAGAGCTTTTGAGCCAAGATGCCCTAACTAATTACATGTATGTCTCCTCTGTGATTTTATGGAAGACAGTTTCAGTCAGTAACGATAAAAAAAAATCACATTTAAGATGTTATAACCTAATTCCCTGGATGGGAACCAAACCACAAAAAAAAAAAAAAAAAAAAAAAAAAAAAAAAAAAATCTGTAGAGAAAATTGTCATAGAGGGTATTTCACAGTTGACAAAGAATTAAATAAATAAATCTTTGTATCAACACAAAGGTGGAAAGAATTTCTGAAGTGACTGGCAGGGAATCAAGGGCTCTAATAGCGCTGCAGGTGCTTCCAACGAGGCATGGGTATCATTAGCCCTGGTATTAATCCAAGGATGCAAGGTCTCTGATGAATAGAGCTGTCATCCAGCTGCAAGCCAACACCTGTCGTCAGATTTATTGTTGTGCTACATTAAGGTGAAATAAAGTTTACGAAACAAAATTGTGTATGAGAGTTCATAGATTACAAGGCAAGCCCACAATAGCTTGCATATAGAAATGTAATCGTTATGCCAAAGCTGGGTGTATTGTTGTCATAGCAACTTTGATGATCAACTCAACTTTGAGGTTCCAGATACTCTCTATCTGCCTCAGACATGATTAGTTTACACCAGAATTGCTGATTTACAATTCTAGGTCAGGCAGGGTACTTTTCTGCAGGTGAACAACTTTACCTTGTAACAAAACAACTGCCATTATATAGTCCAGTAATTGTCCATAGGTGGCACTGCATGACCACCTTCTCTTGCCCAATCAGTGATGACCTCATATCATATATGTATAAGGTTCCTTGTAACAGAATGTGGAAATATTGTCTTGTTTATCATATCCTGTCCTTTCCCTCTTGAATTAAGACTGAGTATAAGACTGAGTCAACAGCTTTTCTTTGCATTGGTTGATGCTAAGCTTCCAACCTATGTCAAGGAAAGCTGGTGACATGGAGTTTGTTGTGTTGATAGGACTTGTAACATTTTCATTTAAATTGTTTGTCATTACTTTTGAAATAAGTCAAAATATTGAAGCAGATGACATTTGATCATCAGTCAGTTTTTCCAGTTGCCAAGGATGGGAGGATGGGGGAAGGGGGTAGGTTTAAATGAATTATTGTGCCAACATGCAGGAAGGGGCTTGCTGGTCCAATATCTTGATCAGTTACCTAGAATTCAACCAAGCCTAAGGCTTGTTCATATGAATCTTTGCCTCAGATTTAACTATAGAAAAATTGATTGAAAAAGGCAGTACATTTAATTTCAGCGAATATATATCTGGCTGTTACTGGGAGGTCCAGCCTCTCTATGTATCCTTGTTATGCCCCCCTCCTACTGGAGGAGGAGCATATAGTAATCACTTTTTCTGTGCATCCATATGTCTGCGTATCCACTTTTTGTGTCCGGGCTATAATTCACTTGTCCGTCAACTTAGATTAATGAAACTTTACACACACACATGCATCTGAACATGAGGGTGTGTCATGTGTCAAAGTAGGTCACTAGGTCCAGTATCTGGGTCACAGTAACATATTCTTGTAAAATCATGTCCGGGCTATAATTCCTTTCCTATGTAACTTACATCAATGAAACTTTACACACAAATGCATCTACATATAAAAGTGTGTCATGTACCAAAAGTAAGTCACTAGGTCAAGTAACTGGGTCACAGTGACATATCCTTATAAAATTGTGTCTGGGCTATAATTCCTGTACTATTTAACATGTTTCACTTACTATCATGAAACTTCACACCACACATATCTTGACCTAAAGGTGTGTCATGAAACAAAAATAGGTCACTAGGTCAAGTATCTTGGTCACAGTGATAAAATCATGTAAAGCTATATTGCTCTTCATAGCCAGGTTGTAATTCTGTCATCCTTCAACTTAAATTAATGAAGCAATACACACTCATGCATCTGAACATAAGGGTGTGTCATGTACCAAAAGTAGGCCACTAGGTCCAGTATCTGGGTCACAGTGACATATTCTTGTAAAATCATGTCTGGGCTATAATTTTTTTACTATTTAACTTAATTTCATGAAGCTTTACACACAACATATATCTAGACCTAAAAATGTGTCAGGTACTAAAAGTAGGTCACTGGGTCAACTATCTGGGTCAAAGGTGACATATTCTTGTAAAATCGTGTCCAGGCTGTAATTCCTTCACTGTGTAACTTAGATTGACGAAGCTTTACACAGAGATGCATCTATACATAAGGATGTGTCATGTGCCAAGGGTAGTTCACTAGATCAAGTATCTTGGTCACAATGACATATCCTTGCAAGATCGTGTCCAAGCGATTATTCTTTCACTATTTAACTTAGTTTTATGAAACTTGACACACACCTAAATATGACCTAAGGGTGTGTCATAAAACAAAAGTAGGTCATTAGGTCAAGTATCTGGGTCTCTGCTAGTCCTGTCCGGGCTATAATTTGCTTGTTCTTCAGCTTAGACAAATTAAACTTTACACACAGGTGTATCATGCCATAAGGGTGTGTCATGTACCAAAAGTAGGTCACTAGGTCAAAAGTCTGGGTCACAGTGACATATTCTTGTTAAATCCTGTTAGGCTATAATTCCTTATTATGTTACTTAGATTATTGAAACTTTGCACACAGATGCAGCTATACACAAGGGTATGTCATGTACCAAAAACTATCTTGGTCACAGTAACATATCTTTGTAAAATAATGTCTGGGATATTATTCCTTTGCTATTTAACCTACTTTCATGAAACTTGACACACACATATATCTTGACCTAAAGGTGTGTCATGAAACAAAAGGAAGTCACCAGGTCAAATATGTGGGTATGTGCTTTTTGTATCCGGCTATAATTCACTTGTCCTTTAACTGAAAACAATAAAACTTTACACACAGGTGCATGTGGACATAAGGGTGTGTCATGTACTAAAAGTAGGTCACTAGGTCAAATATTTTGGTCACAGTGACATATTCTTGTAAAATCGTGCCCAGGCTATAATTCCTTTACTACTTAAGCTAGTTTTCTTGAAACTTTACACACATACATATCTTGACCTAAAAGTTTGTCATAAAAAGTAGGTCACTAGGTCAAGTATCTTGGTCACTATGATACACTGTTGTAAACTACATTGCACTTCATGCCCCAGCTGTAATTCTGTTGTCCTTTGACTTAGAATCATAGAACTTTACACTTTACACGCCAGTATATCTGGACTCAAAAGTGTGTCATGCATTAATGCAGGTTATTAGGTCAAGTGTCTGGGTCACAGTGATAGCCTATTTTTATTGACTACAGTCCTTCCAAAATGAGATCTCTGATTAGCAAGGTTATAAATGAGGCAAGGGGAAATGGATCCAACAATCTGTGATTGCCTTTTAATATTGTTAGTGAATTTCCTTGTTATTTTGTGAACCAAATGGGCATGAAGTGTGGCTGACCATATACAGACCAAGGCTTTCATGTCTGCATCTTAGATCAGTAGATACTAATAGAGTGTGTCACCTGTAGGTAGCACTGCAAGTAACTTCCTTCTGGTATGCACCTTTTGCAGGTGGAGACACCTGGGGGATAAACAAACTGTTTTTCTGTCATGGACTGAAGGTGTCATTTGACACTGGAAGCAAATGCAGCCACCATGCAGAATACAATATCTGACTGTCTGTATTGGCATTGGTATGGTAGCCAGAACCCCTGCTACAGATGGTAACATGCCATGCCACTGATGATCATTGTTGCCCTTTTTGTCTTTTCACTTGCATAGGAAATGTGTAAACCAACGTAACTGCCTGTTCAGCATACATGTACATTACAGGGCTACTTTTTAGCTTGCCCTTGGAAGAAAAACAGATTGAAGGAATCCAAAGCTTAGAGTGCAATAGGCACCATTGACAACAAGGGAGGAAATGAAAAAAAAACAACAACACAGCATGTCAGCACAGCCAAGGAACATTGTGAAGATTAGAATCACTTGCCAGGCCAATTCTCATTGTTAAATTTGATGCTCAGTGGATAAAAAAAGTACAAGATTGTCAGCGTACACAGGAAATGTGTTCACGTTCAGTAATGCTAGCATCCAATTATATGACCAATCAGGAAATATTTAAGGGACAAGACTAACTTAGTTAAAATAACAGGTATCACTCATGTTGTTATACACAATTTATGTTACTACCAGCAATCAGCTTCTTGCTTTGTTTTTAGCTCAGCTGACTTGTCAGACAGCTGAGCTTATGTTATGACTAGCCATCTGCTGTTCGTCCATCGTCCATGATGCTTTGGTGACTCTGGAATCTCTTTGCTGTCATTATTAGGTTTGAAATTTGTGAATATGGGTCATGTTTTTCTGCATAAATTTAACATACAAGAGACTTCCGTCGCCCCCAATTCACATTTTCGATTTCTGCTCCAAAACCGTCAGCCAGATTCACTTCTTGGTGGGGATGTATCAAGTTTGTTCAAATGGTCACACTCCAGTGATTTTCGTTTTTTTTTTTTTTTTTAATTTTTTGGGGTTTTTTTTGGGGGGGGGGGGGGCAAATCTTAAAAAAATCTTCCCTGAAACCGTTCACCCAATTGCTTTGATATTGCGCAGGGACACTCCAGGGACACCTAGTTCTGAATTTGTTTACCAGGTAGCGCTGTGATTTTTTCTGATTTTTTGTGTGTTTTTGCTCTTTTTGACTTCTTCTCCAGAACTGTCTCTCAAATTAAAATGAAACATCATGGATATGTTCCTTGTGGAAGGGTCAAACAAACTTGTTCATTAGGAGACACTGCTGTGGATTCCTGATTTTTAACGAATTTTTATTAATTCGGGTACTTACCGGTCAATGCAACTTTCCTATTGATTACTATGTAAGTCAATGGGCATTCTAATGCTAATTCATCTTCTCCAAAACGGTCATCCAGATTGACTTCAAACTTAGTGGCAATGTACCTTGGGTGTGTTCTGCCAGGTTTGTTCAAATGGTCACGTTCCATTGATTTTCTGGATTTTTAATGAATTTTTTTTGTTCTTTTTTTTTTCGACAAATCTTACAAAATCTTCTCCACAACCGCTCACCCAAGTGCTTTGATATTACATAAGAACACTCATAGGGACTCTTAGTTCTTAATTTTATCACCAGGTGGTGCTGTAATGTTTTTTATTTATTTTTTTTTTTTTTAGAATTTTTGTGTGTTTTCGTTACTTGTCAGTTCTTCTCCAGAACCATCTCTCAGATTAAGTTTAAACTTTGTGGATATGTTCCTTGCGAAAAGGTTAAGCAAAGATGTCTGCTAGGTAGCACTGCTGTGGATTCCTGATTTTTAATGATGGTTTTCAATTCGGGTACTCATGGGTAAATGCACCTTTTCTGTTGCTTACTTTGCAAGTCAATGTGCATGTAATGGTAATTCACATTTTGGACTTCTCTGGAACATCACTGGAGCATGACCATTTGCACAAAATAGGCTGACACTTATACAAGGCACAACCCTACCAAGTTTGGTCTGTCAGATTTACTTCAAACTTCGTGGCAATGTACCTTGGGTGAGTCTCTACCAAGTTGTTCAAGTGGTCATGCTCCAGTGAGTTTTGGATTTTTTGTAATTTTTTTCAAAAATCTTTAAAGAAAAATTTTAATAAGAAAGTTTAACATGGGAATTCCTTGCAATGGTTATGACTTTTGACCAGAATAACATGTATGCCAAATGGGATGTACCTTTCATAAGTGCCTACCTATTTTGTGCAAATGGTCATGCTCCAATGATGTTGGGACCTTCACCTCCCAAGGTCACAGAACAACTGACATGAAATTTACTGTTCATTTGATAACTTGAGATGTTTTGAGTTAGGACCTTTATGTTGCACATGTTACTCTATGAAGGTCATGCTTAGACAGTACATGAGTGACCTTGACCTCATTTCTGGTGCAACATACATGAATTTTACTCTTCACTATAACTTTAGAACTATTTGAACTGGGGACTTTGATGTTGCACATGTGAGTGTTCTTCTATAAAGGTCAGACTTACTCAGTACAGGGGTGACCTTGATCCTATCCCAAGTTCACAGAGCTGCAAGTGTGATGAATGTCTAGGTCAGCTGAGCATGGGCTGTTCACACAGCCCTCTTGTTTTTTGTTTTTTTTTTTTGTTTTTTTTTTCATTTATTACTAAATAATTACTCGTGAGAGAGAGAGAGAGAGAGAGAGAGAGAGAGAGAGAGAGAGAGAGAGAGAGAGAGAGAGAGAGAGAGAGAGAGAGAGAGAGAGAGAGAGAGAGAGAGAGAGAGAGAGAGAGAGAGAGAGAGAGAGAGAGAGAGAGAGAGAGAGAGAGAGAGAGAGAGAGAGAGTAGCTTAGTGCTTAGTGCATGATCATTCTTTTTCATCCATATTGAAGGCAAATCCCTTCGGCTTCTCAACAGAATTGGTCTTCTGATTACTCCACTGATCCACTCCAATCACTCTGTACTCAGGTTTACTTCCTGGCCCTTGTCTTCTTATAACCCATTATATACCAGGGCCTGATTTTCTATCGTTTGTACCTTGATTTTCATCAAACAAAATCATCTTTTAATTTTTGATAAAAAGAGCTTACATTCAAGTACAGACACACCTGGTCTAAATTAGCAATTTTTGCATTGCCTGACAATGGCAGCGATAATTTGACTGACCAGGCAATGCAAAAACCACTACTGTGAATTCATTTAATTTCGCTGTGTTCTTATTTTTGCTTATTTTGCTGATGCTTCAAAACCGTGAAAATAAGAACCCAGTGAAATTTGTTTTTAACATGGCATTGATAGGAATTATTACAAAATAGTGAATTTAAAGTTTCAGTGAAAGGTCCAAAATGCAAAAACTGTGAAAATTAATGCCCGTGAAAATAAATGTATTCACAGTATATCCTGTAGTATGGAATGAGTTAAGCATAAAAAGTACATTAAAGAACCACACCATTTGTCTTAAATTCCATTTAGGGACAAGTATTACTTTTTATCAGTTGTGGGGGAAAAAAAGTAACCACAGTCATTATATTTTGGTCCGGACTAAAACCCAGGAGTGTTATCTTGTGTGAGCTTGCCAAGAAACCATACCCTGTTTCCGATCAGCGATTGACTATTCATATGATTTCCTGTGTTGGGTCATTAGCAAAGCTCACTTTGTATTGTTAATGCTCTTAAAATACTTATAAATTATTGATGCAGGGTTTGTTTGCTGCAGTAGTATGCCTTGTTGCCTGTGGTTAGTATGGTGCAAAGTGCCTTGTGCAGAGTTACATCTGTATTACTAGTAGATTATAAATATTGTCCGCTATACCCACACTCTTTGTCACTATCACTTTCATGGTGTTGCAGTTTCTCTCTTTTCTTTTTTTCAATTCATGCCAAAAAATTTTCAGCATGATGTATAGTTGCCATTTTTTAGCCATAAATTTTAGCCAGCTTTATGAAAAAGAATTAGAAAGTATGACAGATGGTGCCACGCATAATTGTAAGATAACAGATTACTGCATTGTCACCCGCATGTTATTCATCTGATCCAATTGCATTAATCAAATCTGTTGTAAGTTTGGATGGTATACAGTAATACTAAATTGAAAGCACGTATGAGTGGTACAATACACATGTGAGAATGTGCTAGCACTTCACATGGGTTGTCTTTTGTCAAAATGCTTTTTAGTGATGACGATATAAATATATACATGTATCTGTGTTTGTTTTTTTTTCTTTAAATCACATTCCTATCTGCACTTCACAGAGAGTATCTTTTGTTGTGAGGCTTTTACAGTGATTACGATATAAATATATACATGTATTTTTTTCATCACATTCCTCTCTGTGTTTGTTAATTGTACTTAAGATGGTCCAGTAACACTCAGTGTTATTACATGTATATGCACCTGGGATTCTGCAAATGAGTATAAGTGCTTTTTCATTTCTGCTTTATTCAGGACAGCCATGCAAACTTATTGAAAGTAAAATATCACACTCATAAGTACACATAAGGGGACTGGGGGTTTCATTTTATTGGACTGAATCTACTTATTCCTATTGTGGCCAGCCATCCATTCTGTTCTTGGAATAAAATTGCATCCTGTGCATTTACAGACCAGATATTTTCCTCTGCCATCATGGTAATGGTCTCTTTAACTCATTTTATACCAATCCCAAATTTTCCCGACGTATTCTTGTATAGCTTTAAGACAATTATACATTCAAATTCCTTATGAAATTCATTCAAGATCCAACAGGTCTGGACTCCCGGTTTATGCATTGTTTGGCAAGTCATGCTATGGCTGTGAGAAGGGCAGCTGCAGCATGACTTTGTTCATCTTGTCAGACATTTCATGAAAGAAAAAATTCACAAAACCACAGACTCATGCTTTTGCTACTTGTAGTTGGCAACGTGCAATTCAGCATGACTATCTTTCATGTGAGCAGCCACATGACAATCCAACTGGTAACAGATACCTGGAAAACTGGTACATGTATATTGAATACAATTCAATAATGCTAGACACATTGCACACCACAATACAATGTGCTAGCATCGGGCACTTTACAAGCTTTTCTGGTATAATAAAGGGTCATGTCTTTCAAGTTGTTATATGATCCAGAGAGTCCTGTATTGCCTTACCAAATGATAGTTGTGTTGCCCACTGACCAGCTACGTGGTATGTCTAGCTTATCTCATGCTATGCTGGTTAAGGCGGCAGTTGGGGATTTGTAAAAAAAAGTATAGACCCATATCTTTTACATGGATTGCGAAGCAGGCCAAGCCTATATTAATCACTCTCCATGGCTCAGATGGTGGCGTATACTTTCCTACCAACATGTTTGGTGGAGGAAACCGAAGGACTCGGAGAAAACCACCGTGCATAGTCAGAGTGGTAGGAACTCTTTCCACATGCTTCCCCGGCCGTGAATCGTACCCAACCGGCATAGGTAGAGGGCGAGCGTGTTGCAGCTCCGCCAACCGTGCACCCCAATGTGCAATTACAGCATGGGGATTTGTAGAATTGTCAGCATGGCAATTCATACTGGTCAAGGCCTTGGTTGGCAATTTGTTTTAATTGGCTGTATGGCAAGTCGTGCTCATCAAGACCTTGCCTGTGAAGCAGACCCGAGCTCCAGGTTATGTCTGCTGTACATGGCAGATATAACAGGGAACTTGGTCTGCTTTGGAGGCAAGTCAAGACCTTGGTTGGTGATTTGTTTAATTGCCTGCAAGGCAAGTCATGATTCTGTAGCAGCTGGTACAGTGTAGCATGACTTGTTAGACAATGCAAAAATAACTGACTTTAGATTCCTCATGTTGCTTCTTGAATGAAAACACTTTTATGAAGAATTTGGCATTTACTAATTTCTGTTTTAAATGTGGATAAGTTTGCAGAAACATCAGGGACTGTTGTAGATGACACTCCAGTGGGGCTAGATTGTATACAAATTGTTGGATTATATTCCTGTTGATTCCAGTCAGGTGCCTTATCAACCCTTTCCCCCTTAAACTGGCCAAAACTGGCTGGTGGTCAAATGTCCTCTGCTTCAGCGTTTTCAACTAATTTCAACAGTGATGAAAACAATTCTCACTGAGAGTTGGTGATGAGCCCTTTAAGGATCACATGCCCCAGGTCAACAGCTTTCCTTGGCATGGGTTGGGCACTTATTTCCTTTTGTTTTGGAGCCTCTCAATTTATTATAGTCTTTGTACACATAAATTAGGCTTATAGTCACAAGATGCATTTTGCCTGGGGTCAATATCTAGTTATGAGCAACAACATGCCCACCAGGATAGAAAGTACTACAGTGGTACCTCTTTTGAGAGACCGCCCCTACGGCAGGTCAAAATGCGGTCTCTCAAAACAGGTGGTCTTTCATTAGAGGTACAACAACATGGAAAAGATATCACAGTGTTCTGAGAGAGCGGTCTTAAAAAGATATGCAGTCTCTCAGTAGAGGGGTCTCTCAAGAGAGGTACCACTGTACCATTAACCATGCCCACCAAGATCCAAAGTATATCCTTTAGCTTCCATTTAATGTACCATTTACCATGTCCACCAGGATAGAAAGTACTACCATTAACCATGCCCGCCAAGATCAAAAGTATATCCATTAGCTTCCATTTAATGTACCATTAACCATGTCCACCAGGATAGAAAGTATATCCTTTAGCTTCTATCCAATGTACCATTAACCGTAACCCCCAGAACTGAATGTATATCCTGTAGCTTGGACCTTAACTATCCTCAGTTTTTTCTGTCTGCAGCATGCTTGTCAGACAAAATTTTCCTTTCAGTCTATTGAGCTTCCTTTCACAAAATATCTGCCATGCTGTCTAGCTTCTTGGTTATTTTTGTCCTCTGTCTTCTATGGTAACTCGATAAGCCTATCCTGCTTTTTGTCAGTCTTTCCTGGAAATCTTGATATAAATGTATAAAGGGTTAATACATTTGAAAGTTGCTACGATGGTGATAAAAGCTTTTAGGATCTTCAATGATGGTTCGTTTGTCTCTGATTCCGTTTGAATGTTTAGATTTTGTGTAAATACCCCACAGCACAGTACATACTTTACAAGTCCTTACAGGTGCACCAGAACATTGGGGTAATGGTACATCAAAGGTTGCCATGGCAACCACAGGTGAAAAACGAAGCACATTTGGTCACAAAGCATGCTGGGTATTGTGGCCATTGTTTGGCAGTACAAGTGTCTTCGGTGAATGTTGCGTGTGGCATACAGTCATTGGACTTTGCAAGTATACACATAGACGTGGCCTGTCAGCAACCGATGCAGTAGAATCTGTCTTCAAAGACCACAGCCGAGAAATAAATTGTGTTCTTGAGCAACAGGGTTAGTTCACGCTGCAAAACAGTCTACCTTTTTATTTGAGCAACATGGACACAAAAATTGTTGAACAAGCGTGATGGGAAGGAGGTCTTTTAAGACAGGTGGTCTCTCATCAAGGTCCACTATAATCCATGTAATTACAGTGGACTGCAGGCTATTTGTAATTGGAGCTTTCATTGTTAATGTGTCGTGTGTCAGTGATATGTTTGTGAGAAGTGTTGTGTGAATATTCATTGTCACTAAATATGAATATGACAAGTCATTTGTTAGATGATCTGGCTTGGAAAACAAAACTATATGCGCTGGTGAGGAACTCAGGTACACCCTTAACAGGGACATTTACAAAAGAGTACACACTTCTTATGAGCAAAAACTGAGATGAGGGAAATGTCCTCATGTTTCAAGCATTGTAGGGGTTATATCACGATGCTCATCTGACCACATTGTCAGAGAAATGACTCAAGAATCTCATTTGTTTGTCAAAGAAAAATGGGCCCTGTGATGTATTGGAAGGACTGATCTCAATGAGAACCTATTACCATGGTTATAAAAAAGCTGAAGTAACCACAAAATAAAAGAAAAACGGCCTGGATGAAAGTTTGTCAAGATCAGCATAACGGTGTGAGAAATGACTACAAGGCAGTTTGTAAGATAACATGTAAGCCTGAACTAAATCAGCAGCCAGACATAAATTCACCACAAACTGGGAAAGTAGATCCAAGTGTGAACTGACATGTAACAGTAAAGCCAAGCTGACTGTGTAGCTGCAACTGAGATATGAGGAAGAGGAGTTCACGTTATAATTACAAAGTCAGGTAAAAGCCAATTTCCAGGCACCGAAGGTAGGAACTGGTCCCATCGTTGCCCCTGTATTGGCCAATGTGGCCTGTAGTGTTCTCATGTGTTTGCATAAGATATACTATCACACCACCCCCAATTATAATTTCACCAGCAGAGCAGCAATACCCGTAGACTAATATCTGATTGCATTTACACTGTTAATTGCCTGCCTGTTAGATTTGCTGCTGATGAAAGTAAGTTGATCCTTTGTGGGTTAAAGGATGGTAGCTCCCTTTCCCCAGCTGAGCACCTCCTGTGGTGTAGTGCAATACTGGTTTGAGATAGACGTTGGACAAGTCATAAAGTGGCACTGATAGTGCACTCCACTTGCAATGTGGGGCAACCCTGTTCCTCACTAATGTTTGAATAAAATACGCTTATATTTTATGTTCGGAACGAGCGGGACTCGAACCTGCAACCTTTGGCACCAGTCACCTAGCAGAAATGGGAAACGCACATATCCACTTGACCAAATCCCCATTCTTAAAAAGAATGGTTCAATGGAGGTAATTATGTGCGAGTGCGATATCAACACAATTATACAGTATATTTATGGGATTATAACATATTAGAAAGAGTAGCTTTAAAGAGTAGATATTATCCTGAGTGGCTATGTAGAATCAGTCTAAAGCTAACCTGATAGGGAAGAAAAACTAAGAGACGGGTGAGTGGATCTCAATTTTTAAATTGACATAGTGGGAAAATCATAACTTCAAAACAAGTTGAAACTGTGGATCAATTTACCGTAAGCTGGATGAAAGAACTGAAGCTAAAAGGAAGAATATTGGACATTGCTAAGGCAAAAATAAGTCTGCAAATCTTTGAAAAGTTATGATGAGCAATTCAGTTAAGCTGAACTGACATATATGTTAGGTAAAGGGGAAAAAACAAACAAGCCTTAGATGCCTTAGAAGACTGGACCTAAGCCTCAGCTGAGTGGAAAGGTTGAATCCAAGCTGACAGGAAAGAAAGACTTTAACAGACTAGTGGATGTTGTACCACACAACTGGAAATTAGCTGTGACTTGAAGAGTAAAAATGATCATACAACTGGAGGTAGATAATAGGAGAGTGAGGTTATTGTACATAGGACAGTAGGACAACAATAGGAAGAGAACTCCCAGTTGGGGCAGCTCATAACATGGACACAGTGACAAAATATGGCTCCAGCTGTAAGACATGACTACAAACACAACTGACCACAAATGTCACCGTTGGGAAGAATGACATGTTAGAACTCAAAGGTATTTATGTGTGGAAGAAATGACTCACATTTTTAAGTGAGGGAAGAATGACTTCTTTGATAGGAATAAGGACTTTGACCAGTTAATAGGAAGAAGTCAAGTAGGAGGTGAGTCACTTTGGTACGGATCAATGACTTCAACAGACACTTTAATAAAAAAGAGTAAGTATAATTGTAAGACAATGTGTTTTCAAGTGGGATATACAAAGTGATAAAGACACATGTGCTTCAGTTTGGTAGTATGATGTGATGGGACTTTAAGCAGACCTAGCTGCAGACAAGACAGATAAAGAGAGCACACAATAGTGGGCAGGTTAAGCATTGAGAGCAAGGACAAGGTTGAGGCAATCTGCCGTCTGACACAAATAAGGTTTGTATAAACTCCTCTTTGGAGTAACTGGCTGGCCTCATTTTGAGGAGGGTCTGCTATTTAGGGCTTTGATTAGCTCGTAATGTACTTTTATCTTTTTGGAATAAAAATGCAGAGCAGTTACATGTTAAATCATGTTTAGTAATGGGTAGTGTGTTAAATTATTGTATTCAAAATCGTGCACTTGAAATTGTCGGAAAAATTTTTAATACAAAAACTGAAAATTCATACACTTGATAATAAATTTGTTTACAAAGTTGACTTTGGTGGTTATATTGGCGCCACTAGCATACACTGAGATTGCAGTTAGAAATAGAAAATGTGGATAACTGGGTTGCTGAAGCAGCTCAATTAATAGATGAAACAAATTAGATATTTTAATTCCATTAAGCCTCTGAAGTATCTGCCGAAAGCACACCCATATCATGTTACATATCAGCAGATGCAGTTTATTGTAAAGCCAAATATGATGTATAAACGCCCAGTCTTTTGTGGAAAAATCAGCAAGCAAGCGCACCATGAGTAGCAATAAGCAAGATGGGTTATTAGTCCATATGTAGCGTCGATCATTGCACAAAACAGGATGCAGTTTTATTTGTGGTCACACTTTAAGTTATCTTAGTGGCGTCTTCATGGAGATGAGACTCACCCCAATTATTGGAGGAAATGGTGTCATTGTTAGCTCTGTCTGTGTGGTGCTGGGCACGTCTTCGCTCTTCATTATCCATGGCTTGGGGCAACTGTTCCTCTCCACCCTAGCAAGTTCTTAATGAAGGAGTTACTGCTCAAAACACATTCTACCAATTGACTGCTTCCAGTGATGGCTTTGTGTGACAATTTCTATCAAAGGATGCATTATGATGATGCAGGGACACACAATGGACAGTTTGTCATTGAGCCTTCTTAATAAGAAAATCTTAACTCTTTTCATGCCATTATAGTAATAGCCTTGGTCAGTGGTTTTTGCATTGCCTGTCAAATCATGCAGTGGTTGTAGTATGGCTTGCTATCCAATACAACTGCTGTTGAGTGGAGGCCTAATAGTTTAATGGTTCCTAAATCAGAAGGAAACCTTTTCACAAAGAATTTTAATTTGCAGTCTGTGTCCACATATCAGGGTCAATTTGAAGGGAAGTTAGGGATACATTTGGGGTGATTTAACCTTTATCCCTCTATAAAATGCCAACAGATAACTTTGTCATGATATTTTAAGCCCTCACCCCCAGAGTGTCTAAAGCATGAAGTTGTTGATTTTGGGACTCAGCATACTACAATAGTAATTTTAGCACAGTAACTTTTTATGCAAATATTAAATGAGATCCTTTGGAATGTTCATGATAAATGTCATGGTAAATTTGAAGAAACATTACCAGATCTTTTAGATATGTGTGTTGCAGTTGTCCATTCTTTGGTGACAGTGACTTTTTTATTTCCAAGTTATTATCTGCAAAATGTAAGATGGGAAATCTCGAGGGCCTATAATTTTGGTTGGGTGGGTGGGTGGGTGGGAATGGATGAGGACTGGATTAATATCTTTGTGAAATTTGTGCTGAAAAGTTATGTACATGAGCCTCTGTTCCTCAGTTAGATAAAGGTGAACTAGATCAACACACAGTTATTAAAAGCTGAGCTAATCAATATATATTTTCCTTTCATGCATAGAGTGCAGAACACAGTTTTTGTGAAAACACACATGATGAATTAGACAACAGTATATAGTGAACAAATTTAATTTTCCGGCAAAAAAAAAAATAATACAAAATTGTGCAAACATGATATTCTGAGTACACCACATACACTTGATTTATTTGTGGAGAATTATGTGAAGTGTATTTGCTTAATAGGAAAGTTGATGAGTGCACCAGATGACCCTTGAGAGACAATTGTTATAGCTGTCACTGTGTAGAACTGCAAGGCTCTGTACGAGCCTTTGGCAACGATGATCAACCGCAAGTATGGTTAGCAGATTCCAGTGGGCAGATTTTCTGATCTGCACAGAATAACTAGAGCTCTAGGTGTGATGTGACGATGTCCAGTGTTGTTTTGTAGCTCAGTAGTGCGTCTTGTCCGATGTAGAAGGTCAATGTCATTACTTATGTGAGCCTGATTAACCTCTGTCCCCAATACAACTGAGTCAACAGCTTTCCTTTGCGTGGGTCATGTGCTAAGTGCCTGCCCTGAAACAGGAAAAGCTGTTGATGTAAGACAGGCTTAGTCAATGATTGTTATTCACATGGTTTCATATTAAACCATTCCTGGTCAGAGTGCCATTGAATCGGTAGCTTTTCTTGGTACAGGTTGGGTGCATTGCACCCAACCTGCGACTAGAAAAGTTTTTGGCCTAGGGCAGGCCATCATGAATGGTCCTACATACAAATCTCAGCAAAAATGTTTTATAGTAACAAGAAATTTAAGTAAAAACACTAAGGCAGATGACAGTTTACGTCCAGGTGATTTGAGCAGGAAAGGGTTAATAAGACGTTTAAGTGAAGATAGAGGAGCCTATATTTGACACGGGCAAAAGGATTAAATGACTGTCTGGAATATGCTTCTAGTGGAGGCTTAGGGGTGATGGTTGCTCAGGCTAGAGAGTGAAACACTTTGTGTGCCCTTTAGGCAAAATACAGGAGAACATAGGATGTGTACATGTAGTGTATAGGAACCTCCTGTGCTAAATATGGCATGATGTATTATGTGTGCATTGTTTGAATGGGAGGACTGCACAGGACTGGATGTTGTGCACAGTGGAATGGGTGTGGTTGACTAGTAGTGCCATCTGGTGGATGGGGTGGCAGGTTAGAGCTATGTGTTGTTTTGCAAGGAATGTTTCTGCTAAACAGACCTAGCTGAATATTTTGTTTCCTCTGTACAACTTGGTCTGTTTACAAGGGAACTGATGAGAGGAAGTTATGCTTGTAACCACAAATTATGCTATCAATACAGACTTATCTGGAAACTATGTCAGCCCACCTTGCACAAAAAAAGCAGTGGGTTAATTGTGGTAAAGATGGGGATACAAGATTGTTACTTGCACAAATTTCTGTGATGTTCTGATCCTACATGTATCTTCTCATCTCTATCAGAAGGGGCGTGGCAGGTCCATGCTCTAATCACACTACCAAGGCTTTGTGTACATATACAATTACAGACTATACCTCAGGAAGTGTGTCAGTGCAGCTATTGGACTGACCCACTTTTAGAGGATTAGTCTATATGGGTTCCATGGTGTGAAATGTGTGACTTAAAGCTATGTGTTTATTCCAGGGTTATGTGTAAATAAGTATATTTTTAAATACACAGTATATCAGGTGCTCTGCTGAGTATCGCTGTGAGAATTATACCACAACTTCATCTGATGTTTGTTCTTGTTTCTAGATCGAGTTAACACGGGCCTAAACTTCATCAACAAAATAGAAAGTTGCACAACGGTGCGATTTGTACGAGTGTCTTTTGTGTATGTTGATCCACCGGATGGAGAGGAAATTGACACAAAGCGGTACAGTCCGCCTCATGATATCAGCTACAAGACTTTCATTCCATCAGCCATCAAAGTGGGGCTCTGTAGTGGAGCTCCACAGTATGAACCAAACAGTGATACATGGGCCCGAGCTAGAGCCTGGTTAAAGCTAATCGGTGGTAAGTCACATAGGATGCCCGATATTATCAACGCGAGGTCTTGGACATTGATTTTAACTGAACACAGGTTTTACTCAGATGTTTAGTACTTTGACACAAATTCATTTAAGAAGTGTGGAATACATGTAATTAATGTTGATATTATACACAGATCATGTGCGATCTTTTATTTATGGGGAAAGTAAACTCAGAGAAGATAAAAATCAGACACATTTAAAAATCAGACACAGTTAATGACTGTTGCCCTAATTGAGATAATTTATTACAAGCACTGAAATAAATGAATAGATGCTACATTTTGATAAGATTTTAGTATTAATTTTATACAATTGCATCGCAAACACAAAAGTAATATGACTAATTCATTACATAAGTCTAGTGTTTAATTTAGCTTTCAGACATGAAAATGAGAAATAATTAATTTATTGGACAGTGAGTAGAAATTATTACTAAACCTATCAATCTTAACACATGTTTTCCATGATTTTTTTTCCAGACCGACACGTGATATATGCAGAGCAGATCTATCACCCGCTGAACAGGATCTGGCATCACCAAGACAGCGGGGAGTCATCTGTGATGCAGGGCGAATGGACTGCTGCCGATCGTGGGGACAGGAGACGAAAAAGTAGAAAGCCTTTGGTTCAAATCATCAGGTCAGTGTTCCCGTGATAAATGTTTCATGCACAAAGTGACAGGTAAATATTAACCCTTTCCCCCCTTGAATTAAGACTGAGTTGGCAGCTTTCCTTGGCATGGGGTGGGATCTTTTAAGTGCCCAACCCATGCCAAGGAAAGCGATTGACCTGGGGCATGTGATCTTGACAGGTCTCATCTACAATTCTCAGTCAAATTGTTTTTCATTACTGTTGAAATTAGCTGAGAACACTGAAGAAGACGACATTTGACCACCAGCTGGTTTGGCCAGTTTAAGGGGGAAAGGGTTGAGGTAGGAGTGCATGATAAAGTGCAAGCTGATCACCTGGGCTATTGCTTCATTTTTACTTGCACATTTATGTGGTATAAAGTGACATGGATGATGAATGTGTTGGAAAACCACATCCATATTAAATACCATCAAAAGTAATGACTGTTCCACATGTATTTTTTCATCCATCATTTTAATAGGCCATAATGGGAGAACTTGCTTTTAGTCTTCCTCTATCATAAATCCATGGTTTGAGACAATCTTTATGGGAAAATACCTGTTTTATTATATTAAAAAAAAAAAAAATTGCTACCCCCTAATCTTGCCAACAGAGTTGACAGCCATCTTGAAAAAAAACACCAAAAAAAAATATCTATGGACAGACATATGGGCTGAATAAAAGGGCAATGACAAAGTTGTAGCACACTTTGATCGACTTAACCAAAGCATCAGGGATTGCTGGGTAATGTGATGGCTTCCTCGAAGCTGGCTTGCATCAAGCCGTTTATATTCATACATAGCCATATATCATGTCTTTAGTATTCACCATATTCCACATTGACAGCATCACATCCCACTGTACCTTAAATTCCCATAAATTTTCAGCCATAAATTACATTGGTAGCCTATGTTTGTAATTGTTGTCCATTTTCCAATTTTCACTTGCATCTTGGTTTCTCTTTCCTTTAAGGCGTATCAACTGTGGACTGACAAAAATGTCCAAAAAAAAATGCAGCTCAACACTAAACTGGTTGAATGATGATGTCAAGTTAACTTACATGTGTCCAGTAGGATTGATAGACAAAATATAAGTCAAAAGTTCTTGTGCAGCTCAGCACTAAACTGGCTAAGTCATGACTTTGTTTTAACTTTCATGTGTCCATCAGGATTGACAGATGATATTTTACTTTGTTGCATTCGATGTGATATTGTCATTTTATCTATCTATCTATCTATCTATCTATCTATCTATCTATCTATCTATCTATCTATCTATCTATCTATCTATCTATCTATCTGTCTGTCTGTCTGTCTGTCTGTCTGTCTGTCTGTCCATTTGAATTTTCATGAGTAAGAATGATATTATTTTAACAGATGACTGGTAAGCAAAATACGTGTCTTTAATAGTGTTGAAAGCTAGCACATGTTAAAAACTGGAGTTCAGTTCTTTGTCCAAACATTTACTACAATATACCCTTGAGTGAGTGGTGTCATAAGAACCACTGTAATGAGTGAGCGGTACCATGAGAACCACTGGGATAGTGACATTATATATCTGTGTTCTTGCTTGCTTACTCATATTTCAAGCTCCAGTTTTTTCCTTTCTGAAAGTAAGATAGACCAAACTTTAAATGTTCAGGAGGCAAGTGTTTGCCTCCAGGTGGCTTTGCAAATGTTGCTTTGTCAAATTGGACATTGGATCACAATACTAAATGCAGAATCTTCTTCATAAACAGATCATTGGGTTGTGAGTTATTCATCAGTTCTGAGACACAGTCATGTAACTGTACATGTACCATCAAAAAAATGTATAGTGCTTAAAGTAAATTTTTATGTTAAGCTCAGCTGACTTGTCAGCTGAGGTTATGTGGTGGTTAGGCATTAGTTACATAACGGTACCTCTCGACCACGATTTGCCTAGACCTCTGTGTCTGGGTTGAACACCCATGAATTCGAGTTGGGTTTCACTCACTTGATTTTGAAAACCTGATGGTACCATGGCACCATCTCTCAGTCCCTGTTGAACTGGTGGTGACTCCTAGTGTGCATGCTCAGGTATCATCCTTCCTCTTTTTGGACGCCATTACTGGCTTTCCTTTCCAGTTGAAGCTCTGCGAACTTTTGTTCACATTCACTGCTATGGTGCTTTACGTGCACCATAATCTGCTGAAAATCTTTTCTCAGCGACTCAGGGATCTTCGAAGACCTAGAAAGCTGATTTCTGTGTTTGGATACCACTGAAATAGTTCGGAGTAGAGCTGATGGATTGGCTTGAAACCTAGATTTTCAGGATGGCATCTCGGCAAACAGATCCCAGAGAGAGGGAAAGCAGTGCACACCAGGCTATTACCACCTTTTGGAGTCAGGCTATGAGTGTTGATTCAGTGACCATTCTGTCTACATCCTTGTTGGATCTTGGACAGAAATTGGATTCACTGAACCGTTACATGGTGGCTTGGGATGACCATCCACACTGCAGGGTCAAGTTTGCTCTTGCGAGCGAGCTTGAAAATACTGTCAGGACTGGGGAGAGGACAAATGGCTGCTCTTTGAACAGGCAAATTGGAAGTCAGATTCTGCAAGGCATAGGCGGCAGGTCATAGCTGCCAAACGCCGAGCTGAAATAACTGACACCGTTGAGTCCTCGCCTATGACTCCCCATGAGAAAAAGCATAGACTCACTTAAGTTCGTCCACAGTCTCATGTGGCTGATGGCAAAGAGCGTAGACTTACTTCAGTTCATCCGCAGTCCCAAGTGATGGATGTCTCAACACCTGAAACCCCACGGGAGAGTAACGTAAAGAGACTTGGGAGTTGAAAGTCCGGAAGCAAAAGATCACCTCATGGAGATCACTAGCACCTATCTTTACCCCAAAAGCCACCCGCTCTTGCTCTTGGCACTGACCCAAAACTTGCCATTGCTTTGGAGTCTATGTCTCAGAGCATGCAGATACAGGCTGAGATGCTCGGTGTGTTGCTTGCCCCCTCTCAGCAGGCTGTTTCTTCTTCAGAGTCTGCTTCGAAGAAATCAGTCAAGCGTAGGTTGCAGTTGTCGAGATCTTGGTTCTCTGGGTCCGAGCGTTCGATGGGTACATCAGCCATGCAAACCGGTGTGTCCGGAATGGAAACCTTTGGGTTTTTGTCCAGGCATTCCGGAACCTCAGCCAGTCTGAGTGTCTAAATCCTAAGTCCGAGATGTAAGGGAAGCCAGTAGCACTTCAGCCAGTCAGAGCACCCAGGTCTGTGCGCTTGGATTGCATGTCTGTAGTGCCCAGGAAACCACCGGTGCCTAAGCCTACATCCCAAGCTCCCTGGTCCAAGAGCTCAGTTCATAAGCAAGGGCAAAGGGGAAGTAGAGGGAAGACACTCAGACCTGCAGGGGCACCTCCTGCCATCAGTGTGTCTTTGGCTCCCGTGGTGTCAGCACCTATGGTGGTCCGGGCGACACCTTCTGTTCTTCCACCAGCAGTAAGGGCAGTCCCTTCTGCACCTGAGGCGGCTTAACCCTGAGAGAGGAGTTGGCAATCCTGCTTGCTCCTGCATTGGAGCTAGGTATGCTGCCACTCTCTCTTGAGCGACAAGCATAACTCTAGTTCAACTAGGAACAGTGGTTGCGGTTGGAGACTTTGTTTTCTTCTGCATTGGCCATCACTGCTGTTGCCGAGTCTGAGCAGATTCTTTCGGCAGAGTAGCTTGCTGCTTTTGCCTGGAGCCAGCTCTCGCTTGGCACTGAGGCTTGGGAGTTCTCTGAACTCCATCTGGACCCCTCCTGCTGGAAGACTTCTCAGTTGGTGGTGGCTGAGGTCCAGGATACTAGCCTCCCAGAGATCCAGCACGATCCATCTTCGGAACTGCACACCGTCCATTAGCAGATCTCAACCCTGGTCAAGGGCTCATCAACCACACCGCTCGTACTCAGAGAGGCACAGAGAGCCAGTGACCACAGGTTGTAGAGGCTTTGGCCCCTGCTCCCTTGAAGGGCTTTGACCATGTCAAAGCTCTGATTCAGAGCCTGGTTGGTGACCAAGCTGTGGTTCCACCAACAGAGGAGAGGCATGGTGCTGTTTTGCTGTCCTGTCAAGGCTTTTCCCTAGAGGACAAGCGGCAATGCACTCCAATACCTTTTTCGCCCTTTGTCACTGAGTTTTTACGACCAGCTCACAGCCAAGACCTGTGACACAAGGGTTCCCATGGAGCCTCCAACGTCTGGCTACCTGAGGCAGGGGCAACTCCTACCTAAGCCAGACATCCAGGGGAAGCGATACATGTACTCCGCACCTGAGCAGACCTTCCCATCAGTTCCACTGCCAGTGGACTTAGATTGGGAGGAGTTTGATGCTCGACAGCTGGGATCCACTTTGGCATCTGCTGAGGCTCTCCAACAGTTGGAGGAGGTTGTCAGGATTTTTTTTTGTTGTTTTTTGGTAAAATCTTCAAAAATCTCCAACAAAAGCCACTCAGCCAATTGCTTTGAAATTGTATGAGGACACTTCTTGGGATCCCCAGACCTTAATTTGTTCAACGGGTGGCACTACAATCACAAAAACTGTCACTCAGATTGTTCTGAATCTTGGTAAAAGTGTGGCATGTGGGAGGGTGAAACTCTGTATCTCTAATTTTCAATGAATTTTTTAATTTGGGTACCTGTCAGTTAATGCATGCATTCCTATTGATTACCATGCGAGTTGATGGGAATAGACCAGTTCATAGGACTCGGGTTTATTCGGTTCACTTCGGCCCGAGTTCGGGAAGCTCACCCTGCTTTGTTTAAATTTTGTGCTCGACCATGCTTGCCGGATTTAACATGGAAGGATCAGAAAATAAAACACAGGATGTGCTTGGGTTTAATGAAAAATCAAACCGTCAGCAATCTAAACATGCATGTTTCACCACTGATGTGACATTTTAGGTAAAAGATTTGCACTGTTCAGCACAATCCATGATGTAATCTCTAGCGTTAGCCGTGGCATCCATTGTGAGCATTATGAAAGGGTGGGCCCGACTCGGCCACTTGCTGATTGGACAATCAGGCCAACAATGGGATGCATAATTAATTAGGGTCCGGGAAAAGTTTGGTAGAAGTCGGTATGAACAGGTCTATTGCAGTGGAAACTGACATCTTTTACTTCCTCTTAAAAATCTTTTCCCCCCAAGACTAAAGTGGGACATATTATGGGTTGAATGTCAAGGTCAGCTGAGGATAGGCTGTTCACACAGCCCTCTTGTTTGGTGATGGTCCTCAGATCATATGGCAGCTGAGCATTAGGCCCATGGGCCTCTTGTTGTGTATGTTCAATATCTGAGTCCCCATGGGATCCTCCTACCACTGATAAACAGTAAAATTAATGAGGCATATAATGAATGACCAGAACCTAACCCAACAATGCAATTAATTTGTGTAGCAGATGTTTCACACCACCATGAAGCTGACAACTGGCAAACTATCTCTCCTTACCAGATTACTCAGCATAGGTAAAGACAGGGAATTCAATACAAATGTTACCTACAGGCTAGTTGGCCTTTGAAATGCTTGATTTAATACTTGAATAATCTTGCAGCGTGCTGATACCAGCATGGAAGTTTTTTTTTTGTCAGCATAAAATGCAATATTTAATCATTATTTGTCCGCTTTAGGCCAACCGGCACGGGCATTAAAGCATGTTGATTTTGCATAAACCATAAGCCTGGTAAGGTGTTCAGTGTGTGTGTGATATTTTGCAGGATATATCTGGATGGAGACTACGTAGAACCTCCACTGAACCACCTACCTCCAGCACCCCTGGTGGAGGAAGTCAATGACTGTCGTTGTGTGATCCAGTGACTGGTGCTTGTGGGTGAGACGATTAAGGACAGTTGATATACTTGGACAACTTCCTGCAGGGATCTGACCTTTCAGACACTGACGATGCCTCGGCCTCTGTGCCAGCAATGGCTTTCTGGTTCCCTGTCTTATCTCTTTCAAAACCAAACATTTATAGAAGTGGGATCTGGGAACCAGGCTACTGGCTGAACAAGTGGTTTGCAATGCCACCTAGGGGCAACATGTTGTGTGTCTAACACTTGCCTGTTGACTTTCTAAACTATGATGCAAAAACATGGTTGAATGGATTGTTGTAGTGCAGTCTGTTCAACCAACTATCGAACTTGATTTTTACACATTCTCATTCATACTCTTGGATAATCAATGATGATGTCTTAAAAAAGTGTATGCACAAATTAACTCATATGAGGGTTTCAAATGCCTGATAATCTGCATGCATGTATACACGTAAAATATGACAGTTTTGTGAACATTGTTCTGTTTCTAGATTGAACGCACCAAAAGTTTACACACTTCTTGTACAACTACAGTGATGACTTGTGGTACAGGTTTAGAGAGAAGTGTATGTGTTAGACCTTTACCGGTCATAGGTCTGTCTTACAGGAAAGTTCAATTCAGTGCTATCAGACAACTATGGATTGTGGGTAGGCTATGATATTGAGGTGCTTCTTGCAACCACAGCATGATGATGTCATGGTTGTGTTCTGGCCTGCAGAGAGAGAAACTGTTGCCTTCCATTTATTTATGTTCTCAGAATGCTGTCTATTTGTTCAAAGATTTTGGTTTAGTCATTTAAAAGATGAAAGGCACTGACTATAGGGGAAACTTCTGTGTGTATTCGTACTTTTTGTTTTCCGTATTGATTACCCATGAACAAGTAAAATCCAAAACGAACAATAAAGAGCTCACAAGATGAATGAAAATGTGAACAAATACATTTATAATTTTGGATTCTCCACACAGAGGGTATATACAGCAAAAAATAAAAATGAAACCTGAAGTATTATATCTTGATGAGGAATGAAGTAGGTGTATAGCCTGACTGGTATGAGGATTCCTGGGGTTATGACCTGACTGGTATGAGGATTCCTGGGGTTATGACCTGACTGGTATGATGATTCCTGGGGTTATGTTCTCTGATTCAGGACATTTAACTTCTAAACCACAAAATAAGTGAGGTCTGATTATTTAAGATATTGCAGGAGCTTGACCATTTTGACAAAGTATGTAGTATGGTGTTGCATGATGCAGTGTGCAATTGACGCTTACCGTGAGCTGAATTGGGCCTTGGCCTTCAGTTTCTCCAAATGGCCACCAGGTGGTGACAGTGATGTGCAAACAACACGCTTAATCCTGGTGACATTCAGGGGAGAATTGGTTTAAACATATTTTATTGAAACAATCGGAAAACAGCACGAGGCCTGTATATCAATCAGTAAAAATGTAGGGGAAAATTGACTGCCCGCAGTGTTGGTTAACCCACTCCTCCTTGGATGAAGACCAAGTCAACAGCTTTCATTCTGCAAGGAAAGCTGTTGACCTAGGATATGTGGCTTGCTGGTACTTTCATCTACAATTCAAGCTGATTTCTGATGGTATTAGTTAAAAATACAAGGGATGAAGGCCACTCAGCTGCCATATTGAGTAATGCCTGCGCAGTCAACTGTACCCTTGGTGTCATCTTTGTCATTGAACTTGCAGTAGTCCATGATGGTGGCTTTTGTCACATTGCTAGTTCAAGTCATTAATCATGTTCTTGTTGAAGCATAGCCGTTATATTTTCTGCTTCCCTACGATGTAATCAGTTGTTCAATTTGCCCTTCACGGTGCCAATAATCACTTACAAATAGGATTGACATAGATGATGCTAATGTGACAGTCTGTGAATGCACATACAGTTTTACTTGATGTCAATTGACTGTGCTTCAAAGACAATGCATGGCTTACACTGGACTAGCAATACCACTTAATGCTACCTGTATGCATGTCTATGACCTTGAAAGAATGTACCACCATAATTCTTTGCTGTCACATCTTGGGATTTAATGCTGGGGATTGCTGAGGTGAGTGACCTGACACAACGCAGGGTCTTGTGCTTGTGTGGTCTCCTGACAGTCCAGTGAACCATCATTGATCCGATGGAGATGAAAAATCACATTGATGAAAGAGGAGATAAATGACCTGTAAGATGAGGTTAAATGCTGCCTAATTGCATTCATAGAGGGCAGCACAGTCAGGTATGACGAGGTCAAAGTTCAACATCCATGTCGAATAATTGACCTCTATAATGTCTAGCTCGGGGAATAATGAAACTGTAGTTGTTTCTCTTCTAAACAAAGTTACTATTTACTAGTACGACACTGGACTTACTGTACGTGCAACCAGCAGTGGAATACAAAATCTGCAAGACTTTTTTTTTTTTTTCTATTTGAGGGAGTTGTTCCATCTAATTCAGGTTCCCTGACTGGGGAGGACATTGTAGATGGAAAGTTTCATTCTCTGGCACCATTTCCTACACAAATATTGTCTTTGTTTGACTGATGATGTGTGCTGGAGCACTACAGCCAGTGCTGAATTGTTATACATTCCTATCTTTGATATGTACAAAGGTAAACAGTTATGTATTTGTCGATCAGGTTGTTCACAGGTATTATATATATATATATACATATATATATAGTGATGACTGATCTTGCATGAGAAAATATGCCATAAAGTTCATCACAGATTAATTACTACCGGTATCATTATTACTAATAGAAGCATGTGACTACACATGAATGACTTCTGAGGACCATATTACTATATTGCATTACTATCAATCAAAACAAGTTGACATGTATCAATACTTGACTTGGGGAGGGGGGGGAGGAGGAGGAGAGCTTTATTGTCATGTGTGTCTTGTTTTATTGTTTTGAAACTGTGACAGGTTGATATTGACCAAAGCTGGAAAACAAGTGTAGTAGTTATGATAGATTTTACACAAATGTGATAACAGCAATTTTAATTACCAATGCAGCCTCTTTATATATGGGGTTAAGTGGTTGTTCCAGTCAAGTATATAAATGGGGTAAAAAAAATAAATGAAAATATTGGTGTCACACGTAGAAGCCCCATCTAGTGTAACATTAAAGAGGTGACCAGCTGTAAATTTTCATTACCAGAGCTTCATGCCTCATTTTGTGATTTGTTCACACTTAAGTAACACTTACATTATAAAGGTCCTGAACTTTGTTCAATTTTCTTGCTCATAACTCTTGAGTGTCTGTTCTGTGCAAATGAAATCTTTGTGTCTGCTGGAACAATTAAGCTCTGCCTTATCGGTCCATGGTGCATACCCAGTGTCAGTATTAACACTTTTCAGCTCAAACCAGTCGCCATATAACTGGCAGTTTTAAATGTAGTTTCATTCGTCGTTTTCTTTCAATTGTATGCTTTTCCATTTTTTTTTTTTTTTTGGCCTTGGAGGAGACATATGAGACCATATGAGGATTACTGACTTCGGATGATGATCCCACTAGAGTGCCCTCTGTAGTCATTGCTACCAATGCACTGTAGAATGCTAGCAAGCTGTTATAACTATTTAACCAGTTTGATCCCAGGCTTATAATGAAAATAATGTACTGTGACTTCATTGCTATTTTTAACATACAGCAGAACCTGAGGGGGGAGGGGGGAGGGGGCGGTAAAAATTATGTAAATTTCATGAAGTAACTGAATTGATATCACACAGTGTTCTTATAGCACATTTATACCTGTATGCATGGTTGCTGTCCACCATAAGTGAATGGCTTTCACATCGATTTACATGACTAGAGCATATGCAGCCCTTTGTTTGCCAGTCAGTATTCTTAACAACTTTTTTTCTGTGTCTTAAAGTGCAGTATTGAATATAGAAGTCTGTGTTGACTGGATTCATATCTACAACGAACTCAAAAATTTCTGAATGCAAATCATTTGGTTGTCATGAAATGTTAAAGGAAAACCTTGTGTGACCATTAATTAAGAACAATTGGTTAAAGTTGACATGTTTAGGTGTGATCAGTACTTTAACTCATTCCATACTAAGGTGACAGGCATTGGTCAGTGGTTCTGGCACTGCCTGGCAAGTCATGGTGCAGCTGCCACAAGGGCAGCTGCAGCATGACTTACCAGGCAGTGCCAGAACCAGTGACATAAGACTATAGGCATGTTGGTACTTGAATGAAAGCTCTTTTCATGAAGAGTTTAAATATGCAAGTGTCGTCTTAAATCTAGGTAAATATACAGAAAAATCAGGGACTGGTATGGAATGAGTTAATTGATAATTCATTCTGGCACAGGTATAGAACCTTCTCCTTATCTGCTGTCCATGTTGATCCAGCATTCCACCGTCCTTGCTTGAGAGATAGTATTATATCCTTGCCTTGCTTTCTGCCATCCAGGAAAGAACCAAAGTTGAAGGGTCAGCTTTGCAACTCGCAATTATGCAACAACACAATTTTGCCTTGAAGGGTGACCAGTTATTTGTTGACGAGTGGAGGTGTCATGTATTCTGTTTTTGTTGGCTATAACTAGGGCCAATGCGGCTTAGGAAAACACTAATAGCAAAACACTTATGAGCACTCACTTTTAAACAAAGACAAGTTAAGAGAATATCGGTAAATGTTTTGTCGACTGAATGCACCCCAGTCTTTGCAAAGCTCATAGAAGGGTGGACAGACATAAATGCACACATTTTGTCATTTCACATAAATTATCTGCCACTTGCAATTATATTTTGGATTCTTTCCTTGCCTGCAAAGCAGCCTGCTTTCATCTGCTGAGCAGGCAAGTTCTTGCCTCGCATTTCAATAATATGTATGTGTATATATAGTTGTTGTTTGCAAGGGATACCATCATCACTGCTATGGGGCAGTTCTTGGGTACATGTATAGCCAGTTTACATGAATGCAGACCAAGGTGACTTCATTGTGCACAGTCATCGCGTGTTACAGTAAACGAACTTTGTATGAATCAAACGCAACCTTTTTTTTTTACTTCAACAGGCGCCAACTCAATTGTGATATATGGTGAAACAAAGGTTTTGATTTGGTGTACTTCTGTGTAATTCTGGAGAGATAATCTTAAGTGTATATTAGACTTCTTGTGAATTTGTTTTGCTAAGAATCAGTTTTCACATGTGTTCATTTATCTTACAAGGCTCGTCTCCACATGTTCATTAGACTTGCTTCAAGTCACCTGTGAGTGTGGTACATAGTTGCTAAAAAATACGGTGCATCTGCTCGTATCGCCGATTGCCTTTCAGTCTTCATAATTGATATCATCCTACCTGTCAAGTCTCTCGTATTTAGCGGCAGTCTCCTTCTTTTTTAGGCTTACACTTTTTAATGGAAATTTTGCCTAGTTTTGGCAATATCCCTTATGAAAATCATTTTATTCTGTATGAAATATAAAATCTTTCACATGGGATAAAAAACTTCCCATTTCTCGCCAGGGGTGGGTGACAGGTATGCTGCATTTCTTGTGCAGTAAGTGTTATCTGTAGCAAGTAGATAATGCTTTAATACATGACAGTTGTAATCACACCTGATACTGTGATAAAAGTGTAAATATTAAACACTGAATTAAAAGTTGAAAGGTTATTCCACACTATGTGAAGATGTGTCCTCATTGCTGAGGAGAAAATGTATACTTCATTTTTTTTTTGGGGGGGGGGTATTATTATTATTATTATTATTTTTTTTTTTTGTGGGTGAAATCTAATTACATTTGTGGACTACAAAATCTGTGTAAATTTACCCACAAGCTTCTCATCTGCAAGCAATGAGGATATATATATATATATATATATATATATATATATATATATATATATATATATATATATATATACATATATATATATATACATATACATATACACATATATATATATATATATATATATATATATATATATATATATATATATTACTGGTGGTACAAGCCTGCTCTTTCTCACCTCGTCAACTACTTGGAGGATTTCTGGGAAGTATGCATTCAGCTCAGTACTGAAATATGACTTCTCCAGACAGCACAGTGTATGGCAAATAATGAAAGTATGCTTTACTAAAAAAAGTCTAGCCCTCCCCTCGATTATCTAGTAATTTGAGGAGATTGCATTTTTTCTTGGTACAATATGTTTAAAGATGTCTGACAGATCGGGAATACCCCAGCATTGCTTCATGAATTAAATTTGCTTTTAAATGTAACTTAAAAACATTATTGTTTGCAACTTCATCAAATTATGAAGAATTTCACAGTCAGCTAGAAAACATGGACATAAACAATGGAAATGGTAACATATATGTCAATGTGGTTATATCCCTGAGTATACTGCATGTAAAGATTAAGAGTCCTCTAAGTTATAATGTCGTGTGGTCATAAACTGTGGCATGTATTGCCAAAGTATAAATTGAAGTTCATAAATATATTTTTGTATTTCTGTATTTGTGTCCTTTGGCCCAAGTATAACATTGCTTCATATATAGATATATATGCATATGTGTACAAGGTTACATAGATGATTATCAACATTGTTATTGGAAGTCTATGTTAATTGCGTGTTGCTCATGTCAAGTACCTCATTATTTTTGCATCTTTTGAAAAGTCATGATTATATAAATGTCATTGGCGGCAGAAGTTGATCAGATGTTCCGAGACTCCCAAATTTGTGGGATGTTTCCCAGAAATATGATTTTTTTTCTGAAAGGGTGGTGCCAATCGAAAAAAATCAGATGGAAATATGACCCTGAAAATAGAGGCAACTCAGTTAAAGTGCTTATGATAAATTACTAATCTTATTCTGTACCGTGGAACTGATATGCAATTAACTTCAGCCTTTTGAAAATTGCTTTACCACAAAAATCACTTCATATTAACCTTCATTCAACAACTTTCTGGTCCTGAAATTTGACTAAAAATTGGAGCAGACCATCCTACTATCAGGCCACCAGATTTGTCACTTCAACCCTTTCCCCCTTAAAATACCCAAAAACAGCAGTGGCAGGTCAAAGGTCATCTGCTTCTATGGTTTTGATAAATTTCAACAGTAGCGGTGAACATGCAAACTGAACGAGAGCTGCAGATGGCCCAGTTTTACAATTAACTCTTTAAGTGCCAAATTTTGGACAAAGTCAACAGCTTTTCTCAGCACGCATTGGGCGCAATGCACCCAATGCGTGCCGAGAAAAGCTGTTGACCTGGGATATTTCCTCTGGAACTAGAGGCATGCTGGTACTTGAATGAAAGGACATTTTACAAGGAATACGAATCTGAGATCCTAATGATCAGTCAGACTATTTTGACTTTAGTAGATCAACTTTAGCCGTGATTGGCACTGTAAGAGTTTAACGAGCCCTGATTGAACAGCTTTGTTTGGTATGGGTTGGATGCTTAGCTTGCCCAATATTCCAATGCTAAGGAAAGCTGTCAGCTTAAAGCCTTAAGTGAAGGGGAAAGGGTTCAACAAGAAAAGATTTGAAGGTGTAGGAACAGGAGCTTCCAATTTGTTTATATGAAGACCTGACATTGATTGCTTATATATATTAAACAGACTCGTTATCAGGGTACTTCTGTTATAAAGGATATACAGCAGTGAATTAAAATTGGGTAACATGAAGAATATATAACACCAGGTGTCATCAGTTGTAATCAATATATGTGCATAATACAATCTGATTGGCTATCAATAATATGTAACACGGGTTGTTATTGGCTTGACACCAAATGATGTAACGATCAGTCGTCTTGGAGCATGGTACTGTCCACAGTGACAATTTGATAAACCCAGCAGGGTTGATACAAAATAAACTTACTTTAGTTTTCACAATGATACCTTCTATAAAGACCATCTGTTGCCAGAGACCAATTTTGTTAGACTGCCATTAATTTTCAAGATAGCTGACTGCTTATTTTTTCGCAACTGTGAAAGACCCGCTGATCTTGTTCCATGCTGGTCTCAGATTTTCTTGCATGTTAATCCACACTTAACCAGAAAATTGCATTCATATTCTTCATAAGAGTTTTAGGTCCAATATCAGCCTGGTCTAAGGTCAGTGGTTTCTGCATTACCTTGCAAGTCATGCTGAAGAAAGTGCAAATGTAGCATCACTTGCCTACCAATGCCAAAACCACTGACCAAGACCTTTACCACCATCATGTGGGCAGAATTAAGAGACCACTTTTGGTCTGCAGAGGGGTGGTCTTCAAATGAAGACCCTAACGTATATTAATTCACAGTTTATATGTATGTGATGCATGCTACAGGTACAGTTATGTACCTTATTGGCTCTCAATAGTCCTTTTTGCTAAAAAAAAAAAAAAAAAAAAAAAAAAAGCATTTCTCTGATTTGTGTGCATTTTATCTGGTCCTTCCACCATGACACTATCACCATGACACAATGCAGAAGGAATATGTTTCAAATTGCCCATAAACATCATAAATTTCCCACAATTTGTCTGCCCCAACGTGGTAGCTCTGTGCGCTCTGGAAACTGACCAGTGCAACCAGGAAAAGAAACATGTTCATGGCAGAGTTTTCTCTTTACATGTATAGGCATACTACAATAACTTTTCTGTCCCATGAAGCACACCTCCAATTTTCCAACACAAAATGATGAAAAGTGTGCCTAGCGTTTTAAATGTTTCCATCATTTATTGCAAGAATCTCCAAAAAGAATGCCACACTTAACATGGTTCCAGCTACTTTAAAAGTTAAGACTGTATTTAAAGTTGACATCATGGACATAGTGGCTCAAAATTGTATCTTGTAAAGCTGTCCTTTCAAGCCCAAAAATTGTTTCTGGTATGAGTCTTGGAATTATGTACATAGAAAGTCACAACTTTGTCAGATCAGTCCTCACTAATTAAGAGTCAAAAGTCACAATTTTGCAGGTCAAAATAAAATTCCATGTTATTGAATGAAACATGATCAGTAAATTATCAAAATTTTTGGCTGATTTGTGGACAGAAATGTAAAAACACTGAGCACTCAAATTTCACTTAAAAGGATGGGATTTTTTTTCCATCTGAAATTGGAAGCAAATTGATACTTTAAACCTGGTTGGAACATGATTGAAAAATTGTGTCTTTTTATTGTGGACATATTTCATGAGAAAATAGAGTACAGTTAGTGGTGGATTATTTGCGAGGTCAGAGGGTGTGAATTTTTATGCCAGCACCATACATACTTTCTGTATCCTACTTTTCCATTAATTTATAGCCTGCACATCTCATGAAATTGATACCACTGTAAGCGTTGACTTCATGCCCTGTTTATACTTTTGCAACAATGATTGTATACTTTTGTGCAAAACAAAAACTTGTATTAGAGTGCTAATCACGGCTATAGTCGTTTTCTCATTACTGTTAAACATATAATGGTGAAAAGATTTAAATTCCTCATGAAGATACCTTTCATCAAATGCCAGCAAGCCTAGTCTAAAGCAAAAAGTAGTCTTAGTCAACAGCTTTCCTTGGGACACTGACATAATGCACGCAAAGTGTCCCAAGGAAAGCTGTTGACTCAATCCTAAATCAGTGCTATTAGGGTTAAATCTGGATCCTCGACCTACAATATTAGATTATATACTGGTGCTCCAGAGTTCAGAAGAACTTCATGGATCAGACTTCATGCGGTAGGATTATCAGTTGATGAGATTGGATTGATTATCATTCCATATGGTTGGTCAAAAGTGTCCCAGGATATATTTTCCACACCAGGGACTGTTCTTGTGCATGTTTATGTTTATTCTAAACTGTTAAACATGTTAAATATTTGGCCTTAATCTGTGTTTCTTTTACTTACACAATACTAATATATATGTACTTTTACCATAAAAATATCATGGTCATTTTTGTCCCGTCAATGTGTGTTTGCTTTTTGTCACCTGAAAAATGAAGTCGAATGTTAATTTGCTTGTGGCAATGATGTGCTGCGTGGTGACGTGAATCACTCGTGTCCAGCCCCTTAGATACACAACTGGCAAGTACAGTCAAAGGGGACCTGATCTTAATTGGTCCAAAAACTGCATTTGAAATGGCCCGATACGTATGAATACTAAGTTTTCCTGATAACTTGAGTTTCATACAAGCAGCTGCTCTGCAAATTTACTGTGCAAAGAAGTCAAGTCCCCTCCTCATTATGATATACTGTGGGGTCCTGACTTCTTGGTTTGGTATATTATCCATTTTTAGGATAAAATTTGCAGGAATGTATTGTCCAGTGGACATAGCATATCTTTTGGGTGTTGCAACAAACTGTGTGTCAAAGTTCACTTTGTTGACACAAAAAATGACAGCATTACATAGTCAAGGATGCAAGTTGGGCTTCTTATACCAGGGCAAGAATTATTGGTATAAACTATCCGTATCTGAAGAGCCAATGTTTTGAAGAAGTGATGGTTTTGCTGAAGATGCCCAATAATCTTGATCCAAACTTTGCATGATTGTGTATGATTAGTATACAGACTGCTGGTGGGTAAGAACCACAAGATTTGTTTACTTTGACCACTATCAAGTTAAACCATTTTTTTTTTAAATTACAATTTTTAGAAATTCACTGCTTCAAGTTTTACCAAGGACCTTATTTCAGATGTAGGGTGCTTGGTTTTGCCAATGCTAATGTAGCTAAACCAAAGAGGGCATCCAACATTGTACTGCCTATCTTGTCAAATCTGCTAGCAAAGACAAGATGAAAAGGACCAGGTTTGGTGATGACCTTAATTGGCATCCGAACTTGACAGGGAGATCACTCCAGGATTAAAAGCAACGCAGAACAGTTTTGAAGCAATTTAAAGAATTTCAGACAGACCATGCTCAGTCCGAGTCTATCTGATATTTAACATGTCTCTGACAGGCAAGTTTCCCTATCACATTCGGTTGCTATTATTTTATTGCAGAGAACCCCAAGCCCGGTATGTCTGTATACCAGACAAGGGGAAAATGTGAATTGAAAAATATGCTTCCTGGACTGTGCAGTTCTTTAATCCAGCATCTTACAATAGGGTACAGGCGGAGACCAGACAGATCTGACATGGGGATGAAAGCCCATCTGTCGAGGTATAGAAAATGCTGGACACTTCCACAAAGTTCAGTATTTTGGGTTCACATTAAAAGATAAATTAGATAGGTGCTAGTCTGAATAGAAAAATCTGCAGAGTAAAAGCCAACTTGTAAACAATACATTGCAACCATGGTCAAAAATAAAATAAATACTTACAACATGGGCTTGGTAGTCAAAGGGAGAGCCCATAAAACTGCACAGCAAATATGCTGTGTCGTCACACAGAATATTTCGAGTTTTGAAAACGGATTTCCTATGGCTACACTCTGTTTCTGTGCAGATGCATATATCGTAAGCGTGGCTCATTCTGATAATTTGTGGAACAGCCCTTGGTTATGTGGCCATGGTGCACCAGGACTGCCAAAACATGGCATGCATAGTTTGATTGCCTCAGGAGACCTCATTATTATGAGGGGATGATAGAAAACATATTGCCTAAAAGTGGCACAGATGTCTCACTTGAAGCAATGTTCATGGATAATGCATGAGAGCAAAACTTCACCTGGCACAATGGACGGATGCCTTCTCCCACCTCCCTCCCTGCCCCCCACTGTTAATACTTTAATATAGAATTAATCTGTTACATCCAATTGGTAGTGGACAAGTATTAAAAAGAAGTGTGTTTATGTTTAATGAAGCTACACAGTGTAGGAAACAAGGAATATGTACTAAAATGTAATCACCAGTCCATGGTGGAAAAATGATTAAAGTGGGCAAAATACAGCACAAATAAATTTTCAGAGCACGCCTTCCCCTAAACCCCGCCCACAGTGCAGTTTTGACATGGAGACAAATGCTGTGTGTGAGCAATGTCTTAAACCTAGTACTTTGATACGGATTGAGGTCCATGAGGCATATTTTAATGCAGAAGATTTGTAATATATGAAATTTGCAGGTGGTTCACATCCAAATTGTATTTACTTGCATCATGTACACTAGAGGGCAGCAGTGAATAGCAGCAGAGTACTTCCTCAGGTAGGGTCACATTCTTGTACTCTGTATAGACGACTCAAGAACAACGAAGCTGCCTTTTGCGATTAAATTAGATTCTGTACTCTGGCAACTCCATAATGCATTTCCCTGGTACTGTAAGGCATGTCCTCATGTTGCCGTGATGCAACTCAGTTCAGGTGTGATGTGGTAGCCTCCAGTGTGCATCAATGTTTTGTACAGCGAGTTTTAAATGTAGAACATACCGCCTGTGTCAAAGAGCAAATATCTCATCCATGGAGTTACCTGGTGTCTGATAAAGGTTCTTTTTTTTTCTGCTTTTATCTAAAGTAGGGTAACTTTTATTGGGCCAGACTATGAAACTGTAATACATGTACGAGCATTTAGAGCAGGGACGAGTCCTTGTGTCAAACCTATTCGGTATGAAAGATAATCCAGTGGCAAAAACATGGAGCCTTGTGTCAAAAATGTAGGACTGTTGCATGGGACTATTTATCCAGTCATTGTTCCTGTGAGCAATGGATGTTTTCCTACTCTAAAACAGTATCTGTAGCTTATTCATTATATCTTTTATACAAGTGGAAATTCCACAAAACAAATGTGGACTGATTAAAGAGAGAGAGTATCTGGTTGGATATAGAATTTTAGTCTAGAACTGATGTAGTGATGAAAGAAAACATTAAATATTTTTACTCAAATCTATAACATTGCAACAGATATATGATCATGATTGTTCATGAGCCATAGAGAGAAAGTGTACCCAGTGACAAAAATATATAAATTTCCACTTCACTAATAAATATGCAAGACTATACACCCATCTTGTCTTATTTCCTTCATTCAAAGTGTAAAATATAAGGGTTGGTTTTCCCAGTGGAGCATGGATGGGTACCATGTATTGAGGCAGGGCACATCTTTGTGACCGTTACCATGGTAACATGCAAGTACAATATACATGTGTATTGCTACTTTGTGGAGCCACAGGGCAGACTTGTGACTGTTGTATGTTTATACATGTAACTGCAATATACATTCTACGTATTGCTACATTGTATAGAGGCAACTCTGACCTGTGTGAATGTCATGTTGATTCTGGGATGTTATTCTTGTAACCATGGTAACTACAATGTAGCCATCTGTATTACCACATTGTATCAAGGCATGGCTAATTGTGACTCGCATGTTGTTACATGCAAGAACAGTGTACACATTATAATGTTGCTACTTTGTATAGATGCCTGGCAGACCTATGTGGATGTTATGAGTGTACATTAACAGTGTACAGTACAGATCATGTCCTGTGACATTGTACTCAACCATGGCAGACTCATGTCAATGTAACATGTTCATACAAGAACAATGTAATGTTAAGCAACATTGCTTATAAATTTAGGAAACTTGGAGGCAATACAATATTGATGCAAGACAATTGGAAACGATTGCTAGGAGTCAGGTTTTCCAACACTAGCATTGCCACTGTTTCAGTTAAAATTTCGTTGCATCAAAAAAAAAAAAAAAAAAGGATTATTTTCCAGTCAATAGAAGTCATGATATTGACAAAATGCCTTTTGATTTGGAGTAAAATCCTATTACCATGACACCCTGTAAGCCAGGTTTGTCATGTGTTGTCTGCGTAAGTTTCATTAGAAGTCTGCAGGAATATTGTAACATTATGCTGTTTAAAAGTATTCTGTGTTGAGGACAACCAAGGACCCACCATGCATTGTTCTACATGTGGTCAAGTTTCCAGGTTTTCTTTGAATCGTTTTAAGTATGAATGATCTGTTTGTCATACAATGCTCTAAGTATGGCAAGATGTTTAGGGTGTGTCGTACATTATTAAAAGCATGGTTCATACTGAATGTTTTATGGGTGGTATGGTCAGATGAAACATGGCTAGTTTGCCATACACTGTGGACCAGTTGTATGCAGTGTGGATTTCAATACGAGGAAAATGATGGATTTGCCATGCATTGTAGCCAAGATGTGTGTGTGGGCAAGATTTCAGTCTGCAATATACCGTGGACTACCTGTATGCATGGCATGGATTATGATGTGGTAAAACATCATGGGTTTGCCATGCACTTTTCAAAATGTAACAGAACATGATAGATCAGCTGGGTTTGCTGCAGGTAAGTGCAGCAAGGTGGGCAAAAACTTTACAGTTCGAGTCCAGAGTATGACAAAATGTACTGGGTTTGCCAGGCATTTTTCTCTGTGTTCAGGTGGGCTCAATTTGTTATGTATTGTTCTATTCCAAAGGACCCACTCTAGTGCCATGTGTATCAGCTTTTGTAAACATCATTTATTCATGTGTCTCAATAAAAGTTTTATATTCCATATACAAGTGGTGTTTCATCTTTCTTTCTTTATGGCTACATTACTGGGCACATGGGAAGTCCAGTATTTTACAAGACATATGGAGCTTGCGGCTCCTTGAAGTGCCAATGGAAAGACTTTTTCTTTCATAGAGGTATATTACAGTGAAACCTCATAATGACACCATCTGTTCCCTGAAATTGTGTCAGATAACTGAGAATGTACTTTTTGTTCCTTGAAATGTGTGTCATGAAGTGAATATGTCCAATATCTGAGTGTCATAATCAGTTTTGACTGTATTTCAGTATGGTTTTAAATGGTATATGTACACCTGGCTGTCAGCTTTACTTTTTAGAAACAAAACCAAATAATAGTAACAGTAATAGTAAGTTTTATTATCAAAATACACTGTTCACTACAGTATAATAGTGAATTTAAACACTGGTGTGTGATTCTGTCATGGAGGCCACTTTTTCTGACATACCATAAGTAGATCAAGATTTTGTAACTTTAAATAAATATATATACATATACATCTCAGGTCAAATAAAAAGTTAATTTTTCTTGCACTTTTACTTGCCCCGTTGACCACAGGTCACAGAGCTTATGCAATACCTCGTGTCTGTCAGTCTCCAGTCCAGTCCACCATTTTCAAGATCACCACCTATAGCTTTCAGGAACTAGTGCATGAAAATCTAGGCGAGGTCTATATTGGTGGTAACACCTATAGTTGGGCATAATATTTAGGCCAAAATACAAAATATTAAGAATGTTGTTAATGAACATCTTTCATGAATCATCACAAAACTTGGTAAGGATGTCAATAAGAAAAAAAAAATGTTTTAATTCAGTGGTGCCACCTGAACTATTATGGAAGATATTGACCAAAACGTGTTGAAAACACATCAAATTCACTATGTTGAGAACGAATATGGGTAAGAACACCAAATGCACTAAAATGTATATCATATGTAGAAGTATTATGTTGCATACTGTAGGATGAGGTCCTAGGTCTCAAGGTCACAGAGGGAATCCATTTCGGGAAATTATTTTTCTGTGGTCATTGCATTTGAACTTGAGCACATTGATCACTTAACCATTACAGGAATATTGTACAGACAAAAGTCTATTAAGTCTGGAATGATACCAATGTACCACAAATGTGTGTTCATGTGGAAGTGTGATGTTACATCATATGAATGACCTTGACCTATTTCCCAGGGTCATGATGGGAATGCATTTCAGGAGATGAATTTAAAGTGATGGTCCTCCGATTGTATGTCATCAGCGCATTACGCCCATGGACCTCTTGTTTGTGTATGTTATATGATCTGGCCCCATTTTCATCACATCCCGTTTAAAACCAGATGACACCTCCAAGCAAATAAGATACAAAGAAAGTCCCTCAGGTAGCAACATTGATTGATAAAGGCGACAGTCAAAGCCTTGAACCCCTGTGAACAGCTTCAAAGAAAATATATTTGACTTTTCTTTATCAGAACATGTGATCTGGATTTTTCAATTCTCTACATCAAATGGTTGTAGGATCATTCCAGATCTGACCATTCATCTTGTACTTGAAGCTTGATCACTTTATTGCATAATATGAGTGACCTTGACCTATTTTTCAAGTCCAGCATATTTTGAAGTCTTAATTTTTCCTACCATATATACCCCTGTTTATTCATCACTTGGTAAAACTGTCATTTACAGACGTATGCACTCTCATTGTGTTAGCTGTTCACTTGGGTTTCACGTACCCCAAGCTTCAAAGGGTGTGCATTTGCATACCCCAAAGCAGATATTTGACATCCATGTTTGCACACCTACCCTTCAATAGTACACAATCTCAAATTGTAGGACTCTCATGATCTCCTGAACCAGTCAGGAGATCCACTCTCCTAATTGCACGATAATCTCTCTCTAGCAAGGCTGCCTGTATACAGCATAGAGAGCTCCTACCATAGAGGCTGCTCGGTACCATGTACTCAGTCCCTTGTGGACATTTTGTGCCACAAAAGTATTACTGCTGGCTTTTTTTGCTCACACTCTCATTGTTTCCTTTCCGTGTCCCAACACATGCACTTGTAAGCCTCCAGCATCAATCAATCAGACCACTCTTATAGAAGAAAAAAATGCTTGTGTTGACAGTTTAATTCATAACAACCATATCTATATAGCTTTAATAAAATTGGCAGCATTTTCATAGTTTAACGTCCTGAAGTTTTTGGTCATTTCATAGACCTGGTTCATGCTGATGCCAAGACCAGACATGTGCTGGAAATAAGACTCCTTCTCCACCTGTACTGTTAAATTGTTCACGCCCTCCTCCTTCAGTATTGATGCCACCTGAAAGATATCCCAACAAAAAGGTACACAAATGAGGAAATCAGCAAAGACAATCCACATAATAATGAATAAATATGAACATGACACATGATGAATTACCTAAATAAGTGAAGTTTTGCTTATAAATGCAGAGCTTCATTATGAATGAAGAATACCTGTCAAACCAAACATAATTACTAAATAAAATATAACCCTATCTAGCTAGTAGGTGTGAGCTGTGTCATGGTAAAATTATGGGTGAACTAGAAGCTGGAATATGTTCAACTTTCACAAAATTTGAAAAAATACAGCAAATGATCAGCGACTGTGTCAGAGGTTCTCAGTGAGTCTTCTTATCCCTTTCTACCTCCAATTGCTCAAAGTGCCTGGATGTAAATTGTTCTCCGCCTTAATGTTTTTACTTAAATTTCTCATTTAGAAAACATTTTGGCTGAGATTTGTATACAAGACCATTTATGATGGCATGCCCTAGGCCAACAGCTTTCTTAGATGCCTATGCCATGGATAACTATTGATTTAGTAACACTCTGACCAGGAATGAGTTAAAATGATTTAGTCATACATAACCTTGTTGTGAAAATGATGAAAGTTCATGATCAAGGTTATGGGCTAACAGCACTAATGCTTGTTTTGCATGGGGCCACTTCTGCATGTACAACACCAGACTTGCATATCAATTTCCAGCAAAAATCTCTGACCCTGTCCCCAGGAAACAGTGACAATCAGCTGCCAAAGACACAGGCTTACTGAAGGAAAACTGACTAATTATTCCACACACAACCCCTTATATCAAGCTCTCAGTGTGTGTATGAAGAACATGACGATGACTTTTTCTAAAGTTACTTTATCAATGTTACTACATGCTAGTTTGGCAAGTGTAACATATTTTACCACAGTTTGTTACAGGCATCATCCTGTACATGCAGATACTTCCATGTTTAACTCATTCCATACCAGTCCCTGATTTTTTTGTATATTTACCTAGATTTAAGACGACAATTGCATATTTAAATTCTTCATGAAAAGAGCTTTCATTCAAGTACCAACATGCCTATTGTCTTAAGTCACTGGTTCTGCTGCGAGGGCAGCTGCAGCATGACTTGCCAGGCAGTGCCAGAACCACTGACCAAGGCCTGTCACCATAGTATGGAATGAGTTAATTGTACAGGCCAAAGCAACAACGCAGTGATAAAGAATGTCACATATTGATTTGGCGTGAACAGTGAATGACTTACCTGGGCTATCACTTTTTGTTCGCTGACTTCAGGCCTGACTTGGACGTGAATGGTGCCACAGATGACAGATGAGGAGTGTCGCCAGAAGTGCTCATCTCTGTAGCTCAGAACACCCTCTAGTGTCAACAACTGCAAACAACAGGTGCTCATGTCTTAACAAAATTTGATACATTTGGTATTGTATTTCAGATCATCAAAGTTCATGTCCTTTTTATTAATGAATAAAAACAGAGGTCTCTGTATGTTTTTGCAGCAAAAACTGCTTTTCATGTATGGATACAAATATATGCAAGTAAACTTTGTATTTAGTTGTAACAAGAGTGTTATTTTACTCCCCCACATATACCTGGACAGGCTCTACCATTACTAATTACAGCAGAGCCCCTCCCCACCCCTATCTCACTGGCTCATACATAGTCTCTACCAGTACATGTAACAGTTAACAAAGATCAAGATCAGTGATCACCTATCAATGCTTAAACAGTAAAACAAGGGAATTGAATGTTGAATACTAGGGAAGTAAATCCACCTCCCTGCAGACATACATGTTCCTGATATGTATTCCAAACCAGACATAACCAAGACATACAACACCTTGCAAGAGGATTCAACTTTATATCTATTGCATGCTTATTTCTATGTTTCTTCAAAACTTATTTCCTGTGATTAATACCTCATATATACACTCTTGTCTTTGGGGTTGGGGTGGGGGTGGGGGTGCGGTGTGAGGGTGTTGTTTCACGTGAGTGTGTGTTGTTTTTGTTTTTTTAACATGTGCTGCACAAAAAGATAGGAAAATGGGGATAATGTACAGTACTGCAGAATTCCTATTACAGGTGAGAGCACTTGAAAATTTCAGAACGCGAGACCAGACTACCAGTCTTCGTTTTGAATAGTCATGATAATATATCATTATTTTTCCACAATTAATAGTCAAACTTAGAATATTATTTCAAGCACTTTTCAGGTCATAAAAATGGGAGAGGTACCCACAGTGGCAGGAGCTCGAAAAAATGAATAATGTGCCATTCACCTTCTGTAGGGCAAGTCCCAGTGGTTTCTGGATCTCCTCTGGAGTTCTGAGCAGAAGAATGACCACAGTTTCCTTCACCAGTGGCACCACACTGATGAAGATAAGCATGGCAATGAAGATGGAACAGATCGGGTCTGCCTCCTTCCAACCATAATTCTGTATGAGTATTGAGGAGATGATCACCCCACAGCTGCCTAGTGTGTCTGCCAACACATGCAGGAACACGCCTGGTGACCAACAAAAAGAAGAGAAATAAATGTATTTATGCTGGGGGTACAGAGATGATAAGTTGGATGGATTCCTGTAAATTCTAAATATATTCTTCCTTCCACTCTGGTCTCCTGAAAAAAAAAATGCATAACTTAATCCTGTTAAAAGACCTGACAATAATTTTTTCCTTGCTGCCTTCCCAGCCTTGATGCCACTAATTAATGTTTTTGCTTGGTACAATGTGCTTTCAATTCTACCAATTCCATTAAATTTAGTGTTGAGTTTTGTCAGGTCACCTGTCCCCATAAGACCTTACTTTTTGCATGGTGCAAATAGCAATACACAACTGTAGGAGTAGAAACAGTGAAATTAAATTTACTCTGTGGTCAATGGATATCAAAGTGCTATGGGGTGAAGGCAGAAAATGACACATTTTTCTTTGAAGTAATGGAAAAAATAGCATTACAAAAGTGAAACAGGTATCATTCTCATCAGAATTTACTCCATTCAACTAGCTGAATACCTTCTCATGTGTACACCACCATACGCCTTCTGACAAACCTTGTTACTTGAAGTGGTGACAGGAGATAATTTCTCAGTCAATTCCTATGTGCATGAGGGAACTATGAACACATAGGACTATATATTATAGCTGCTAAAATATTTGCAGACACCATCTCTGATTGTTGAATGGGGTTTCCTCACCTTTTAATCTTGATTTGTGTCACATCCTGACGATAAAAAGCGGACTGGTAGACACTCACCTTCCATGTTGGTGTTGTGGGCAAGCTGACCATGTGACGGACCATGACTTCCATGAGAGTGACCATGACTTCCATGGGAGTGACCATGACTTCCATGGGAATGCCCATGACCTCCATGGGAATGCCCATGACCTACTCCGTGAGAATGACCATGTTTAAAGGCTAAAATTCCCACCAAATTGACAAAAAGACCGAGAACTGAAACAGTCTGAAAGAAAGAAAATGTCAAGAACTTAGTGGTACTGATAGAGTATTGATGCAAACATATTGATTGGTTATTCTTGTGGTTAGAAATCTGATCTTTGAATGAGTTCATTTTCTGAAGCATTTTTTCAATTTACTTCTTTGAGTGAAAAGTTAACAGAGATTCAACAAGTTACTGATGTGTAGCTCAGAGAGTACATTATGTGATGCCTGGTTCACACTTGTTTGTTTTGTCATACATTTATGGGAACATCAAATTCACTTGGTGGGACTATCAGTCAAGAGAAATCACTGGGACAGATTCTGCCATACAGGTTGGCCAGAAGATAGACAATGTCTGGTGATCTGTCTTGGAGCTGTTTGACCAGCCCTGCCTTCTAGTAATTTAAGTACATGTGTGTTAGGCTGATCTTTTCACATCCATGTTCATGTCAACAAAAGAATGTACAGTAAAACCTGTTTTGAGAGACCTCCCCTAGAGCAGGCCAAAAAGTGGTCACATAAGGCAGGTGGTTTCTCAATCGAGGTGCAATAACATGGGAAAGACGGCAAAAGGGCCATGGTAAACATGGTCTGAAAAGGCAGGTGGTCTTTCCTCACAGTGGTCTCTCAAAAGAGGTTTCACTGTATTACGGTGGTGTTTTTATAAAGCATGCATGCCCCAGAAAGTTCAGGTTGGAATCAGTATCTCAATAAGTATCCCTTCATGTTCTCCCCAACCTAAGGGACCCAAATAAACTCATACCAGTGTAGCACTACACCTCAGAAGCTTGGGAAGCATTAAGATCCATTGCTTTAGCCTAAAGACAGCTTACTTTCCCCTGGAAATCTAACTGCACCTCAGCAGAATCTATACTGACTGTATGAATGCAATCAGATATCAATGGCTAACCACACTGCTGCCCTCCTGGTAAACAGCCAGTATACAGGAACTGCTAGTACCAGTTCCTACCTATGGTTTCCATGCTGGGAACTTTATCTTAAAACTGGGAACAAGTAGCTGTATGTTCAGGCACAGTATGTAGTCCAGCTTTATCACTGATAAACAATTTAGTGGAGAGGCATTTAATTAGTGACCCAGTACCAGATAACAGCAGATGTTATCATTTGCTTTGTGTACCATATGGGTATAGCAGGCACCCCGCTGTTCTTATCAGCATAATAAACAGTATGTATTGTATTTGTGTCTTTTTGCCCAGAACCACTTCCTAGTAGTCATTACCCTATTCCGCAGTCTGAACTCTTTACTCTCCATAAGCTAACCTGTCCCTTTCTAACCTATATACATATGGAAGTACTATTGTTCACATTGCATTCTATGTGGATTCCAAGGAACTGATAAAAGCTTAACCTGGACCCCCCCACCCCCCCATGGTACCAGACCTTGCCTTTCATATACTAGGGGTATGGAGCTATCCTTCCTCTAAAGCAGTGTTTCCATCATGTCTAGAAATTGGCTTTGCTGGATACTGTTATCATAATGCTAGCCCTAACTGGGTTAATGTACCAATCTTGGAAGTATTTTACCAAACCAAACATTATCAAGTCAACGGAGCAACTGTAAAGCATTGTTATGTATACCTCTGCACAAATATAAAAGTGGTCAGATATTGTGAAAACATCTAGTCACATTACACATGGCAGAACCTGCTACTGCTACTAAATTAGACTGAGCAAGAATGGACTTGAGGCCTTACCAGCAGTCGTTCTGTGTGGATCTCTGGTGGATCCACTAAACGAGCAATGGCAGCTGTGAACACAAAGAAAGCGATGACCACCAGGAATAGTCCATTGATGAACCCAGACAGGATCTCCACTCGGTCATACCTGCAATACACACGGGATATATTCAGCTGCAATACACATAATATATCACGGTTCAAAATTAGCAAGTGTCTAGGTGCCTGGGGCAACTTTCATTCAAGACAGGCAACTTTATTTCTATACCTGGTTTCCCATGGGGCAACTTTCTATCTTCAGCAGCACGTCATTACCAACAGCAGTGGGACATAAAATACAGTTCCTAAAATCTTCTTTTGCATGTGGAAATGCTGTTTTCATACTGGTGACAAATATAGCTCTAGTTCATCTATATTTGCATCATTTTAAATATCAGTGTCTTTTAACAAGCTAACTAGTAACTACAATTCTCATGCGGTGGGAAATTGGGCAACTTTCTGAAGGCTTGGGCAACTTATAAAAAATGCTGTGGTTGCCTGGGGGAAACTTGCAAAAATAGTAAATTTCTACCCCTGTGTACATATACTCAGCAATAACACACACACACAACTCTAACATACTTTAAACATCAATACACACAACTTACAGAGGAAATCATTCATTATTTGAATTTGGTCCAAGATTTTATGATAACAACATTCTCCTTATATCAGGATAAAATACAAAAAACACGAGTCCTCAAATTCTATGAATCAGCCTTGGATAATTTTTCAGGGTATACATACCCATATGAAAATATCCTGGTGGCCTTCCATCTGCTCATCACGGCTGCATAAAGTCCCATCACCAGGGCAGAACAGTCAAATAACATGTGGAATCCATCTGATATTAGACCTAGGCTATTGGTCCACACTCCATAAATCAGCTCCACAAATGTAAACGACTGAAATGGATAATTAATCAACATACACAAATTGATATTTGCACCACAAACAATGACCATCACAATACCACTGAATTTACAGAAAATTATTTGAATGTGCAGAACACAACCCGAGTTTCTGATACCATCAAAGTACAGGGAGGTTAACATAGGCCTCACCTGCTCCCTAATAGCTTTTCAAGGTAAAACACGTTTAAACCAATGAACAGACGAACTCATTGCATCAAATTTGCAGTGCACAGTGCATCTAAATTAAAACAAAATTTTAATCCAAAGTCAAACAATTACCATTGCACTTGAAAGCATTATAGACTACAAGTTCTTAATATGTTTACTTTGTATGATGTCATTCCAGTGAAAAACCAGATGAAACCAGTGGCCAATTACTAATAAAACAAACGGAGAGAAGCCAGATTGGCTTGTATCACCTCCTCAGTGGCAGTGGGAATGACAATGGACTGCTGCTTATCTGGCTGAAGGTAATGTTGCTCACTGATGTTCAGCAAACAGCATGGAATGACATGTGTCATAATGTATGTTAACGCTACCAGTCAAACTGTCTAAGTGGACAGCTTTAGCATCAAGTACCAGTCACATGAGAACATCATATGGAAGAGTAACCACTCCTTGGTTACCATGTCCACAGATAGTACTGCATATAGTACACATGTTCAGGGCCAAAGGAAGGGAATTTATGGTCCCTAACTAGCTAAAGATCAGCTGGTATCTGAAAGATAGCTGGAAATCACAAGCGTTCTTCAGTGATTACCAGTCACTGTATTGAGCAGTTGACCACATATAGGTGACAGACCTAGACTTCAAAAATCTGAAACTACAGTTGGAAATATAGTCCTTATCAATACATATTCTGTCATGGACCCTTAATAACTCATTTTAAAGTACTGTAGTCATTTACACATTTCTTTAGCCTAATTCTAGCAACATTAGTCTTTGGTTAAGTGTTGAATGGTCAGAGTGGTCCCTGCATATAATGCTATTCAACATAATAAAAGTGATACCCTCTACTAAATTCACTCTCAACGTAACACCATTGACATAATTCTGAACATATAAAAAAAAAAAAAGAAAAAAAAAGAAAGAAAATGTACACATATTTAAAGTTATGCCTAAGAGAGGCGACTAACCAGATTTAAGCAAAGAAAGTAGAAAATTTTTCTAGAGTCGGATTCTTCCAGGATGGTGCGGAGACCGTTCTTGGTGATATTGAGCAGGCTGTGAGAAGTCTTCTGTAGAGCTTCTCCTGTAAAGTTGTAGAGTGGCAGTCCGGCTGCGGAGTATCCCACCAGGCTGCCCTTTGACCCCTTGCTGGGACTTGTCAATATGTGGGTGGCTAGACAAAAAAAAAAAAAAAACATAGAACAAAACTTTGGTTGGTAGATATGCATGGCTACAGAAGAGACTAGCTTTGAAGCTGTGATAACATAAATCAGGAGAATATAAACTTACCATCTGGGCACAGAGTTCAATGGTAAATTTGTTGCCTTAACTCTACTGGGTGTCTTATTTATAAGATCTTTGTTGCTTTTTGTTATTAACTTTACAACAAAATCATCATATGTCCATAGCCACCATTAGAAGCCGCCTAAAACAGCCAATGCAAAACAAATTTCAGTTTCTGATTATAATTGCTAAGAAGAAACTTCATTTGTTGTCGAATTTGAATTTGCAGTCTTTCAAATTATAAAATTAGAAATTGTCAATACTAAGTAATAATGTCAATATTTCTGATAGACACAACCAAACTCATAGCATATTTATTAAATTGGTAGGGACCACTTTCAGACATGTGGCTAGCATGTCACTAAATTCATAAAATACATGGCACATCTTTATATACAAATATTTCAATTTGTTGATACATGTCCCCATCTCTATTCCTAGGATGACGCTGATTTCAATTGTATGTGATCAGTGTGAACTTACCAAACATAAATAAAATAAAGCTAAAGATGACACCCCCAGACAGCATGTGCTCTTCAGTGGCACCATCTGCAGCTCCGGACATGTTTGTTATCTGACTTGTGTATGGGTGTGTCCATACGCATGCCAGAACTAAGGCACTGATAAACACACCCATTGATCCAATTCTGGCTGTGCGTGCTGCATCCAGGCGATTTACACACACTGACTCAATGTAGTAGTCCACCACAAAGTAGAACAGGACAACCAAGAGCACGGGAAAAACCAGCGAGGTCCAGGACTCAACTGGACTCTGTTGTTAGAAAATGAACTGATTAACTTTTCAGTTATCTTGAAATTGTGTTATGGAGGGTTTACCTTTAAATAGTTTGTTACCAATTACATTTACATCATGGGATAATTATACTTTGGGATAAAGCATTGCTGGGTACCCATGGAACTGGTCAGGTACCTGGGTAATGATTTTTTTCCAGGTACATGTATCTGGGTCCAGCATTCAAGAACCAGATATACGAATGAGTGGCCAAATATTTTTTTTCTTTACAATTAATAAATCAAGGATAATATAAGGGATATCTTATCTTTCTGCACCCCAAAAACATCTTGAATAAGATCATGAAGCAAAAAAATCTTTCACTTAAAAAAGGAAACAGCTTGTGCAATGAAGATCAGTCTCTACAACCTGATCACTATGTTACATGGATGTTGCCCGTGATCGTGTGCTTGTGATGATAAATGATAGAACTTATTCGTACAGTTTATTCTATAGACACTGTCTCACTGATCCAATGGACAGTTGCCTGAATGGTAGCTCATGGATGCTATATTTTTTCTTCAAAACCAGGTAATATCTGACCCAGAACACGAGTTGCAATACCCAAATTTTGGGTACCTATGTTTTTACTTTACAATGCTCTTCTTTGGACTGGAATGACATACATTAAAATAAGAAAGGCTTAACATTTGTAATAACATGCACATTCTTAGTCAAATATTAGCTCAACATATCAAATTCATTGTTGTAGTATTTTCTGTAGCCTTCAAATAAATAAAAAAATATTCTGTCCAAGAATTGTTAAGAAGACACAAGTAAGGTATAAAATACATTTGCACCTCTTTCTGTTCACTTTGCAAATTATTTTGTTACTGGTTTAATGTCGAAATGATGAAACAAACACAAACAATTTCCTGCTATAAATGGTCTGACTTACATCACGAGTAACATAGACAAATCCAGCCCATGGAGACAGGATTACGGCCGAGACAAATGTTGACAAGGCATGGAGCCGCTTGGATCCTCCTAGGTCTACTGACAGCTTCTTGGCTGCACTCGAGTATCCCACATTGAGGCAAAGGGTGACAAATAACAGGACAACTCCTCCCTAATAAAAAGGCATGAAAAAAAGTCAAACTTTTCCATAAATTTCTCTTAACTCATTCCATATCGGTGATTAAGTTCTCCCAGATTCCTGTAGATTTTAAACAATGGTTGCATAATAAATTCTTAATAAGAAGGAGCTTTGATTCAAGTTCCAGCATGCCTTGCTTTAAGTCAGTGATTTTTACATTGCTTGGCATGTCATAATCCAGTCAGTTTTTTCTTTCCTTTTTTTTTGGGGGGGGGGGGGCATTACCTAGCAAGTCATGCTACAGCTGTCACATGAACAGCTGCAGCATGACTTTCAAAGCAACGTAAAAATCACTGACCAAAGCCTTTACCACTGTTGTACTAAATGAGCTGATAAATGGCTTGACTTGTATAACACCCCCAGGCTCTACAATTTACAACTCACCACTGAATAAGATGCCCAGCTGGTTTAAAAGTCAAAGTTTGATCAATACATACATAAACACTAGACAGTAAGTAAATTGAAGTGACTTATTTACATCAAAAGTTTGCTTTGAAAAACAAATCCTTTTACCCTGAACCATATTCCATCAGAGTTAATATGCAGAGGCAAGATACAGACATTTTTAAGCATAACCCACATAATGCTATACTGATATTTTTTGAAAGCCTTTGTAAGCTAGAGGTGCAGTGTTCACCCTAAGATCTTGATTCTATGGACATAAGGTACCCATTTGTATAATTTTCAGGGGCTTCCTTCACTGTCTCAGAAGCATAACGACCTAAGTTGAAACAAAATCCCATGATATTAATGGGTCCCAAGTGCTCATGAGATTATAAACTGGGGGGGGGGGGGGGGGGGGGTATTTCCCATGTGTCCTGTCTATTATGAATACTGTTATGCCTTACTTTTTATTTTGTGGTGGTCTTTAGCAGATGTGGCATGGTCTTCCATGAAAAATACCATGCAACATCAACCAGTCAGAATATAGCATTTCCAGCAAAAACATTTACTTTTATTCTCCATATATAATGGGCACACACCAAAATGGTCATGTCACCAATGATTAATTTAGTTGTCTAAAACGCTGCCAGGTGGCAGCATATGGTACACTCCCACAGACTCTGTTTTACTGCTCACAGCTGAACACAATCTGCAGTGACCTCACAGATTCACAGAGGAAACACATGGGCAGGGTTAACGTAGGACCTGTTATGCCTTCTTATAATGCCGTATAAACCAATTAAACCCAAAAATTCTCCTTATACCGAAAGCAGCCCAATACTTAACAATATCCACGGCAATGGATGAGACACAAGGGAATAATCCTTGGTATGTTATACTTAATTCCATATAACTAAACCAAGTTGCAAAATGACAACAATAAATCACCTAGGCCATACACTAAAGTAGGGACCAAGTGTTAGTACATGGATCTGGGCCTAAAAACTGAGGCAATCCTATTCCTTGTCATGGTATCTAGTCCCAACACAGGGTACTAAATGCCAGATCATATGCATTTAGTCCTACAGAGAATATACAATAAAAGCAGAAGGAGAGGACAACAGGTTTTAGGTAGAGATGTAGTTGTGCTTTTTAGAACGGATATAATAAATTATGCATACAAAGTGACAAGCACTGATCTGATGTCAGCAAATATACATGTATACACATATATCATATGTTTATTATGAGCTAAATGATTGAAGCAAGTAGCCCTGGTGGTTAGGAGGCTTTAGTGACTGTCCAACTAGTTTTGATGCTTGTGCATCTCATCAGGGAGTGTTGAAAAAAAAATGTGGTGGCCTCTTTGTATACTATCCTCAGCTACTGTGGTTAACACGTAAAACACATGTATTTGTTAATGTGTGGCAGTAGCCTGACATCCATACCTTGGTCAATATGACGTGATTTAAAGAAAAAAAAATCTCTTTTGAAAGGATCAGACTTTCCAAATATGGAAAGGCTGATGATTTCTGCCTGCTGGGATTAGCTGGTGCATTTACTCAGGTGTTCTATAATTAAAACAACTAAAATGTTGTTCCAATGGCCCTAAAAAGGGGCTAATAAACCAAAAGTTTGTTAATTTAGAGGGTAATTGTAGTTTTTTTCTTAGTTTAATGCTTTATGTGTTAAATTGGAGTGGAAATAACATGAGGAGGTAAGCTAGGACACTAAACAATTTTTGTTTATAAGTTCATTATTATCTATGCTCATGAATGATAAACTCAGTGAAGTCAGATTATCTACACCCTATAAGTACTTTTATGCCAAATTTTAGCAAAATCTTTCCAAATGATCTGGACATTTTGAGGTAATCGGAGTGAGATGTGAAATATATGATATGTACCAGTACTACTCAGAAAATAAGTAATAGTAATGGAGACAAAGGTCAAAGTAACCTAGAAATGAATCCAGTCTTCTTAGCTTCATGAGGTACTCAACTGCAATACATAATGTATTTATAAAAAATTTGTAATGGCATTACTGAGATAGCTTGGAAAAAAAGACTGGAGAATAGGTTCTGCATAATGTGTGCTCATCTGCAGATAGCTCACTGTAATAGAGAAATAAGATTGATTCAGTAAACTAATCAGTGCTCCAGAACCTCATGAGATACTTTGGTGCCAAATATGAGCAAAATCTGTCCAAAGCATTGGAAAAAAATAAAGAGGACTGGAAAAAAAGGCACTCTGTGATACATGCTGGCAAGTAAATAGATCACAGTATTATAAAGTAAACCATTGTAATCTAATGAGTGCATCTTGAATTTAAAGAATTTGTTTGTGCCAAAGTTGAGGTAAATCTGCAAATTTGATCATTGGAATGACTGGTGGGATAGGTTGGGGTGGGGTGTGTGTGTGTGGGTGTGGGGGAGATATTCATTAGAGCAGCTAAAGAAGCAACCCACAGATAATGTGCCTGCCCCTTTTTGGGGAGGCATAAAACATGTCTGAACGCATCTGTCACAAAAGAATAAATGAAAACTTGTGTCTGATTTAATGCCATGTGTGGAATGTCATAAGCAGCTTCAGACAGGACAGCAACAGTGTGTGCCAGAGTGTTATCATGATACACCATCACAGTATAACCAAACACTGCTTCATGAGCAGAAAAGTACCAAAATAACCCCGCATTATAAGGAAATCCATATACATACAGTAAACTTACAGATGCAAAAAGAAAAAAATAAACAACAAAAATTGTGTTAATTTGTAACAAATGCATAGGGAGGGTGTGCAACCACTGAAATGCTGAAATAGAAATACATGTATGTATAACATAACACTCAAAGTCACAAGATTTTCAAACATATGAAGGTCGAGGTCACATGTAGATTGTTAAGACCTTTGTGTGAGCGCCTGTGTGCATGTGCATGAATATATAACCTCACAATTTTATCCATATCCACACACACTGTACCACTGTACATTGCTAAACAATATTGTGTCCACCTGTTATTCTACAGCAAGACAAGGTGACCATTCTCTCTCCTGCTTTCCACGCAAAGCTCTCTGCATTCTCCATTACAAGTGGAGTAGAGAAAACACAAGCTATGGACCGCTCAACAGGCAAATTATTCTTTCACTGGGAATGTATCTCACCCCGACTTTGTACCTCTGCATTTTTTATTTTGAACATTTACTTGTCCAACAGTTATTAATGAAAAAAGACTTTACGGAGATGGAATGCAGATTTAACAGTTTTGCCTTTAAAGGCGTTTTGAAAACATTACATCTTTTTTACATTGTGATTTCTTTAAAATCTTTAACTTATTCAGGAATCCATGTTTAGTTATCCATACATTTTACTGACACAAATGTAAAAGTCTGTTTGAAGGCTTTACAGTCATACTTAAATGAAATGCAGCAAAAGTAAGACCCACCTTGTGATCCGATAGGCCAGTCCAACTGGTTATGTGGTTAAACAAGTGTGTCAGAACACTGCTGTGAGCATGGTGACCTTCCTCTGGATAAAGGTCAATGGGTCAAGGACTAATCGGTGATTAAAAGGACAAGCAGAGAAGCAATAAAATGCAAACTTGTAATATTAAATGTTGAGTATTTCGATTAAAAATTTGATACAATGGATATGATAAAGGATACGGTTCTCGATGGCATGCATTCTGAAATCATCATGGTCAAACAGTAGTAGACCCATCACTGCCACCAAGAAAAATACTGCTCCACGTGACTGAAAAATAAAATGCATTTTTCTACATAATTTAAGATCAGGGACAGTTGTCATGCAAGAGTTGACTGTGTCTCCTTTGAATTCAGACTGAGTACCCAACCCATGCCAAGGAAAGCAGTTGACCTGTGACATGTTATCTTGATAGGCAGGGCCCACTAATTTTTTCTGTCCACTTGTATCCAGGACAAGTGCCCTTGATATTTCACTCCACGCTCACCCAAAAATTATTTGTCCACCCATTGAAGTCCTGGTTGTGAAGCAGAAATTTTGGTTGCGCTGACGAAAAGTGTTTTAGAATTTTTACTTGCCGACCAGGATTTTGATTGTCCTGGACAATAGGACATGCAAATTGGTGAGCCCTAATAAGCCTCTTCTACATTTCTAATTCAAATTGCTTTTCATAACAGAATTTGTCAAAACCATCGAAGCAGACCTCTGACCACCAGGCGGTTTTGCCACTTTAAGAGTGAAAGGGTTAATCATGGATTTAAATGTGTGTTTGGCCACTATTTTTTTCTAGTTATCACTTTTACTGAGACATGTTCCTACCTACTTCAATTATCCATCACACAGTTTGAAAACCTAAAGTTCAAGGCTTGACAACTCTGATGTCTGGTCCACGGGGGCTACCAAAAATGTCTTGCTGGGGTGCCAGTTTATTCAATTCATCTTGCGGGGCTGCCACTTTGTTCAATTCATCTTGCTGGGCTGCCACTTTATTCAATTTATTACCATGTATAGACACCGGGCAGTTGTCCAGTGAAAGCTTTGGGCTACCAGGATCTTTAACAAAAAAATTGTAAAGCCCTTAAGTTAGAGCTTTGTGCACCAGATTTACATCCTCTCATGCAGTTTTATAAAATCAATTTTCACCAAGATTCTACAACTATGTGAATATGTGCAGGAATACCTTGGCTGGCCCACCAGCATTGCCAAAGAGAGCACTGGCCCCCGCTATCACGGCTAAGTCACTGTGCTCACACAGCAGCAGAGTCCTGAAATATATATATTGTAATATAGTGTCAAAGGTTACAACTTCATGCCAGTTAGCATGCCATATCTGTGCTCAAAATTGTTCTTTCTTTTTGTTTCAACAATCTCACCCTCCTATCTTACACCTATTACAACATTTATGAAAGTTCAATGTTCCCCTGTCTTGACAGAACACTCCAATGCAACATCAGCCACCACCCATTCTAAATATTTTGCTCAGTACCGTTCATGTCATTTACACCTCCTATGGGAGACCATTTGTCTTTGTTAGATCACAAATCAGTCATCCCCTGAGGGTGGTCTTTCAGGATAGGTCTCAAGCTGTTCATGTTGTAATTTGTACATATGTCTATGGTACACAGCATCAGGGTGAGAAAATTCCTATTTCCTACTGTAGAGGACAGGTAAAATATGATGCAGGACAAGTGAAAATTCAGAAAAATAACATGTGAAACATAGGGGCACTTGTCCTTGGACAAGTAAACTCTGGGTGGAATTTCCTCACCCTGGGCGCGCATACAGCTTGTCCATAATACATCCAGACATGATCATTACATTATACTTGATGATTTAGAGGCTGTGGAAACAATGCTGCACTCTTTGAAATACAGTAAAATATGTGAATACTTGACCTCAGTGGGATCAGCAAAAAGTGCCCACTGACCACACCTAAATTACTATAAGAAGTGCAGGAAATTCCATACAGTTGTGCCTATTGATCTAAGCTTTACTGTATGACAATGACAAAAGACATACCACATCTATAGCTAATCAGCAAGCATTTTGCAAGTTTTTATATACAAAACTGGTAATGGGTTAAAAGTCAGACTTACCTGAGAGGTCCACAAAGGGACAGACCAAACAGCCACAGAAGACTGATGACACTACCAAAGAAAGCATGACGTCCAATGCGGAACCACTGTCAAAAATATAATTCGCACTGCATGATATTTTATTTACAAAACATCTTTCCCCCCCCCCCCCCAAACAAATGGGGTCTTTATTGATTTTATTTAATTCTAAATGTTAACACAAGCAGTAACATGTCATACAATTACATAGCCACACCAATTTTTCACATACATTTACATGTCTGCTCATTTTCTAAATGTCCAATTTGTGCCAAGCAAAGTTGTTGAGCTGGGACATTTTATTTTGAAAGGCTTCTACATCTTTCCTTCAAAACATTTTTCTTCAACGACACACTTAAAGGAAAAAATTTGAGCCTAGATTTGACATCACATCATTTCTGGCCAGTTTTACATCTGTTAAAAATTTGACCCTTAATCTGGCCGAAAGGGGTGTGATGTTAAATTTTGTCTGTTTCAACTCATCACTTTAAGGCTGCAAAACATGCTTGATGAGTTTCATGCTGATACATGGCTAAACTCATGTGACTGCTGAAGGCTTGAATTTTCAGTTTTTGCATAAAACATGATAATAGTCATTACTTAAGGTATAGGTTTAGACATAGACAGGGACTAGATTGTTTTTGGAGCATAGACAGATTGGACTGTGCTTTTTTTTATGTTCAGAACAACATGGAGGATGTGGTACTCTAGCTCCTGTATAGAATAATTTCCATACCTGTCTTTTAGTTATAGTTTTCCCACTGGAGAAAGGTTTCTGAAGTAGTATTAAGAAGACAGCAGATCTGTAAAAGCAAAATCACAAACATGAATATATTCTCAGCAACATTTATGTACATATATGAATGCTCTAAATTTACCTTTCTATGACTGTGAACCACGATAATACTGGCTTACATACAACATGCATAGTGTATAACACTTATTCTTTCTGGGTGTTCTGTGCATGAGCTTGAATTATATGCATGTATACACCAAACAATGTTACAATCATCATATACAAATGTCTTTTGTGCTTGTCAAAGTTAGTCATATCATTTTGCCAATTTTCTGGCAATGAATGTGTAATCAAAATTTACAACCACGGTCAGTAGCTAAATACAGTGGTAACTCTGTTCAGTTTTCTCTGAACATGTTACAAGTAACTTCTCTTCAGACCAGGTTGTTACAAGTCTGGTTCTCAGAGCATAACCTGGTATTCACACAAGTGCCCCCCCCCCCCCCCCCCGAAAAAAAAAAAAAAAAAAAAAAGGATGGTTGTCACATTTAACTCTTTGTACTGGATAGTATAATGTACCCCAGGTTTAGGTGACAAGTTTATCCATCCAGTGACCACTGCTGGTTCTGATGGCTATGGTCCCCAGATTGACAATGCATTCCGAGGCTCTGCCAGATTATGTGGAGGAAAGGGACTCCCAAAGAAAGGAGCACAATTTGCTCAATTCAGATGCTACTCACATGACAATGGTCACTATGGTTACACATATCACCCTGACTTACCCTGCTCTAACCAGGAACAGAAACTGGACCACATGAACCAGCTTCAAAATGTCATAGGACAGGAACAAGCCAAAGGATCGAAGGAACTTGGATACAACCAGAAGTAAAATATATTGAAGAAATCTGCAATTGTAAAAGTTAATGATGTTTACCATTATTCTAACTCAAAATACATGAGAAAGGATAATAATAATCTGATAAAAAAGCTGTACCTGTGTAACTGCATATACTGTTGCAATATCATCACCGTATGTCTTGTAAAATTTACTTGACTAGAAATGTGACACAAGTAGGCCAATTTAACTTCAGCATATGTGGATTCAGTGACAAATTGCACTTTTTAAAGGGAACTTTTCACTCAACTGTGAGCTTTCAAATGGCTTTTCCCCTCTCCAAGAGCTCTGGAGTCCTACCTGCTGAAATTATAGGATTTTGTATGGAGTCAACACAAATGTTATCTCTTTATGCTGACGATTTATAAACCTATTTTACTTAGTCATCCATTTGTGCCAAAGATCTCACTGTTGAGTAGGCACATTTAAATATATCCCTTGTGAAATTTTAAACTGCTTGTTGATAGTCACTTCAGTGATGGTCACACATCAAGAAAATGAGCCCTTACCGTGGGTGATAAATGGCTCTTGATGATGGTGGAAGATGTCCTGGATAATCTGCCATAATGGAGGCTCTGATGGGAGTAGCTCTAGTGTAGGTATCTGTAAGTCCTGTGGGCCTCCAGGGATCACACTATTCTGCAGCAGAGCCAAAGAACAGATCTTTGCAGAGTTTAAACTTGTCCAAAATTGAGGTACAACACACAAGACTGGGTATAAGGAAATAGAGCTTTACTGTTAAGGTTGTTATTGTTAAGGCATAGACAGACCCCTATTATATATTTATGGTTATGATTTTAAACATTTTGCCAGATATTGTGATGTCTGCACTGAATGTGGACAAATTTAGACAAACATTGAAAAGATCAACCAATAAGATTTATTTATGAATAACCACTTCAACCAAGTAACAAGAAACTGAAAATATTTTCATAAAATGTAATCTTCATGCTGAGAGCTACTGTACAACAAGTTATTTTGACGAGCATGCACCTTCAGCATCTAACACTGCTTCATTAAGAGCTGCACATAAAGACTATTTGAGTGTTGTCAACCTCCCAAACAGAAAATCTGGGAGCTGAAAGTTAAAATTCAGGGAGATTGATATATTAATATGAAATAAAGCCAAGTGCAGTCAAAACACAGCACCGTGAGTTCATTTACAGTGTCAATTCGACCAAGACCCATTCCAGGTCAACAATAATAAAGAAGAAACAAATTGATTAAATCCAGGAAGATAGTTAAAAGGCTTATTAAAAAAAATTCAATTTTCAGCATAATACTCAGGGGATCTCCCAGGTTATCAGGGTCAGGGAAAGTTGGGAACACCACAGCCTATAAAACTATAGCAGCTCCCTGGCAACACCGATTTGACGTGGTATGAACACATATGAACTTACGCATTGTCACTGTACTATTTGCGTACAGTTCCCACCATATGGTAATGATATTGATAGCCATGCAGGCCTGTGTCACTGAAATGTACACAGCAGATTTTTCACCGCCTCCAATCAAATTCCAGGATTCTTTTGAACAATTACAGAAATTTGAAATGTTTATGTTCATGCAAATTGCGGAACCCCGACACAATTCTAATTTGTCTTGTGTTGAACGCTACACATATAGAAAGATAATTATAAAGCTGGTGCCCGCTCTACCTCGAGCCAGTCAAGGTTCTTATTGTGTGGCTTCCGCAATATTCTGTCCCATCAATATCCCCCTGCAACAAGGCTTACATTACAAGTTACAAGCACAGACTCGATCTGCATGCATGCACGTTGTGTCGGGCCACGTCACCATCACTCCAACAGTATTTCCTCTATTGTTTCACGTGTCAATATATTCCTCCATTTCTCAACAATATCTATTGAACATATATGTATTCTTATTGTAATCCTATGTTTACTTTTCATGAAATCATAAACGCCAACTTGACAAGCAATTTTTCTGTCCGCCACATTACTTCCGCTCGCACACGCGCAAATGTCAAGTTCCGGTTATGACAGACGATCGAGAAATGTGAAGGTGCCATAGATTACATACTGATTTAATCTCAAGTTTCTTTTCAACAATATGGAACCAACGCCACCAAAAGTAAGCTTACAACAATTTGATGCAAAAATCTGATAAACTAGATATTTGAAAGCTCAATACTATTCATTAACATGCACAATTCGATGGAAATCCCTATTATCGCCCACAGGTAAATTCTGCATGATGCTGCATGGCCATGGGCATGGCTGCATCTTCAAGTTAAGCTGATAAATGGCAACATTTAAGGACGAAGTTCCCACCGACACAACCATGTTTGGACAACTACTTGTATTCTCAACCTGTGTTCACAATATATAAATGTATATATACATATATATATATATATATATATATATATATATATATATATATATATGTATATGTGAATGAGATTGGTAAAGAATGAGTGTAACCAGCGTGATCCATCGAGAGCGCAGATACACAAATCGCGCACAACATATATATATATATGTACATATGGCGCCAGTTGCCTAGCTGAAATGGGAAACGCACATATCCACTCGACCAAATCCCTATTCTTATGAAGAATGGTTCAATGGAGGAAGTTACATGTGAGTGCCATATCAACACGGTTATGCAGTATGTGTACTGAGTTGGCACTTATTTCCAGTATGTATGTATGTATGTATGTATGTATGTATGTATGTATGTATGTATATATATATATATATATATGTATAGATTATAGTATACTTTGTTGGCGATATGAAGTATATGGACGAGCACTGGATGCCATATACCAGCACGAGTGAGCCAAGCGAACGAGTTCTGCTATATGGTATCCTGTGCGAGTCCATATACTTCATATTGCCAACAAATTATACTATAATTTATTTATCTCATGTTTGTGTCGATTAAGTTCAAATAACACCATTGAAGCCTGATCTAGCGACGTGAAGACAACGTAGGCCTAGCAGACGCTGCGTTTTGAACTAGGCCTTCATCATTTCCGGTCTACTTATAGAACTCTTCCGGTAGCTTATAGGTACTCCCGGAAGAGTTCTATAACATTGTGCATATAGCACCCTTCCTGTGTTTTGCCAAGGCCTAGCCGATATGGCATATATCAAAGTCTGTTATGGTACTGAAATCGACCCAAACATGAGATAAATATATATACATACATATATATTTTCAAAATATCTAATTCATTCACAACTCGCAATCTATATATTAATCACAGGTGCATGAAAATATTTGTACTCCGTGAGCATCATGGCTTCTTCTATAGCACATACCCAAGGCCAGTAACTCCTTGTGCCTCAGAACCTATGTCACTCAGTGTAAGCATGAATAAAATACATGTTCCTTGCTTGAATACGGTAAAACCACATATGTATGTGTTCATTATCTCTTATTATTATAATGTAGTCCTCCAATGTGAGCATAATTTACCTGGGACACCTGCCGGTCTTTGTGACAGGCTCATTATGGTTACATCGGGGGACTACATTACATGTAGGTACTTTTTCTGTTTTTGACCTGTCCAGTTGAAAAACAAAAAACCCTCAAAAGTGTACTGGAGAAGATAATTCTGAACGACAGGTGTCTGTGAAAGTTAATGTAAGTCTATAGTGTGACGCATGTTTGAAACGGACTGAAAATGTGTTCATTATACACCAAAAGAGATAAGGAACACATACATATTTTATTTTACCATATTCAAGCAAGGAATATGTACTTTATTCATGCTTATACTGAGTGACATTGGTTCAGAGGCACACAGAGTTACTGGCCTTGGGTATATACTATAGAAGAAGCGTTGATGCTCCTGGAGTACAAATATTTTCATGTGCCTGTGGTACTGATTTTCATTTACAATGATTTATCTTGCAACATGCTTCAACTACTTTTATAAAATTGGTTGTTTATTCCTTTAGTCCTAAGTGGCAGATTGTTTTAATTTTTCACATTTGCACATCAGTGATACAAGAAAGTCATCTGGGGTTACATTTTCATGTAGAAATCACTCTTGGAACAGCTGAATATTTCCATCCAATGTTAAGGATTGTCTGTGATAAATTAGCTTAAATGTATTTGATTGGTTGATGCATTACAGGCCATCTTTTAACACTGCCACTGGTTCCTATGATGTGGTAACTAAAATCATGGCATCATGTTTCAACCGTAACAAACTGTTTTCATGGTACAATGGCTGCAGGATGTATTTCTAGTATCATGGTACTGTTCAGCTAATCAGATTAGCGTTCAGGCTTATGATGTATTTTCAATCCAGTTTAAATGCAATTGCATTTTCCCTGAAGTTACTGACAAGCTAAGACTGTTATGGTGCAGTAGCATTAAATCACTGCCATATTCATCAGATCGATACCTTATCATTCATTTTAGGTAACCTAAAATGAATGTTTGTTACTTCACAGAATAACCATTGGTTCACAAACCTATATATTTGCAGAAGCTGAAAGTCGATGGTGGTAAAAATCATGGACCAAACTTGGCTGACCTGCAGGACCTGCACAAGGGTTTGTGTGCTGGTGCACCTCTTTCATCTCAACAACATCAGCACTTCAACATGATTGTAGATAGCATAGCAGCATCATGTTCCATGCATGGTTGCAATGATGGTGCCATGAGCACTGACAAACTATATGACAGGGATTGGCTGAATCTGCAGCTTAGTATTCTTCATCATGTACTTGATGCTGGTCACCAAGGGACACCAGTAATAGATTCTGATCAGCATGGGACATTGCTCTCAGATGCCAGTTGTCTTGGGACACAATTGCAAAAATCAGGTCAACAGAGGGCACAGCTACCAGATGCCGGTCTTGAAGGTACACAACTATTGGACACAGGTCAACAAACAACTCAAGTTTTGGGAGCAGGCCATGAGGGGACTCAGCTTTCTGAGATTACTCAGAAAGGAAGACAACTGTCAGGATTAGGTCACCTGGGGCTAAATCAGGTTGAAGTTGATCACCAGGGAGCACAACATCATCATCATCTGTTTGTGAATGCTATATCACACCAAAATTTAGCCTATAGTCTGGTAGGGCCACAATATTTGTAATTCTATTATTAATGAAGTCATGACAAAAAAAGTAAAATAAATAAATCAAATCATGAATAATGTAAAGAAAAATACATTTCAATTTTTTTTTTTTTTTTTTTTGCTGTGCGTTTATGACACAAAATATTGAACATATTATCATTTGGTTGATGAAATAGACATACTACAAAATGAAAGTCTAGACATTCCTCAATTTGTAGTACATGTATTCATATTTGATGACAAATATGAAGCAGGTCCAACATGGCATGAACACTTTTTTTGTCTGTATTAAGCAATGGACAACCTATGTTTTATGCAAAGTTTTACAGTGACTTTCATAAAACATGTCAGAAAATACAGTCATGTTTGATGAAATAGAGATACTACAAAATTAAAAAGTCCAGACATTCCTCAATTTGTAGAATTCCTAATTTATGACATATATAAAGCAAGTCCAGCATGACAAGAGAAGTTTTTTTGTGTGTATTCAGCAATGGTCAACCTGTTTTATGCAAAGTTTTACAGTAACTTTCATAAAAACATATCTGAGAAAATACAGTCATGTTTGCTTTATAATATGCCATGCTCAGACCATAACCTTTTGCTGAATTTGGCAAATTAATTTAAAATGTTATCTTCTGTTTAGTATGCTTCAATTTGTTACACCAAAAGGGGTTATGTGCAAGAACTTAATTTATCATTTATCCCACAAAGTTGTGCGATATCAGTTTTGTTGCCTGCTTTGAATTCAGATCTGCTGCATTAATAACATACACCGACATGTTGTATAGAACTTAAAACATAGTGATATGATGTACTTTATCGTTTCAGTGTAACTTCATACTGTATGGGGACAAGTATGTCAGCTATGAGGCAAGCAAGTGTTTTGTTTTACTGCTGTGTCATAAGGTTAGTTCACTTATCTGTTGATACTATAGATTAACATTTCCTGAAAATGATTGAACATTGCCACATACATGGCACTTCAGTATAATTTGTATCATCAAATTGCAAAGTACTGGTAAGTTTGGTTATCATTGTGGCACAGCGGTGGTGTATGAAGTGTATATAAGCATTCAACACAGACCCAAACCAAAAATATTCATCTTGGAGTCATATTGCATTTTAAATATTAGTTACGTAACGTCACTTCTTGACCAACATTTGCGTAGACCTCTGTGTCTGAGTCAAAAGCCCATGAAATTGAGTTGAGTTCATTCTCTTGATTCTTGAAAACCTGATGGTCTGGTGGTGCCATCTCTCGGTTCCTTTGAAACTTGCGGTGACTCCTGACCATTGCGCATGCTCCCTGTATCATCCTTCCTCTTTTGTGAGCCATCACTGGCTTGCTCTTTTGAGTTGAAACTTTGTGATCTTTTCTTCACGTTCACTGTTTTTGTTGTACTCCTGGACCAGTAGTATTGTTGTAAAAACTTTTAGTATCATCAAATGTAATTCCAATCATTTTGACTTCTCTACACAATAACAGCTCAACATTATTGATATTATATACATATATATGCTAGGCCTTCACAGTTTTTGTTAGAAAAGGGCAAATGAATATCCATACTGTCATATTTTATTTTTCAGCCACTAAGAGAGGCCCAGGGCTGGCTAAGTTCAATCTTATACCAAAGAGTGGAGGCATCAACTGTAGACATCAAGGATACTAGAGTGCTGGATCTCTTCACCCACCTCATCTCAAACAATATACTGACTGAAGCTCATGAAAATGCAAAGAGGATTGTTCTGGGTGAGATATTTTGAGTAACGTTTAAATTTGCATTAAGTTTGTAACCATTTCCTGCTCCAAGTGGTTAGAAACACCAACATGCCTGAAGTCATCTACTACAGGTACAGTGGAACCTCATTAATCTGAACACCTTTGTACCCCAGTGAACTGTTCAGATTAATGAAGCATCTGGATTACTGAATCACTATTACTTGAAATGAACAATTCTGTTCCAGGAGAAGTGTTCAGATTAATGAGACATACGGATTAATGAGGTTCCACTGTATTGCACTTTAATTTCATTGATTCTGTAGATGAGACCAATAAGGATTAGCTTGCACACTGTCAAAACTTTCATTGTTATGACCTACGCCAAGGAATGGGTTAGGTATACAGATATTTTATGGAAATGGTACAGGTGCAAATGTGGTCCTGTGTGTTACAGGTAAAGCAAGTGTACTGCTGATGGAAATGACTGGACTCCTCCTCCCCCCCCCCCCCCCCCCAACCAAGACCGCAAAGTCTGATGTGGATGTGTTCTCTGCATGTAATTATAGATTGTTATTTATCATAATTATATAAATGTTATTAAAATCATGGGAGATTCTACCCCCCCCCCCCCCATAAATAAAATAAGTAAATGAATGAATAAATAAATAAATAAGCACATCAGAGGAAGTGAATCATTACTTTCTTTAATGGAGTGCTCAGTAGACAGTCTAAGGTCTTCATGTGATAAACCATGCATTGGAACATACCAGTCAGTAGTTGGGTACATGTATACTATGTACTACCAGTACAATTTGACAATTCTGTTTCTTAACAGACACACAGATGGCTTGCTGCTATGTACTGGTGGTGCACTGGGATAAGGTATCACAAAGATATGGTGTGGAGTCCTATATCAACAGACAGGACCACAGGCCATCATACCAAGCCACAGCATCCTTTCTGTGCTTCTGGAAAAAACTCCTTAAGCTAACACGCCAGCAAGAAGAAAACCTGAGACCTCATAGCCAAACCTTTTTTGGCCACATCCTGTCTGGTGTTAGCTGCCTCCCATCTTTATGCCTGCAACTGGAATCTAATGCTCAGGGTGCCATCTTGTGGCGGCTGATACTGAAAGTACTCAACCAAGCTTTAGACTATGGAAGCAGGCATGCAGTATGCGACAACATCCCAGATCTTCACATTGAAGTTGCTTGCCAGGTGCTTCATGCAATTTCCAGTGACTGGCTTCTTCATCTTCCTTACAGAAAGGGATTCTTTGGCTTTGGAGGAAGTAATGTTGCATCCAGTTCTGAAACCCATTTCGACAGCTCATTGGGAGATCTGGGACTACTCCGTAAAATAGGGCTAGTCATTCTGAAATCATGTGCAATGCTAAGCAGTTTTGAAGGTAATCATTATTATTTTACCGCCTTTTTCTTTATTGATTACAACTTCTCATCATTCCAAATATAGATGCACGAGTTCTTTTCTGATGAACTCTCTGGAGATGAGTCAAGAGCTTTCCTGGGTGTAATGTGTCCAGGAAATCTGTTGACTGATGGTATGTTGTTCTTGATTAAAAAAAAAGAAGCAGGCCACATTTATAAGTACATCATAGCTCCCTAGTACCTCTGTGTTAAGTCCTTCAGCGATAATTTTATATAGTGTAGTACCTGTTCTCATTGTAATTATACAAATTTGGTATATCATTTACATATGTAGAAACATCCTTATAACAGTGTGTGATGCCCTAAGTGTTTGAAGAAAATGGAACTTGTCAAATCTTTTTGTATCAATGATAGGATTCAGCTGTTGGCTGCTCCTGTATGTACAATATAATACTTGTGTTGGGAAACAGGTTCAGCTGTGTTGGCAGACAAACTGCAGTGCATGTGGTAAATTATGTTCTATACCACATCATGTAAGAAAACTTGCACATTCCTGAGTGGTGATGTTTTAGTGTCTCATGGTTGACGTTTCATTGCATTATTATATTGCAGAATGTGGAGAGTTACTACGCATTGTCAAACAATTCTTTACATTCATGTCCAACTTGTGCCAAGTGACCAATGTATCATCATCTGATTGGCTATTTGTGGTTTACAAAGACCAGGATGATGACCTTGTGGAGGCCATGTTGTGTGTCCTTGACCTCTACATACAAAGGTAGGTAGCATTTTCCCAAATGTTGGTGAATATGAAGGTACTTAACATAAGAAATTTAAATTTATTGTTGTTCCTTTGACAAAACTCTTAGCTAAATAAATTACATGTTTCTCCAAAGAAAGACCCACTTTGTCATTTGACAAAGCAGTTAACATATATCTACAATCAGATAAGAAGGGAGTACTGACAAAGGCAGTGTATGCTTTACGTGACAACTTTAGAAATCATCTCTCAAAGGATGGACAACTCTATGATCAGTTACTTAATGGGGAGTCCAGGGCACAGAAGTATCTGTCAGTTTACATGTATTTTTCTGTAAACTGGGCTCTTTCACAGGGTAATGGTTTTATCCTGGGCTAAGAAACTAATAAGCCTATCTTATTTATATATATACATGTGTGTATCCTATTTTTCTGCAATATTCAAGAATTGACCTCATTTTCGTTGCCATTATGCCAGAGTGTACATTTGTAACTCGTTTTCAAATTTAGATCTATTTTCCAGGAAATACATTACCAATTGTATGAAACTGCTCAAATTCACCATTTTATCGTCTTTTATTATTTTCAGTGACAACTGTAAAGAGGGTGACCTAGACTTGTGCCTGCATAAGATGTTCCTGGACTTCCTGCAGACGGTGTCCAATGACCATACAGTGTTGCTCGACTTCCTCACCTCTCCAGAAACCTGCTTTCTTTTGTTTTTCATTCGCTATTTACGTTTTGTCATCAACCAATGGGAAGCGTTTTGTGGGGCACATGATCCTGAACCAGCATCAAAGAACAAAAACTCATCTTTAAATTTGTTAAAGACAGCTGGCATTTCTGTCACAAAAGATGAAGATGCATCAAACTTTCCAATGCAGAGTGATGCAGAAGGTTCATACAGTACGTCCCAACACAACATTCCACACACAGGCCCACGCACATTCCAAGGTCACAGTGACACATCAAGCCAAAGGAGTGACACTGCCTTAGTAACACCAAATGTTGCCAGGAGTAGCACTGAAATAGCTGCACTGGACAATTGTAAAATGAACCACATTCCACTGTCTGTGTTGACAAGTCCTGAATCCTATAACCCACCTAATGCAATGGACCCACATAGGAGCAGACAGCATAGCACAGCAACCAGGTCCCCTGTTCTTCTATCTGTTTCCAAGGCTGAAGATACTCCTTCAGAAGCTCTTGGTATTTTGGGGACTTATTCAGATAGCTCGGGGTGTGAGAGTTCCCCTGAAAAACTTATTCCCAATACTGCTATGTCACATTTTTTCAAATCACCATTCCAAAGTGGGGAATTTGTAGCTGATACTGACACATCAAAAGTTCCCCGTTCTCATCAGGCTACTCAGGATTTAAAAGTTCAATCTTCTCATGAACATACCAAAGATTTTAACAGCTTTAAAGCTTCACAGAAACAAAAGCTAAACCCACAAAAAATTAACGTGGAGACTGTGCAGCACAACTTAGATGATACTATGGCTGTACTAATCAGATTACGTCTAGCCATAGAACGACTGGAGGCCAAGAATCTCTTTCCATACAAGGCTAAGCCTCTACTGAGGTTGCTACAGCAGTGTGAGCAGTTGTACGAGCAGTGATGTTCAAACATACTTTATGCCACAGGTTTTACCAGGACTGCATCTTAAAGAGAGGTCTGGCTTGAGAGATCATCTCACTGGCCGGCCAAAATTTGACTCTTAAACCAGCTACAGCCGATCTTTCAGTTAACATTTAACATGGAGAAAATGCAAAGGACCTGACAAATGTGGTCACTTGAATTAAGTGGTCTTTCATCTCTGGTTTGGCTCTCTTGGACTAAGAAGTTCATATCTCCACATAGTTTTTTTTTAAATAAACAATTAATACATTAGAAATCGACCATGCTGTGCAATGTGTCAATAGGTTTAAAAAATTATATACATGTATATATATATAGGGAGATTGATCATGTGAATGGTGTTCTTGGGCCGAAGGGAACAAGAATAATAGCTGGAGGATGAACTGTCAATACAAAGTGACCCTGGAACTGAGGATTCGTAATCCATCTCCTGGAAGATATACACAGTTTTCTGTTCTTCCATACAAGAGTTTATTATTATATTACTTTTTATACCTATGGGCAATATAACAATGAAAAGATGAAGACTGTTGTTCAATAAACTCAGACCCCTGTGGAGTCTGTAAAAAGTATAAAAATCTATGTTGGAAAAACTATAACTGGTTGAAAATACATGTAGCTTACAGTTAACACACAAAAACCTATATTTTAACTGGAAAAAAAATCAAAATTTTGTAAATGAGTATTGATTCAAAATCTCTCAAGGCTACACCGTTTAAAGCTAAATTTCTACAAACTGACTTAAAGATGGTGTCTTTGTCCCTCCCTGGCCCATTCTTCCCTCATTTGTCCAGGTCTGAACATTGCTGTTGCTACAGTTTACATAGTGTAATTTGGTACTTTTAGATACGAGCATCAGGTCTATTTATGGGAACATACACCTATAAAACCTTAATTTTGCATTTTGAATTTTATCAAGTCTTTTAAACTCTGTATTTTTTTCTAATTTGAGAACCTATGAAAGGACTTCTCTCATGTCAAACTTCACTGGGAGACTTGAAAATTACTTCTTAAGGTATGCACATCTCACCAATGTCACCTGAAATATCTTGTTTGAACATACATGTACTGCACTCTACTGTTTAATTATGGATGTCAAGCGGGTTGTGTATTGTGTAGTGGTGATACAAAGTCCAAGTGCACATTGCTCTCTGAAATTATCACATAAAATGTTTTTCCAAAGTAAATTAAAAGTCAAAACATAGGCATAATGAAATTGGACATATGGGTGTTTGGGGATAGTCTTAGTGCAGTGTATTGCTAAAGGACCGCCCATTTTAAGAAATTACCCATATTCACTCTAATAAGCGCACAGTGCCCTTAAGAAAATTTAATTGCAAAATATACCTAAAAAAACAGGTAATGGATCAGCATGGAGACTAAAAATTGACCTGTATCTATGAAAACCAAGGTTTCTTTTTTGACAAAACAATGGGTATGCGCCCTTATTAGAGCATGAGCCCTTATTGGAATGAATATGGTACCTGTTTGTTTTCATAAAGGTACCCACAAAGAGATAACAAATTTGAAAGATAGATTACTCAAATAAATTTAAAATGGCCAAATGTTTTACACTGTTTAAAAAATATTGAATACTGTTATTTACAAAATTATTGTGTTTTTATTCTATAAACTGTGATCATAATATATATACATGTAATTAAAGCACTGAAATAAACTTAATTTTTCATATTTATTTTCATAAACTTGACAAAAAGAGTAAGCTCATAATTTTTCCATCAAAACAAGATGCTTGGATTTTGTAACTATGATGAATGATCACTATGAATTTTTTTACATCCAATATATCTTTTACATGTAACTGCACCCAACAGAACGTCATTGACCTGACACTGTTACAGGTGTTTTAAATCAAAACTATCCAGATAAGATAGTATATACAATGCGTCATATACTAGTGCCAGCATTTACAACTCCCCCCACCCATGCATCCCACCCCTGCTGTTGACACAGCAATCTTGCAAGAAGAACCCAATTTTGCCCTTTCTGTTCAGGAGACTGACCATTCTGCAAACAGGACTGATAAATCAGATGCTTGAATTTGAAATTTGTGGCTGTTCCCTTTTCTTCTGTGCATCTATGTTGATGTCAAAATACGCATATTCATGATCATGTTTGGATGCAATATTGAACCTGTGGGTTCTTTCACTTTTCAACCCATGGTCAAATACAAAGACCAAACAAATTTACATTCCTAGATATATACTCACAGAAGCTTGTGATTATACATGCAAGTCCTCAAATGCCTGTACATATACTTACATGGTCTACAAAAATCCTTGTCAAGTCCACCGTTAAAAGTCACTAGATGAAAAGATGAACTGCACTTAACAAGTGGGAGGACAAATTTACAGGAATATACAGCGTTCCTCATCTAAGGCTATATCACTGCAGAGGTTCAAGACATACTTCACTTTACATGTAAACTTCCAGGATTATTTATTTACTAGTCATTTATTTATTATTTTTACGTATTCCCCAACTTTTTCTTTTTTTTCCACAAACTGCTGCTCAGTTTCACATGTAGTCTTCCAGGAGTGTTAATTGACTTGTTCACTATTTTCACATATTCCTCAACTTGTTTTTCACATACTTCTGCCACATTTCCTATTAATTGCCACTGTCATTTTTAATTTTTTTTTGAAGTGCAGCAAGGTCCTTTCTGTAGACAATTTCCAAATGCACATTTCTTGTTGCTTTTCACCTCCTGTATCGGTATCTCTTGAAGTGGAACCACAGTTGGAAGATGTTGTTATGAAATTGACAGCGAAAACCTCGCTTGTAGGAGAATTCCCACTCCCTGTTGACTATCTTGAAGCCAATGTCCTGAAAGAAGAAAAAACAAAGCTCAACTACGTGAAGGTTACAGTTTACAAGTTGCTGTAATTTCAATTTTGAGGAAGGCACCAGTGATTGTTATTGCTCATGCACAGGTTAAGTAAAGGGTTAAATCCACCTCCAAACCCTGCTTCTGTAGAAAGTTCCTGATAATCAAGTGCCAGTTTGTTTGGTATGTCAACCAGATAATAAAGCAAAGAGGACTGCATACTTTCCCGCATTCTCTTCAATGTTCAGCATTTTCTTGCATTGAAGAAAAATATATACATGTATTTGAGCTTCAGAACTGTCCCCTGTAACCCATACATAGTTTTAAGTGACAGAACTGGCAAGAAAAACAGACTTTTGTCTCCCCCCCCTTCCCCGCCACTGAAAAAAACCCAACATATTTTCACACCATTTAGTCTGTCAACAGAGGCCACAAATCTCAGGTAATACATGAACTATGAAAAGAAACTACAAAACTACAAACCTATGTCAACTTCAGAAATAGATGCACATACAACTAGAACAGATGCACATACAACTAGAACAGACTGATTTTCCAACAGAAAATCAAATGTCTCCCGGTGGAACACTTACGTCTCTGAATAAGCTACAGGTGATAACAAATTACAAATGAATGACCCTGTGACCTTGAAAATTACGTCAAGGTCACCCAAATACAATCCCAACCTTGGTCTTACCTTGATACATAATCCTACCAAGTTTCATCAAATTCCATCCTGTTCTTCATGACTTATCGAACGGAAACCAATTTCACATAAGTGACCCTGTGACCTTGAGAATTCGCTCAAGGTCATCCAAATACAATCTTAACCTAGGTCTTGCCTATATACATAATCCTACCAAGTTTCATCAAATTCCATCAAGTTCTTCAAGACTTATCGCATGGAAACCAATTTCACATAAGTGACCCTGTGACCTTGAGAATTCGCTCAAGGTCATCCAAATATAATCCCAACCTAGGTCTTGCCTATATACATAATCCTACCAAGTTTCATCAAATTCCATCCTGTTCTTCATGACTTATCGAACGGAAACCAATTTCACATAAGTGACCCTGTGGAGGAGGAGGAGGAGGAGGAGGAGGAGGAGGAGGAGGAGGAGGAGAAGGAGGAGAAGGAGGAGAAGGAGGAGAAGAAGGAGGAGAAGGAGGAGAAGAAGAAGAAGAAGAAGAAGAAGAAGAAGAAGAAGAAGAAGAAGAAGAAGAAGAAGAAGAAGAAGAAGAAGAAGAAGAAGAAGAAGAAGAAGAAGAAGAAGAAGAAGAAGAAGAAGAAGAAGAAGAAGAAGAAGAAGAAGAAGAAGAAGAAGAAGAAGAAGAAGAAGAAGAAGAAGAAGAAGAAGAAGAAGAAGAAGAAGAAGAAGAAGAAGAAGAAGAAGAAGAAGAAGAAGAAGAAGAAGAAGAAGAAGAAGAAGAAGAAGAAGAAGAAGAAGAAGAAGAAGAAGAAGAAGAAGAACCCTTTTATGGGTGACTGCCTGTCTCAAGTCAGGAGTGAAAACTGTTCACATTGGTATTGGAAGATGAATGTTAATGTTTTGGTTACTCTTGAATCTCATTGTTGGCTTGAATTTCATGAATGTGGGTAATGTTTGTCTGAACTAAATGTTGGTTTGCTTGCACCATGAGCCAAGTGCAACTGAACATTTCAGTTTTTGAAAAAGAAATTTGGTAGTTGAACAGGATGCTTCAAGTGGATATAAAGAAACTAGACAGAACTCTCATCAACATTGCTTTAATTCCCTGGCACTAAAGGGTTGCCTTAATTGTACCTCATATGGTGGCCCCGCATGGAATCTTAGTACAGCAAAGTCCTTGTTGTCCTCGCAGGGGGTCTGAAATATACATAAAACATTCTGTGTAACTTCCATGAGTCACAAAGAGCCCATTCAACATTATTACTGGGGCACTGGGCATGCACTTAGAAAAGGGGGATGGTTTCAAGTCTGGCACCACTTTGGAAAACACAGCATTATTCACAGTGTGGTTCATAATAAGTTCTACCTGCATATAGGTACTTTAAAAAATGCGAACAATTCTGAATAATTTAAACCTTGAGAATGCTTGCTTGTGGTGATTATAGTGGTTGATTACAGTGCTCTGGTAGCTCATAACAGATGTACTCAAAGAAAAGTTACAACTCAAGCCTTGTATATGACTATTACAGCAATGTACTGTGACATATTTCCGCACTACCTTATTTTTTTAAACACAGTCACATACTCTAAGTTGTCATGAAATTATGCAACAGCATGACACTATAAATGTATACTTCATCAGTAAGACAGCCATTAGATTAATATTAATGGTCAAAGCATGAACAGATGTTTTTACGGTATCATGGAAAGTCTCCATTCAATGGTCCTCTGCTCATGAGGTATGGCACACGTTTTGTGAGGGTTATTTTGATATTCCAATATTTTTTCACACCAGTAACTTCATCCATTCTGCAACAAATATCTTCCAAATGGCTCAAAATTAAGAGCCATTTAGTTGCTTGGGAAATCTTGAATGGGGGGGGGGGGGGGGGGACTTCATATGATGCAATGGCTGCCCCACAGACCTTTTATGTGAACTGAATTAAATGCAGCACTTTGAACTATAAAACCAGGAAAACAAGACATTTACAAGTGACATGTAACTGGTGTTTACCACTTAAGTTTTAGCACCTTTTTTTCTTCATAAATGTTCTTAATCAAACCAGTGTATCTCAGTATTAGTCCACTTCAGCTTCTTAGGACATTTTCAGAGATGTGAAATTGCAAACTACTCTTGTGGAAAAGTTTAAATCATGGGTTGTCAAGTGACTGCAAGGATTAATGTGTAAACACTGACAACTCCGTTGTAATGAAACAAATACATGCACCTTCTCAAGTTTCTAGCAAGCATGTGTTATAGCCACCATGGCTATCTCACTTGTAGGTATTTTATTCATAGAAAATGGAAGATTTTTAAAGTTGGTTTCCCTCTTTTTTTCTTTTGACTTTACTAATTTGAATGATAACATCAAGCATGAATATGAAGGGTTCATTTTTAATGAAACAAAGAGATTGAATCAATTATACAAAAAAATAATAGATGTTAGATTTTACCACCATTTAGATGTAAATGGAACCATCAGAAAATTGTATCCACCAGAAAAGTAGGCAACTTCTTCAGTTTCCAACTAACTTGTAAAAATATCCTAGATGCTATGGGTAACTTGAAACAAGAATAATTACTACCCGTTTTATTAAAAATATTCTATTCATGAGGAACATAATAGCTTACCAGTGTGTATTCTGGAGTCTTTGCTTTGTCAATGAGATCTGGGTAGAATATCTGTAATAGCAGTATAACACCATCATGAAAAGCCGACTGACTTGCATGGCACATGCAATTAAGTAAGTATCTGTACATGACTACGCAAATTCAACTTCTTGGCATGCTGTGCAATGATTTACTAATTAGTAGACAACTGCAAGCAAATATATTGTTTGGAGTCATACAGCTTATATCTTATCCCAAAAGTGCTTACAGAGGATTAACTGTTTGCAGAAAGAAACACAGACGAACTGTTTGAATACATATATTCCTGCACTACAAATAAATAAAGCACTGTTCCGTTAGCTCTTTATTGTTACACCCCAGGCATCTGTCTGTTAGGCATGTCTGTGACATTAGTCCTCTATCATGTATGTGACATCAGTCATCTGGTCGTGTCTGTGACATAAACCCTCTAGTCACGCATATGACATCAGCCTTCAAGTCATGTCTGGCATCAGTCCTCTAGTCAAATCTTGAATACCTTTCCTCTGGTCATTGACACTGGCCATGTATTCATGCATGTAGCATCAGCCAGCCTACTAGTCATGTTTGTAACATCAACTGTTTAGTCATGAGGGTGACATTGTCCCTCTTTGTGCATGTGGTATCAGCCATGTATCATGTTTGTGACAGTAACCATCTAGTCATGTCTGTCACACCAGCCCTATATTCATACCTATGGCATCAGCCCTCTATTCATGTTTGTGACAACCATCTTGCCAGGTCTGTCAAATCTGCCACGTACACTACTGTATGTGAGTGACCTCTTCTAGTCATGTCTGGGATATCAGCCCTCTGGTCATGTCCCTGGCATCATTCCTTTTGGTCATGAATGTGGCATCAGGCTTTTCCTCATGTCTGTGACATTAGGCTTGTAGTCAACACTGACTTCAGGCAATGAGTTATCTAATCATGTCAGTCAAATCAGCCTGTTACATATTGTGACATCAATGCCAGGATTATTAACGTCATAAATTCCTACTCACATTGAACTTGTATCCCTGGACAATCTTGGGTGGAGGGTTGTCTATGTCATAATGTGTCTGGTTATACTTATTCCACTCAAACCCCTGCACACAAGCATATACATACATCATTACACCAGATTTGTGTACACATCTGTCATAGACACATACAATTGAATAAGTTACAATCCTTAAATCAATCGCAAAATTTGAAAGACAAAGTTTCATACGCTGATTATTGTGAGACTCTGTGCAAACTTTAATACCACAATTGCCTGAATTAAACAACAGGAACATGGATTAAGTACACACAAAATTACTTTCATGTTAATTTTACAGTGGTAATATTCATAATTGTCCTGAAAAGATCTGTATTTCTGATTGCAAAATAGATACACATACATGTATGTAAACGCAGTTATACATCTGTTATTTTAGATGAAATATCAAAATGCACACAAGCATAAAATAACATGTTACATTTGACAATACCCAAAGTAAGCTATCAGAGCCTGAATATCTTTGCAGAAGAGAGTAGGAATATGGAAGCACCTATGAGATGCCAATGACTTACAGTGTGCACTCTGTTGAAGAAGCGAGGTTTACGAGGTCTATACTTGTCTGACCACAGAAGTGTTTGTTTCTCCAGAGGCACCTCCACACTAAACTGAGCCTCGTCACTGTCCATGCCTTCACGTGCTTTCTTCTCAAACATCTCCTCAACGTCATCCTGTACATACATATATAATCTTCACTGTAAATGTGCACACATTCAAATGCACAGTTTTCATCATGAAAAGAAATGGTCCAAGGAGACTAAGAAAAAAAAAAATGTTAATGTTGAGACATGTATCTAGAAGAGCAAAATAGTTACGCACACAGCCCCCTCCCCCATGATCCCAGGACTTGGATAACTTTGTCTTCTTCTTTGAAAAATTTTACTCGAACAATTTTGAGATTATTTCAAAACAGTTCATGAATGTGTGAATGTACCATGAATTGAATTACTTTTTCTAGTTGTTTTTACTGTCACCAGAGATACGGTCCCTAATTTCTAATAATCAATGGCCCCTGTACTTTAAAAATAAGATCCAAATTAAACGTTTTTGTTGCTGTATTTACCTTCAGTTGGGTTACCATTAAAATGTGGTGAATTTACAGTTTCAATGGAATGCTTGAAATGCAAAAGCAGAAAACACAAATGTCTTTGAAAATGCATGTATTCACATGATTCTGTGTATTTTGCCAGAGATTTTCATGTTACTGTGCTATCATACAGGTACAGTGCTAAAAGTGCAAATGCTCACAGTCCATTTATGTATCATTTTATGCTGGTACAGATATAGCCACATATTTGTCTTTGTGTGTGAAGGGGACAACATACAAGACACTTCATGTTTATGGGCAAATAGATTGACCTAAAGGCCTTGAGGCCTCCTTGACCACTGTATGTGTCTTAAATCCTAAAAAAGAATCAAAACAGTCATAGAGACATACATAGAGACTGATAAATGGAGTAGTGATATACTTTTGCAGTATGATGCAACTTTTATGTTTCAATATCTGTCTGAATAACTTCATGTAAATTGGTCAAAGCATAAAATTTTCAGCCTGGATGTGAAAAGTGAACAGGTAGGCATACATGACAACAATACCTCTGGGCCTGTAGCCAAAGGGCGATTATAAAAGGCCATAACCTTTATCCTGGAAGGTCACAAGTGACAGTGAAAGCTGTGAATGATGACAGAATAGAGGGACAAAGGCATGGCTGGGGTACAAAGGTTAATACTGACCTTTGCCCGGCCAGTGCTCAGGGCATGTCGCCTTGCATACTCCAATCTCTTCATGTCATCCTCCGGCTCATACACAATGGTGTCTGCCTCCAGTTCTGATACCCGAAGAAAACGTGGACTGTAGTTACCAGCATCATACTCCTCATAACGCTGCTCCAGCAGTGACTCTTCTGTCAAGACCACTTCATCCCTGCACAATCACACATTCACAATGTATTTATGTCTCACCATTACAAACATCATTGGCGAAAGGACAACAAAGAGTCAACCCATCATTAATGGCATTAACTTAAGGACAGGTAAGAGGGTAATGCATCGCAGCACTGCCTTTGAAGTTTGAAGGGATATCGTCTGACGATTTCCGCTCCTCTTGAACATTTAAAGTGCCCCTTCATTAGAACGCAAAACAAGCAAGATAACTATAAAGTAAACCACTGAGCCTATGATATGTTAGGATGTTTACATCTTTTCCGTGCCCACAAACATACTTTTGGCATGCCACCCTGATACCACTCTCCTTTTGCCATGGGCTGTTGCTACCTGCAGCCACGTGACAGGCTGTTAAGTATGATTGATGGGTGGCATTGTTCTGCTAGGCAGCTGAAAACCAAAAGAAGGACACATGGACGCCCCGATATCCACATGCCTGTGTGTTTTTTGCATTTTACTAATATTTCTACTTTAGTCAGGAGCTTGAAAGTTTGTCAACTTCTAGAAAGGACATTTATCTTGTAAAAACCTTTAAAATCTCATAACTGCCCATGCAAAGGTTTTTGGTGTCTTACCTGTCCATAAATACAGCATCTTAATAAACATCCCTGTACTGAAGTATTGCAAACAGCTCTGCTGGTACTCCCAATGATACCATATTGATCTTTCCATAAAATATCCAGTACTTACTCATTGTCATTCTTTTCTTCTGATGTACTTGGTTCTGGGTTGTCTTCTCGCGGGGGGGATAACAACTGTTTGGGCCGCTCCGGAACATACAAGTTCCCAGAGACTTGTGGACTTTCAGATCCTGATACAGCTTCTTCCTTGATTACTACCGGCTCTGCTGTGGCTGGTGAAGGCTCTTCTTCTGCTGCTGCAGCACCCTCATCAGAACCATCACTGTCCGAATCTTCCGTTTTAATGATAGGGAACAGCGGAGCACTCTCTATCCCTTGCTGTCAAATCAACATACACAATGGTGTAAATGTGCCGACTACTTTTAAGGAGATTCATTTCTCTGTTGTTGTTTTTTTCGCATTTCCAGCACTTCACTACAGCTTTAAATTAATTCAATTTAGTGTAATTCCTGCCACTTATGTTACAAAACTTTCTTCATTTAATTTTTATCTGTATGCTTTACAAGCAGTCAGAGAATCTGCCACTCTAGCCACTTGCAAGAAAACTTTACAAAGAAAACAGACCATCAGGTTACAACGCTGTGATGTACTAGAAATAAACAATGTCAGAATACTAACAAAACCTCACCAGCATACAGTAACAAAGCTACCCCCACATGCAAAAATGGCCAACCAGTTGTCTTTTATGAGTTGATGAGATGAATTCACATCAAAAGTATAACATAAACTAATGTCAAACTTTTGAGATCTTCATGAAAGTTACGATTTCATGTGACCATTTATTAATATTCAATCACACATAATTCCAAGTCCGAATTTGAAATTTATGATGACTCAGTTTAACTAACCTGCTTCTTTAGCTTGAACAATTTGCTGCGTAGCTGTTCCTGGTGGCGTTCCCGCAGCCGCTGTCGTGCCATGTGTGCTCCCAGTTGTTGCAGTAATGATTCCCAATATCCTGTCAGTTTAAAACAGTTGACTTACTGGTAATATTACAGGATATGCTTTTGTCCAATTTGAGGACATACCTGTTTTATGCAGAACCTTTTCCTGGTTAGAATAGAACTAAGTCAAAGAGCTTTCCTTAGTAAAGGTTGGACATAATGCACACAACCCATGTCAACTTAAGCTGATGCCTCAGTTTTTGCTATCTTCATATGACTCACTTTGCTTTTTATTTAAAAACTTTTTTTTTTAAAGTTTTCTTACAGTGAAAAAAAAATACATAGAAATATTGCAGCTGACAAAATCTGACGTCTGGGTGCTTTTTGACAATTTGAGTGGAAAGGGTTAAAAAATATTACATGCAACTTCCAATTTAGGAGAATGGTGGTCAGTGAACTGTGTTGTAAATCCACATCTTATTGTCAATACACTGTGGTAATTACCTACATCCACGCCTTCACCCCCTTTCAGTTTGTTGTTAATTTGAATCTCTAGAAGCTGCAGCTGGGTGAGTGTCTTGCCTTTAAACACTGCAGAGACATCCTCCATCACTGATTGGTTGATGCCACTTCGGCGTTCCCCAATGAAATCTGATGTGCAAGCAAAAGATCATGCTTACTCAAGAATGAAGCCCACTTACAATCTGATCTTCCTGGACTGTTAGGTTTTCACTGTGTTTCTGCTCAGAACTTGACATGGATGATCAGCCACAGGGTTTCTGCAGGTCATCCATTATGAACAGGAAAAACTATGATCTATACTGACATGTTGCTGTTGGGTCCATGTTTGTGAAAAATAAAATTTAGAGCATCCATTATCGTTTACAATCGAGTTTAAAGTACAGAAATTTCTTTTCACCGAAGCTGATAGAGGTTAACTCTCCATTGTGTATCTTCCAATGAGAATACAGTGTACAAGTATTTCTCTCCACATGTATGTTTCATTTAATTAACTTCATACATACTGGAATTATCTGGGTCAATCTTGCGGAGTTTGTTCAGCTCATCTTCTGAGATGATGGTAATGTCTCTCCAGTAGTCCACATTCTTGCCTTGTTCCAGTTCTACATATACTTTGATGTCTTCCAGCAGGTCCTCCAAGTCCTGTATGGTCAGCCCCTACATTACATCACAACAGCCTATCATGTGGGAGCATTGACATCATGTGACACATCAGCCAATCACAAGGGAGTATTGACATCAAGTGACCGTGACCACAATGGTTGTGTGGCCAGTCTTCGTAACCTTACTTGACTCGTTATCAAATGTCAGCTAGGTCATTAGAAATTACCACACTCCCTGCTTTAATGGGAACATAGCTTCCTACATTTGGATACATCCTGTGCATGATGTGTAACTGCTTCAACATATTGCAAACGAATCACAAGTGCATAGTCCCTCCACCAGGATGGCCCATATTAACCCTTAAAGTGCTGATTTAAGATTGAGTCAACAGCTTTCCTCGGGACACTTTGCGCGCATTGCGCACAAAGTGTCCCGAAGAAAGCTGTTGACTAAAACTACTTTTTGCTTCAGACAAGGCTTGCTGGTATTTGAATGAAAGGTATCTTCATGAGGAATTTGACTCTTTTAACCATTATATGTTGAATGGTAATGAGACAGCAACTATAGCAGTGATTAGCACTTTAAGGGTTAAGTGCCAATGACTGCCTCATGGATAGAGTCTCAGGATCAGACTTCTACATTTTTCCTATGCTGATATGTGTCAAAGCTACCAAGGTCCATAAAAAATACTGGTGACTGTAAATTGCACAGATGAAGCTACTAGTTCTTCCACCAGAAGATTTGTTTCTGGTTAGATTAGATGCGAATTCTTTGTAAACAAATATTCCCACACAGAAAGGATTGAGATGTGCACCCATGAGTTTGGTCCACAACAGGAATATGATGGAAGAAGCCAGCCATATTTGGACTAGTCCAGTTGCAGGGACTGGTTCCAATCTGCCACATTTTTCAGTCCAATAGACAGCTTTATATCAAATACCATTGAAATGAGCATAAAAGTAGCCCCCTCTATGGGAAATCTGACAAAACAAACTGCATAACCTTCCACAACAACCCCTAGTGTGGTGGAGACTTATTCAGGACATATTTTGCATTTGAAATTTGGATGTTAGAATTTCTGACACAACTCTACTCTAGTCACCCCTTAATCAAAATTTCTGGGGATATTCATCCTTCAAGATGGTGTTCTTCTATATGAAAGTGTAAACATCTTCCTACACACACACAAGTATCTGCATACATGAAAGGTCAGTCCGGCCAAAGCATAGTTAATGGAGAAGTCTATACTGCTAACTTCTATCAATCAAGCAAATATGCATCTTCTGACCAAAGGATTTTGTATCAAGTGCCACACCTGCAGACCAGGAAAAATCCAAATTACTCACGCTCACACAATGTCATCTAGTACAACCAAGCCTGAAACACATTATGCTGAGGAAATTGGGCACCATACAGGGCTCCTGAAATGCAATAATCTTGGCATAGCTACAAAAACATGGATTCTGATGAGCCAAATAATCTGAAGGACAGACTGACTCACTCTAGAATGTTCTCCCCTGACATACCCAAATCACTGTCTGCAGTGCCACATGTGAAGAAAGAAAATTCTTGCCAAACTACAGCTTGCAAGTACAGTAGGACCTCTTTTGAGAGACCGCCCCTACGGCAGGTTAAAATGCGGTCACTCAAAACAGGTGGTCTTTCATTAGTGGTACAACCACATGGAAAAGATAGCACAGTGTTCTGAGACAGCGGTCTTAAAAAGATATGCGATCTCTCATTAGAGGGGTCTCTCAAGGGAGGTAACACTGTATTTGTACACATACTGCCACAAGACGGACAACTGGGGCAGAGTAACAAGTGCCTGAATGGTCAAAAGTTTCTGTGTCCTCAACGGAAGCTCAGACAAACATAAACCTGGATTAAATTCTAAGGTATGAATGTGCAATAAACAAAAGGTTGCCCAGACAAGCAGGGCACTGATACATAGAGCAGAAAATATCCAGCACAACCATATATGGAAGAAATTTTGCACTCCTGGATCACACCAATTAATCTATCCAACAACATTACCATCTACTTGTGACACTGCCATATTCCAGAACCTAACATGCAAAATGATAAGAAACTATCTACCTTCAAGTGAAAAATATATCTTATGTTGTCTATAATTATTAGATACTCAGCAGATCCCATTACCTTAGCTGCATTTATGACACATAGGGTACCAGTCATAATGCACTAAGCAGTATGTGGAACCATGTATAAAGAAGTGGCTGAGACGAATTTCTTCAGCAACATAAAGTGTTATAGTCTTCCTGAAAACTTCATGCACATTATATTCAACCTACTCACTGAAGAGATACAGACATAAAACAAACTGAAATGACATTGGTATCATATATATCATAAAGCAAGCAAGTTTGCTCCCTTGGCCTTTATCAAGTGCAAATATTGCTACCACATTATTGTACTGTTATAATGATAGAGCTGGTCCTCAAATTGCAAGGCCTCTGATAATATAGACATTAACATTATGATGTACAGGTATAACATCTCACTGACTCTACTGGTAACCCCCAATCCCACTCCCCTCACAAAAACACACACATAAAAAACTTGTATTGCTTACATTCAGGTACGTGTAAGGTTCATGCATTTCCACAGAGAAGTCATCATCCTCCATACTGATGTATTTAGCAAGCAGGTCGATGGGTTTAGCTGTTCAACAAAAACATCTCAGTTATGTTTGAGTGCCTCAACTGTTTCTCTTCAATTTGTATATAATGGAACCTTTGAATTAAGACCAGACCAAGTCACACCTTAAAGTGATCTTTCATTCTAAACCCCAGCTTACATTTTTAAAGAAGTAACTTGTTTGCCAAAAGGGCTGGTAGCGTGACTACAGGATTTACATACATGTTGCTTAACACCTATCTGATGAATTTGTGTTGTTACTAATACCCTCATATTGGTAGAAAAATGTGGTATCTCACACAGGTGCTTGCCAATGTAAGGTCACATGTATCACTGTTCATTTCCCACTCTTGTTCAAAAGTGAAGCACTGAAAAAATGCCTTCAAGAATAATCCACAAGGATAGCTTAGAAAATAAATGTGGCTTTGTGGCAAAGGTATAACTTAAAAAGGCAGGTACACACAAGAAACCTGCTTACCATGATGATAAATATAGAAACAACACTGCATTACCTGATATTGTACTGGAAATTGTAACAAATTAGGGTCCATACAATTGCAGACATTTCATGTTCAGATACGTACCTCTTCCATCCTCTATTCTTATCTTGGACCTCAGTTTGGCTTGATTCAAATGAAACTACATGAAATGAAAGAAAAATAGTTATATTAAATTATATTTTTCCACAAGTGGAAACAAATTGATATCAAACTTTATGCAAAACAGCTTAATCTTTATAGTATCATGTAAAACATGGTGAATGTGAATTCTGTAAGGTCTAGACATATACTCTGTGTGTCTTACAGTCAGAGACCAGACATGAGCCTGACCAAGGAAAAAATTCCCTGAAAGTATCATATAAAGTACTCATCCTCAGTAAAAAACAACATTTGAGTGGGGGGAAAATGTAACTTTCTTTAGAAGTTCAACCAGAAATCCAGGAATTTCTGTAAGTCTCAGACACAAAATTCCCTGAACAGGCTCATCCTTGAGAGACACTCAATATGTCTTAAAGCCAAAGAAATAAGGCATAGACATGTACTCTATGTATTCCACAGTCAGAGAAACAAGGTCACGACAGATACTCAATGTGTCTTATAGCCAAAGAAATAATGTATAGATTAACTGTCTGAACGCAGAAAAAGTCATGTACTGAAACTGTTGAAAAGTGTACTCACTGTGTCCTCTTGCATCTCCCACTCTCTGAAATATTCAATCTCTTTTTCTCGTTGCTCACGCTCCTGAAATCATCAACAAAATGTCATTGACATGGTATCAAATCAAACCTTTTTTCAACATCCCATTAAGATTTTATCTGCAGAAAAATAATAGGATACAATACCAAATTTGGAAGTTTCAAAACTTCATTGGTGAAAGTTACATGGGGTTCGCTTCCAGTTTGGAAAATGTTTAGAAAAACAATTTTAAATAAATGTGAATCCTTTACACTGAGAAAGCTCAAGAAGGCAATAAATTCAATAAACTTACACGCTCTCTTTCTCTTTCCTCCATTTCCCGTTCCCTCTCTATTCGCCTTTTTTTTACTTTCTCCAGCTCCACCTAGTGGTCAAAGAAAAAGTACTGATGTCACAGAAGTATTCTATGAATGTATGGAAACATCAGTCTGTTTCTATTTTACAAGAAAAGTGTACATACTTTGGTTCAATATGTGCACAACATTCATGGACATGACCCTTAATACTTGCCATAAGCACCCTGTTCAAAATAATAAGGTGATTTAGTATCTTTTGATATGCTTTACATTTAAAATGCTTACCATCATGGATAAATCTGTGTAAAAACAAGAACTGTCACTGACAGAATGGACACCTGTCACTTTGCACATACATGTGACCCTGAAAATGAGGTCAAGGTCTCCAGAATGTAATCAGGTCAAGATTTAGTGCCAGTGTACAACTGAGGTAAAATTGAGTTTGATACAACCTGGATGTCATGAGATATCATGCTCCCAAGGACTGTGCAAGAGACATTTGGCCAATTGGACATGCCAAAAACTGTGTACCCCGTAAACTTTGTTTGGGGGGGAGGGGAAGGTACATGTGTATTAAAGTTTAATACTTTCCAACGAAATACAAGGTGAACCCTTAAGACTTGCATTATCAACAAAGAACTGGGGTATTGCTCAATGTTAAATGAGTGAAATACAATGAACAAACACGACATTAGGATTGATCTATTGCTGTCAGCATTTGTTGCATGCACCATTTCCTCAATGCAAATAGTTACCTCAGGGGCCCTAGTTTACATTAAAAAGAGTGACATACCTTGGTTTCTATCATTTTCTGTTTCTGGTGTATCATCATCTCATTCTTGCTCATATTCTTTTTGCCCTCTTTCTCCAGCTTTTTACCCCACACAAATGAATCCAACAAGTGTTCATCACCAAATGGGTTGTCTGAATTTGTGTATCCCTATGCACATATAAAAACATTGGTTTTGGTTAGTCAGTCAGATTTTTCTGAATGCAGACACATACTACTTATCAAAGTCCTCATCTTTTGACAGAGATAAATCACTACAACATTTAAGGCAAGGCAGTTTCAAAATCCATGAGTGGATTTTCTACTGAAGATACTTTTTTCTATATGCATAGTCAAAAGGAACAGGAAGTTGCAAGTGCAAGTCCCGAATGAGAACAGCTTTTACTCAGGTACGAAACAAGCCTAGTCAGATTATACATCACCATGAAGTGGGAACTATTTTCAAGTCAGATTGCACATAAAAATAGTTTTCATTCAAGTGCCACCATAGCTGTCTTCAATTCATTGGTTTCTTCAGTGTCTTTTCAGTAATTCTCCTGCTGCTGTAGAAGCAAGTGAAGAACGACTTATCAGGTGGAGACAAAAATCACTGGCGAAGACCTTTAGCACCCAGGTATGGAATGGTTTAATGATTGGTGCTCAAAATGAATACATGTACCTTCTTTATTTTAAACATTACCAGCATTTAGATTCTGTATTGTACATAGGAATGCTTAACAATGAACACAATTACCATATATTCTTCATCCCAACCCATTTCTTCTTTCCTTTTCCTCTCTTTGGCTTCCTAGATGAAGACAAGCGATGTAGTCAGACAGAAAGTTAATATAGTTACTTCACAGTACATGCACAAGTATTTAATGAGAAAATACTTGTGACAGTATCATTTTAAATGTTTTCATGGCTTCTTTAAAGTTCACACACAAATACAAAAATTAATATGGCAAAAAGATGCTTCCATAACAACAGCTTAAGTACAGTTTAAAAGCAGAAAATACACAGGTGTTGTGAAATAAAACATTTACAAATCATTCAAAATACATGGATTGTGCTTACACTACAAAAAGTACATTACCCAAAGTACACTTTAAAAGCACAAAATAGTCTGCAGTGGTGTAATAAAACATTCAAAACCATTCAGATACATGGATTTTTTTACATCTTGAAGTAACTTTTCTCCAGCTTAAAGGGCTCATTATTCTCTGATAATGGAGGAATAAGATTCATAGTTCCTACCTTCTTTGCCATTCTTCTTGCTCTTTTTTCTTCAGGTGTTTCCAAAGCCTTCAAAAGTTCTTTCTGTTTTCTGCAAGAAAAATACCCAGCATATTTTACATGAATATGGATGTAACTTTTGAATGGATGCTTTCAAGTGGAGGAGGAGGAGTTTCACAGCTGATAAATTTAAGGACTTGGAACACATGCAAAGTGGGCCACTGCAAGCCTTGTAACTTGCCAGCGCTGTAACACTGAATCCATTGCCATGTTAAATAAACAGATAAAATGAGCTCAGCTAACTAACAAGTTGGATAATGTTTTGACATGAGCTTAATTTATACTTCTTCAAGTAAGAATAACAACCCATGGAAAACAGGGATAAACTATGTCCATGTTTTCAAAAGATTATGGACCTTAGAGGTGTCTCCTGATTTGTTTTTCATTTTTTAGTTTTGAAAATAAGAGATTGCAAGATTAAAACAAAGTCCCATAGGACTAATGCTATGGTGACATAAAATTTGATGACCATCACCTCAAAATGATTTCCCCAAAAAGCATTTCATGTCCTTGAGAAATTAAACAAGGTCATGCACATTATACAATATCAAACTTCCACATTATACACATTTGTGGTACATTTATTATCATTCACCTTATTCTTTATCAAAGATGGTGAATTTAAAAGTCTTTGTTTTATGTGCTTAATAACTTTGAAAAATAGGTTAAGGTCACACAACCATTGGGTCATGGTGACCTAAAAAGTAGGTCATCAAGTAGAGTTTTATGTGCAATGTACTAAAATGCAACTTTGATCTGGAAGCTCAATTCCCATTGCGATTGACGTAAAAGCTACATCCTGTCATTGCGAAATCACCTCTTCCAACTTTGAAGTCCTGGTGGCCTATAAAAAGTAAGTCAAGGTCACTAATATTACCCAACATTAATATAGGATACAATAAAAATATCCTATAAATTTTGCATATTTTATCAAATTATTTTTCAAGATGTGAAATTTTATATCTTTGAAGACATTTAGGTTATAATATCTATCAAAGTACAGCTGGTGCCACTGGTATCATATACAAATGAGAATTTGATCTCCTCCACAATCCCACAAAATTTCATGAAGATCCATGAAAAATTAAGGATGCTGAACAGGTTATAAGAATTTCATATTCTGACCTATATGTAATATATCACTGTAGGTGACACCACCAACATTGAAGCCAACATAGATTTTTATATGCCTGCTTTATAAGTCATAAAAGTAATATGAGCCTAATTAAAATACCAGGAGTATTCACAAGATTTTCACATGTTGACCCCCATAATCCAGCTGACCATGACCTTCAACAGTCAACTTGGATTAAAGGCTTTGGGAAAGTAGGTCAAGGTCACCCATATTATGTAATATCATACTTTCAGACATGATACACATATGGCGTGACATTTGATTAAATAAGCCTAATTATTTCTCATGACAATGAATTTCATAGGTTGAACACATATTGGCTGATATTTTCCATTCACCTGAAGGTGGTGCCACCAGTACTCAAATCCCACATATAAGCCTCCCAAACATTGCCACCAAATTTCATAAAGATTCATCATAAATCAAGGACACCAGAGAGTTTTTATTATTATTATTATTTTTTTTTTTTTGGCCTGTGTGCTATGTAATCCTGTAGATGGCCCCACCAATAACTAAAGAAACCTAGATTGATTCATAGAACATGTCCAAAAAATCTCAAGAGGCTAACTTTGAAATTGTTGATGCTATCGAGTTGACAAGCAAATTGTTTACGGCCGACTGGCCTGAATGACGGCCAGCCCAACATGACTGATCACATAAGCTCTCTGACCTATGGTCAGCAGAGCTAAAAAATCTTTTCACTAAGTTTACACACATAAGTACTAACAACTTCATGTTCCATCTATGCCTTTTATTGTATGTACATATATATTCATTAGGTGCAAGGTTTTTTATCTTTGCACACATGCCAAGACTGAACAATTTCAACATGTATAACTGCAATAAACTAAAGGCGAAAAAAAAAAGTTAACATGTTTTGAATGCATTAAAATCAAGAAAAATACAAACATTTGTAGCTTAGATACTTATGTAATCTGTCTCCAATTACTGATACTCAAAAGTGCCAATTTTTTAAAATAATGACCTTAAGATACCATTGTAAGACCCGCTCAGCCACTGCCCCAAGTAGTTATCAAGATCCTAACCCTTTTCCGCATGAACTCAAACTGAGTTAACAGCTTACATTGGCATGAGTTGGGCACTAAGCACCCAACCCACACCAGGAAAGCTGTTGACCTGGTACATGTTATATTGATAGTTATCATCCACAATTCTCATTTAAGCTGTTTCTCATTATTGTTGAAATTAGTCAAAAACATTAAAGCAGACAAAACATGACCACCAGCCAGTTTCAGCCAGCGTAAGGAAGAAAGGCATAATATGACCATGTGACCTACATGTATCGTAGTTGATGTTACTGGGTACCTTTTCACAATCAGATTTACTGTTGCACATAATGCACACTTTTCGGTAATCCTACCTGACATTGCATTGACATTTGTATCACACCATTAATTTTGGCAGTGTGGGATAGAGTAGCATTTGAATAATCAACTGCCAGTGGTCACTCAAACACTAGGTCAGACTGCAAAGTGCTGCCACCCAGTACTGACGCACTGAGACAATGATTGGGACTATCTGGTACTGTCACTTGATAATCAGAAACCTAGCATGCAAAATGCTTTTAAAATGCATGTACCCGGTACATAAAACTGTCTCACGTACATTGATTGTACATTATATACATATAATATTTTGTATATTTCATCTTGTAATAGTTTTAAATCTGGCAACTTGCGTACTTTATAATATAATTGATATTTCAACAATTGTAATATGCACATCTGCATAGTGTACAATATAGACTTGCTCAAGTCTCACTGGACTGTCCTCCGTATTCTATTTAAAATCAAATTCATTGCCAAATTAAACTTTAAGTAAACACACGTCGTAGCTTTACCTAGCTGATTGGCGTGGAACGTGTATATAACCAGATAACATTGACTCCAGATGATTAGCGCCGGGCGGTCTGCACTGTGTTTCTTATCACACAGACAAGCGAGCGGTCATAACGCACTTCTCTTCAGAAGCTGTTAATTGAGCTACTGTGTAATGAAGGATTAAGGATTGTCTAATTGCAGTGCACGGCGTCAGGCAAGAGGGCGTCCAGTGAGACTTGTCAAACTTGCCGGCTTGTCGCTGCTATGAATTATTCATGAGCAGTCAAGCACGTGACAGATTCAAGGCCGTCTCAAATTCCTTGTGTTGACTGTTGTTTATTTACATGCAAGCATGCACATTTTATTGTAGAGAAACGTCAGTTCTTGCCGATGGCTATTTCGAGCGGCGTTAAAATGAATATTTTCCTTCTACGATGATTTAAATCAATGACCGGGTCGTTGCTTGTGACAATTTGAATGATGTAAATTTGCAAAACTGCGCAAAAATAGGGTGATTTCATCGTCTCAATCTCGATTTTTTTTGTCTCCGCGCCATGTTGTTTATATCGTTAGAATGCTTAGAACCTTGTCTATTTTAACAACAAGCTCTCCCATTATCTGAAACAAAAGTATTTTAGCGGGAACCCCTTCAAAACTGCTTCTATTTCAAACAGATGCGTCGTTATTTTAGTCGGAAACTAGTACAAGGACCCAGAATCGATCACATAGTGTTCGCTGTCTGATCAAAAAGTTTTTCTATCGCTGTTTCGTTCGGTAGAACTCGCTGCCTCGTGTTGTGAAGCCTGGCTTGAAAGATGGGTGACATTTGTGTGAGCACAAGTGGTTTAAACATATTTTATTCGTAGAATACAATTGGGAAGGAGGGCAGAGTGACAAGTGACGATTACGGACAATTTATTAAAGCAAGGAACAAAATTTAACGCTGTAAATTGGTGAGAATGATAACACATACTACCACTGTACCAGTCTTTGCGTACAATAGAGTAGAGGTCCAATTTTTTTCACGGAAAGAGAGTAAAATACGCCAGCCGCAGGTAAACATGGCTCGGGTGAAATTACCGCTGCCGCATGTTTATCATGCTGACAGTTTGTCAGTAACTGCGATAAAGTGTGTTTATGGACTATTTACTGCAGCAACAAGCTCTACCACTATAGTTGAATGGCAATTATAACACACAACCGATCATTAGAAAAAAATAAAAGAGGAACCATCGTTCGTGACGCTAACCAAGAAAAATGCACGGACCGGTACCCATGCAATTGTATTCACACAGGTTTGACCGCTTTGATCAAATCGTGATTGAGATCGATATATTTCCATTGTAGGGTGTAGGGCAAGAGTTTTTGTTTAAATTGACAAAAGAGCCACATAGAAATGTAGAGGTCTTACTCAACAAAACTTAAATCATGACGTGGATCATTTTGCATTAATGCAAAAATAAAAAAGTTGTGGCACTGATTTGACTTCTAAGATCCCGCGAAACCCCGGATGTTGTGACGTCACTCCCACCGAATTGATGGTAGTCCAGAGTGGGCTTGTGCAAGTTTGACAAGTCCCTGGTGTCGGCAGCCGGAGGGAGACGGTCCGCTTTGTCTCGCTTGAGTGGCCAGTGACTAGCCATGCATTCATCGAAGGCCACTTTCCACTCACAGTGATAATGGGATTAGAACTGACCAGGACTCAATAGCTGCTACTGTTGAAACCGACACGGTGGCAGTGTCGACCAGTTAAAAAAAAAAATAATAGTAGGACCTACTTAATAACACCGTGTAGTTGGCATAATATTATTCAGTTAACTTTGTGGAGGGGAAAATGTATCGCACTTCTGGGTGGGACCGCGGGATGGGAAAATAGGGACATGCACCAGGGACTTGTGCAAGTCTATGTACAATATAGTTCTATGAAATACCACTTACTGTCTTTCCTCTTTTAACTTTTCCATCTCTGCTGGAGTAAGTTGACGTTTCTCTTTGGGTTGCTGCTCTTTTGACTTTGCCTTTTTCTTTTTCTTCTTAGATCCTGACCTGCTTCTTTCTCCACTCTGATGTGGTGATCTTGACCTGGCTCTACTCTTGTGCTTCTTATGTCTTCTGTCTGATGAACTGGAATCTGAACTGTCATCACTAGATTCTGAACTGTAAGCTCTGATACAGATAAAGAAAAAAAAGGACAAAAAAAAAAAAAAAAAAATGAAGAAGAATCATAACACTGTGGGTAGGAGCCCACCAAACCAGATATTACAGTATATGTACACTGTACTGTAAAGCCTCTGCATGGCGCCCATGACCAATAATTTATTGGTTTATTATAAACCAACTATCTAATCAATTGACCCACCAGATAGTCATTTTCAGGTATAGATCATAATGGCAATCAGTTTTATCTTTAGGACAGATTATAAGAGAAAAATAATGTTTACATGTGCAATGTTAAAAATGTGGTACATTACAGCAGGGATATGTGGAAAGAGTCTCTTCCACATCACTGGTTAGTAATACAGGAATAGACTAATTTTTAAGGTTGGCCTTGTTCACACATTTTGGTGGACTCTAATTGGCCAGTAACACATTCCATGAGCCTGGACCCAGTTAATATGCACCCCTGTCCAAGTGTCTCCTGGTTGTTAATTTGTACCGCAATCAAGGTTCAATTTGGTCAATATGTTCAAACAACATGTTTACCCAATCACAAATTTGGTGCTAGATTCTTCATCATATGAAGGGTGAAACCCTGTAATGTGAACTACAACAGGTAGAGAAAAAAAGCACCTGTGATATTGCACTAGAATATATTATCTTGTTTTGTGAAAAATATGTAGGTCTAAAATTAGGTTATTGACAGATTAATTTCAACACAGATGTGCTATACATAGACTACCATAAACCAGGCTTACATATGTGGTTGCCAGTATTTTAGCGATCATATGTTGAACAAAGCACTTGTAAAGTGTAAAAAAAAAAAAAAAGAACAGAGCTAGCTCTCTTGAACTGTAACACCTTCCAGCACCAATCCAAGCATAAGAACAGGGGATTCAAAGTCTGTATGCTCGGCTTGTAAAGAACTGGGTACAGGGGTAAAAAATAAATGTAACTTCGCTTTTTAAATACAACAATGTTTGTCTTGAGAATAAGAGTGGGCAGCCTAAAATACTGCATTGGAAATACACGGGGCAATACCCAGATATTTAGTTTTGGGCTCCAATGTGGCAACAGGTGATATCACAATTGTTTCTATGGCTATCAAGGTTACATTACAACAAAATAAAATGCAAAACTTATCTATAGTTTATTTAGAGCGATGTGAAACAAATATGAGGCCATCTTAAGCTTCTTAGGTTTTGGGTAAGCTCTATCACTTAGTATCAGGTTACATGCAAGATCCAAACTGGTACCTGTTGTGATAGCAGACTTGCACCATGGGCTTTAAAATGTTGGTGCTATTTCCTATCTGAGCATATTGTGATCAATAACTGCCACATTTGCCATGACAAGCTATAGCAATGTATAGGAATTTTTTACATCAGTATTTAATTTGCTCGCATTCCATTTGTTCATTAACATACTTTATACAGCTACCTGTGGTCACAGTAAAAATGCATCACCAAACTTGCAGTGTTGTGCTATTCCTGCCAATTCTAATTTTAAATGGGGTTGGAAATGACTTCTGTTGACCTTGATGTTTGAAAGTGACTGCACACACATTCAGGACATGGTTTGAATATTATGTTAATATGCATGGCTACAGCATGACATGAAACCACATCTCTCTCCCGACTATCATCTTCAAATTCTCACATTTTCCTCGCAGGGGATTTCAATCTCCCCCATATTGACTGGAAATCGAACTCTGTAAAACCCTCTACTCCCCAGCCCAACCTTTCCCAACAATTCCTAGACATCACCCATAATCATAGCTTGGAGCAAACAGTAGATAAACCCACAAGAAAAGACAATATTCTAGACCTACTTCTTACAAATTCCCCCTCATCAGTCATTAGAACAGAAATTATCCCTGGCATAAGTGACCATGACATAGTTTTCACTGAAGTAGACATCACAGCCTATAGATCCCGGAAAAAACCAAGGAACATATACCTCTACAAGAAAGCTAGATACGATGAACTCAAGTCAGAAATAAACACTTTCGCTAAAAAAGTAACAGAAAACAACACTCAAAAACTAGCCCCTGATACACTATGGTCTGATTTTGCACATACTCTGCAGCAAGCTATAAATAAATACATTCCACAAAAACAGTTAAAATCCAAACCCAGCCTTCCCTGGATAACCCGAGAAATAAAATGTCTTATGAACAAGAGAAACAAAATTTTCAAAGAACGGAATAAATCTGAGTATTACCGTAACAAATACACCAACCTGCGTCATCACATCCAAAGAAAGATCAGACAAGCCCATAGTAAATACATAGCAGACATTATTACCCCTCCTACAGACGAAAACCCCCAGAACAATAAACAGAAGAAATTTTGGTCCTATATTCGCAGTCTCCGCCGTGACTCGGTGGGCATTTCCCCACTAAAAGAAAATGGCCTAACCATAACAGACGACCAGCGAAAATCAGAAATCCTAAACAATCAATTCTACTCAGTTTTTAATAAAGATGATCCCTCCATCCCAGTTCCTTCCCTTGGCCATAGTCCTTACCCTACACTCCCAGATTTCAATATCACCACGAACGGAATCAGTAAAATGTTATCCCAATTAAACCCTCATAAAGCTGCCGGACCTGACAATTTTCAAGCCCAAATCCTTAAAGACCTACACAATGAAATATCTCCCATACTACAGATCATTTTCCAAAATTCCCTAGACCAAGGCATAGTCCCTCATGACTGGAAAACAGCAAATATCGCCCCCATCTATAAGAAAGGAGAAAGATTTAAGGCAAGTAATTACCGACCAGTATCACTGACCTGTATATGCTCCAAAACCATGGAACATATACTGGTCAGTCAAATCATGAAACACCTGGAAAGCAATAATATCCTTTTTGAATGGCAACATGGCTTCCGAGAAAAACGATCTTGCGAAACCCAGCTTCTGACCTTTATACATGAAATAGCCTCCAATATGAAAGACCTCGAACAAACAGACATCATAATAATGGATTTTGAGAAAGCCTTCGACAAAGTTTCCCATCGCCACCTCCTAGACAAAATAAAGTACTATGGTATTTCTGGTAAGACACACAATTGGATTAAAGACTTCCTCAAAAATAGATCTCAAAAAGTACTAGTCAACGGTGAATCATCCCCCTACCTACCAGTAGAATCTGGCGTCCCCCAAGGCACTGTATTAGGCCCCGTCCTCTTCTTAATGTTTATAAACGACCTCCCGAACAACACATCTTCTTCTGTCAGACTTTTCGCCGACGACCGTCTCCTGTACAGGAAGATCTCTTGTCAGGATGACACAACCACTCTTCAAGACGACCTCAATAAACTAGCATCCTGGGAAACATCCTGGCTCATGAGATTCCATCCTGCCAAATGTAATGTTCTCAGGATCACCCGGAAAAAACACACCCTTATACATAACTACACCCTGCATGGACACATCCTTGATACCGTAGACAGTGCAAAATACCTTGGCGTAACCATCAATACCCGACTTTCCTGGACCCCCCATATAGACAATATCACCGCTAGTTCATACCGTACCCTTGGCCTCCTCCGGAGAAACCTCAAAAATGCTCCAACTGAAACAAAAACCTTAGCCTACAACACTTTAGTCCGGCCCAACCTTGAATACTGTGCCAGTGTCTGGGACCCCCATACCACCAAAGACGTAAACAAAATTGAAATGGTCCAAAGGAGGGCAGCCAGGTTTGTTACAAACCGCTACCACAATACCAGCAGTGTCAATAGCATGCTGTCCTCCTTAAACTGGCCCACCCTCCAACAACGCCGCTCTAATATCCGCATGTGCATGGTATTCAAAATTATTCACCAGTTAGTAGCCATCCCTCAAGAAAATTAATTCACCCCAAAATGCCGATTGACGTCAAATCAACATCCCCACACATTCTTGCAATATCAGACAACCAGAGATTACTTTAAATATAGCTTCTTCCCGCGTAGTATCCCCCAATGGAATAGTCTCCCCATGAATATAGTCACAGCCCCTAGCCTGGTGAGCTTCCAACATCGCTTGGTTGCTCACCAGGCCCCGTCCATCTAAATTTATTAACATAGTATTAAACTCTTTACTAAAATACTAACACCCTTTCTTTCGGCTTCACCTGCCTTTTCCACGTACTAATCTTTCTACTAACTTTATTTTCCATGTACAGATTTCCGGCCTGTAATGCTCAAGCATGAGCGTAGGCTGTTACGTTAAGAAGAAGAAGAAGAAGAAACTTGGAAGTTGGAACTGCTGATAGTGCTATGGCAATACAATGGTACTGACCTGTTGTTATACATGGTGTGTTGTTACCTTGGTTTGTGTCTACAAGTCTGTAGGTCACACCTTTTCAATGACTGAGCAGCAAGTGCCAGGATGTTGAATCCAAAACAATTGTTTATTATAAAAGGCCATTTAGTGACTCTTTAAAGAAAATAGATTGTTACGTCACGATTTCTGATTCCGGAGAACTCCAATTTCCCCCATTTTGACCACTGCTGTTCTGCTGGAAATGTCTGTTTCAGTTCCTTTTGGAGCACATCATACCATACCTAAGGAATGTCCATTTAGGATCCTAGCATACCTGAGGAATGTCCGTTTTGGTTCATCTAGGACCCCACCATACCTGGGGACTGTCTGTTTTGGAGCTCATCATACCTGGGATTGTCTGTTTCGGTTCATGTAGGACCCTCTCATACCTGGAGAATGCTTGTTTTGAAGCCCATCATACCTGGGATTGTCTATTTCGGTTTATTTAAGATCCTACCATACATAGGGAATGTCTGTATCAGTTCATTTAGGACCCTACCATACCTGGAGAATGTCTGTTTCGGTTTGTTTTTGAGCCCATCATACCCGGGATTGTCTGTTTCGGTTCATTAACAACCCTATCATTCCCGGGGAATGTCCATTTTGGAGCCTATCATACCTGGGGTTGTCCGTTTCAGTTCATTTAGGGTAATACCATACATGGGGAATGTCCGTTTCGGTTCATTTAAGACCCTACCATACCTGGAGAATGTCCGTTTCGGTTCTTTTTGGAGCCCACCTGACCATACCTGGGATTGTCCATTTTATTTCATTAATGACCCAACCACACCTGAGGAATGTCCTTTTCGGTTTGTTTTGGAGCCCCCCCATACCTGGCATTGTCCGTTTCAGTTCATTTAGGGTAATACCATACATGGGGAATGTCTGTTTCGGTTCATTTAGGACCCTACCATACCTGGAGAATGTCCGTTTCAGTTCTTTTTGGAGCCCATCATACATGGGATTGTCCATTTCTGTTGATTTAGGATTTTACCATACCTGGGTAATGTCCATTTTGGAGCCCATCATACCTGGGATTGTCCGTTTCAGTTCATTTAGCCTATTTTAGCGTATACCATACATGGGGAATGTTGGTTTCATTTTAGGACCCTACCATACATGGGGAATGTCCGTTTCGGTTCATTTAGCCTATTTTAGGACTCTACCATACCGGTAGAATGTCCGTTTCGGTTCTTTTTAGAGCCCATCTGACCATACCTGGGGATTGTCCGTTTCGTTCGTTTTAGAGCCCCCCCCCCCCCCCCCCCCTTAAATAAACCCCCGGAGAACTTGTGTCTGCTGACTCCATAACTGTACCTCTTTCTGTCCTTTTTTTCCTTGTGTGACGACCCATCTCTGTCTCTGGACCTCGAGCGTGATCTGTGTCTACTCTTCTTCTTGTCTTTATTTCCCATGTTTCTTATTTGGAGTATTACACCTCAAAGTTTTCAAGTGATTACAATCAAAAACGTTTTCGACGTACTGATGTCGCCATATTTGTTGTCTGTATTGCGCATGAGCGGAAGTTTATGAACGACAAGGTTTCCAAGGACGCTGTCAATCTGGGTGTAGCAGCATAAACTTTCAACAAATTAAGTGGCACTCTTGATGTTGATCAGACAATAAACACGCCTATATGTACTGCTAGATACCAAGGATTATCGTTAAGCAAGCATGGCTTCAAATAACAACGAATCAAGCAAAGAGGAGGACAAAGTGCATGCAGGTGCTGCGAGAGGCTCTGAATCGGATCAACATCAATCTAAGTTTTCCAACGCACAACCACAGCAACAGGTGCGTCCGAAATCCAAGTCAAAAGTGAAGTGTAATCTTTCTAATCAATTCCAGAAGATGAGTGTGAAGGAGGATAAGGGGGATGGTGATGACGAAACAATTGGGGTCAATTTGACTGATCCAGATGATGTCTTGCATGCACTAGAAAATTGTGATCTCACAGAAGAAGAAACTGAAGTGCTCTTGAAACAGGCTTATGATGTCAACAGGAAATTGAAGAAGCAACTACACATGCATGACCCTTCACAGTCTAGAACTGACAGATCCGCCAGCACTGGCAGTAGGTCTGAGAGATCCCCAAGCAGAAGGTGGGGTAACCTAAACAGTGCTAGCCTGCCACCCTTAATGTCTCAAAACCGCGTGGATATGCATACTGGCAAGATCTATAGTGCAAAGATGCCTGCTCCACTGAGTAGACATGTACCCGATTATAATTTAAGGAGCCCCATGCATGCTGTAAGTGCGTTATCAAGATGTACTGCAGCAATATGAAAAGTGCAATTTTATTAATTTTGTTTAAAGTTAAATTTCAATGCACAAATATTTTAAATTATTTAAATTTTAACCAATATGGCAATAATGCAATGAATTTATGGATGCAAGCTTGAAAGCCTCTATATAGCCATATCTTATGAGTCAAGTTGTGTTTAGTTATTTTTCAAGGCAATGGCTCCCACCTGACGTGCATGTCACAAAGTGGTCCAGAATTGCCACTGTGTTTCAGCTCATGTGTACAAGTCCACATGTATTTATATATAATGTCCCTACATGTAGTTAATTTTCAAGTAACCATAAAGATTGTGAGATTCATTCAGAAAATATTAGGGGTATTTCATTCAAGGGGTCTTGAAGTGAGATTTGCTCTTTGAGAAAGGTTCACAACCAAACTGGTTAAAAAAAAGAGCTTTACATTTGTCAAATAACTCTTGAAACAAATACCCAAAGAACTTTTTTCATCAATGGAATGTTTTTTCATATTCTCTTTCTAAGTGTCTGCTCTTAATTTTAGCAACTTTTTCAGGCTTGAATCTCTCCAGGTGGCATTTAAAATTTAAATCTTGCCTAACAAAATTTGATCCCCTAAGTTTTACTCACTGCCTCCCATTACCATTGATTTTACAAAAAGATTCAGCCACTCAATTTTGATTTAGGCTCTCCCAAAATAAACAAGTTTTATGCATTTTTACTCTAATACTCCCATCCAAAATAACCAAGCAGATTTGGTTATACTAAGTTATTATTGACATAATAGGGAAATACATTGTCAGCACTTTAAGGTCTCAACTTTTTGTTAGGGGAGACGATACTGATGATAATAGCCATATGAGCAGTATTATGTTTTTGTACTGTAATTCTATTATGTTCACCATTATCTTGTGGTTTGACATATGTACATTGTACATGTATATGTTTATACAACAACTGTTAAGTTGGTTCATGTATTTAATTCTACAGTCAGACTGATTCTTTCCCTAACTACTGGTAATATATATATTTTTTCTCACTTTGCACTTTTAAAGGTTACAAATGTATGCTGTTTTGTGTTCACAGGAGGAGAGGAATTTTAATTAGCCAGAGACTACTTTTTCCATTCTCATAAAAGATCAGCAAGCTTTTTTATGCCAAAAGTTTTGTTGTGATCCTTTCTCAAAGTGTAAATCAGACCCCTTGAATAAAATGCCCCTCATATTTTACAAATTAATCTTCGAATATTTATTGTTACAAGCAAAGAAACTACACATATTGACAAAACTAAAAATGTATACATCAAATGATGGGCTTGTATACAAAAACAGAGACACAGGCAATTTTTGTACCTCCATGTTATATGCATCCAAAGTAAGAGAAGGCACCTTAACCTCAGTCACAACATTTATCAGTTTACTGACAGTTTTTGGTCCAACAATGTAGCGCTTTAATGCTATAATTCTTCGCCTGTGAAAACACATCTGTTGAGGATTTGATTGTAACTGGGCCTACTCATCTAAACATCTCCATTCATGGCCACATATTTCCACCACTGAACAGACTGACTCCTTGAAATTGGTACTGATAGATGGACAGTTGTTGGTGTAAAATTTTGCGTGAAAGTAATGTATATGTTACCGTGGCTCAGTGAGGATTGGTATGGCATTGTCCTGACAGTGATCAAATCTAAATGCAGCCACTACATGATATGCATGTTAATTTCTGGCCAAAGTATCAGACCTAGTAGCTCAGCAATGGTGACAAGCATCCACCATGATAGGGGTGTGTACACTCATGGAAAACTAAGGCTGTCAGTAATGTTTTTGGGAATCAGAATATGATAACTCCTTCTTACATCGTACCTGTCAACTCTCCTGATTTTGGCAGGATTGAGTCTTAAAATTTGGAGACCCCAAGAGTTGTTAAAATGAGTCGATTTGAGGGAAATGGCTCATTTTCTTTGTTTTCCGAGCACTTGTCAATGCATGGGCGGTGATCCTAATGTCATTACTGGTATTACAATAAACACTGATAAAAGTCACTTTAGTCTCTGTCAGGTAGGGTTATGTACTTGAATCCTCATCAAATGACAACCAAATAACTTGATTTGATAATCACTGGTTTTACTGTAAAATGAAAAAAAAAAAAGTTGGTATTTCATGTTTTTTTTTTAATCACAATCATTTCTGATGAACTGTTGTTTTCAGGGTCACAGATCTGGGAGTCGAACCCCTGTGAAGTCAACATCTGCTTCATCTATATCACCTGTTAAATCATCAACAAAAGAGAGACCTAGCTGGGATGATCGATTTGCATACACATAGCCACAGATTGACACAAGATTACATTTTGTATCAAATATATATGTTCCATGGTAGTAAAGCATTTATTAGACAAAGTCAAGTTTGCATGTGTATGTTTTTGATACTGCCCAAGTGATGCTTATTTCTATCAGATTCTCAGACTTGACAGAGGTCATAGTGAAAATGGACCTTTCACTATGAAAGGAACAACTACTAGTATACCAAAGAAGTTATGATTGCTTGCTGCCAAACTTTGTGATTGAAAAATTTGTGTGGGAGAATAGTGCAAATGTTTTATGATTAAAAAGGAAAGAAAATATGCTGCATGCATTAAAAAATCAGTTTTGTTTAAAGTTCAGTGTATGTATCAAGGTTTTAATAGCTCTTATGCAAAAACATGTATGGCTTTTAAACCATCAAATTAAATGTAACACTGTTAAAATATTTTACATATATATTTTTATTAGATGAAACACTGTACTATGACATGAACAGTGCATATGCAATACAAGGTTTTACTTTTAACATTTTAAGATTTGCTTCACTAGCAGATTGTACTTATTAGAAAAAGAAAGAAAGAAAACAACAACAAAACATGACACTGTTGACATATATTTTGCCCCACAGGATGAAAGTGCAGTTGTGCTTCTGCTAGATTTTTCCTGCAACATATCAAACCAGGTTGGATTGATGGTGTAGAATGGCATGTAAAAAGGATTACCTTTTTGTTTTGTTGACGACTAGAATATGAGTATGCATATTTATATTAAAAAATTGATTTAATTTTGAATCTAATAATTATTTTAAAAGACCTTTGTATCGTGAATATTGTTTATGGTTATGTACATGAATCCATATGTACAAAAATTGTGTATCATACATGTGTTAGTTTCGAAACTTAAATTTTTAAATATTTTTATTTCTATTAATCTTCTGCCAACAATTAATGCAACACTCATTTGAAAACATACAAGTTGGGAATTGGAATTTTTAGAAGAGAGTTGTGCAACCAAATATTTAGAGACTGTCTCTTTGTGGCAACACATTGTTTATGGGTATACATATATGTACATATCTATCATGTATTCATGATTTCTTTTCTGTAGTTCCATACGACATGGCTAGAAGTAAACAAGTGCTGTATTGAGGTGATTGCACTCACCATAACAATATATTTTTCTACACACTATTTTCATTATTGAACACTCTTGATGTAAATCTTGATGTCAGATACCAGGTGAAGGCTCTCCGGATGGGTGAAATGGTCTTGTCAATATTTACCTCAATTGTCAGTGGAGAGTAAGCTAGGGGTTTTTACTTGTTGCTTTTGGTTATAAAACAGGATCATTTTAGGGTAAAATCAAGAAACACTTAGTCACTCCTTGTATGATGAAACTTTGATTGTATTATGAACTGCTTTAAACATGCAGACTGCTGATTTGTTTATTGCACTGCCTTAATGTGACTTTCCTCTTCAAATTGTTGGCAGTTTAAAAATTGGGATCAAATTGTTTAGCCAGAATGCTATGCTAGGCCTCTATTGTGCAAAAATGAAAAAAAACAAAAAACAACAAAAAAAAAAACAAAAACAAAAAACAAATTGAAGAATAGAATAATTTGGTAACAAAAAAATTTTAAAATAACAAATAGATATAATGTCAGTGAATTTGTGACTGTTTAGTTGGGACTACTGTTTATAAATCTAGTACATTTGATTTGAATATCGGTAAGTGAAGCATCATGGTAGCTGTATATATACTTATCTAAAGAAGCTTTCAATTCAGTGCATTACTCACATGTTATATATATATATATATATATATATATATATATATATATATATATATATATATATATATATATATATATATATATATATATATATATACATATTCATGTATTCATGCATATTTTTATGTTTTCATCAAGATGAGGACTTACTTTAGTGCAGGTAGGGTCAGTTTTCTCCTGTGTTGTATCACCAGCATACACACATACACACAAAGCACTTGTTCTGTAAATTTAGGGATTATCAATTACAAAAAGAAAAAAAAATGTCATTGAAAATATGACTCCTACACATATTTATTTTCCAGGTTGATTCTTTTGCTCCCTTAAGCAAATTGTGTCATGTGCTCCAGATCTATATTTCAGGACTTGTACTGGTATGTACTTTCCAGTGACTGTTATCAAAGTTTAGTTGTCATTGATTAACACTGATATTTGCATGTATGTGCCAGTGGTTAATATGTGTCCATAATTGCATTGATGAAAACAAAGCAGAAACCAGTCAACATCACAGTAGTTTTTCATATCAGTATCGTGCATTGAGGTGAGTTTGGTGGGCTGTGTCATCATGGAAATGGTGTTTCTGGTGTTTTCGGACACTTTTGGAGCCTTTATTTACTACATATATGTGCTGAGAGGTTTTGGACTATTCTGTGTTGCATTGGTTCCATGAACATGGATCCTTTAGTTGCCCAAACTATGTGACAAATGCCATTCCTACTTCACTTTTTGAAATTGAACTAGGCAAACATATTTGGTGTTGTACCAAGGCATTTTCACATTGGTCTGGCTCCTGTATGGTACACCTGATAGTTAATCCTAATATGAATCCTGTCCTGCTCAGATCACTGCAGACTGCTTAGTTGTTGAAAATATCAGCTAGGGAAATGTTTTGTCAACAGTTACATTTATGACAAAAATGATGGGAAGCTTGCAGAACAGAAGTACATAATCCATTGGCAACAGTTTCTATTAATGCAAGGGATTTTTCACTGTTACTGACAACAGTGAACAGAATTGCTCAGAGTATTTCTGTTTTATGGTTATCAACTTTGCACTTTCACATGTGTATAATGGTGATAACACAACTTGTTAATGTAGCACGTTGTAACATTTTGGATTTTTGCCTTCCAAAACATGTTTCTTGCTGTGCCAAAGCAAGGTTAAGTACACAATAAGGGTGCCTCATAAACCAGTTGATTAGCAAGCAACAGTTTGATTCAACAGCAAGGGCAACATTTAAGTATCATATGTTTAAGCTAATATACATTGTAAATAGAATTAGGATTTACTAATACCACTTCTACTACCACAACCACTAGCACTATTACTATTGAATGACAGCCTAAATTAGGGAACGGACAGAATTCCCCATAAGGGAAGGGAACTCTGTTCGTCAGGTCACTGTTATTGTGATATTTAATGCAAGTCTGAGGATATTTTTGCTGAAATTTGTGAAAGGTCTGCTACAAGGCTAAAACATCAGTCAATGGAAAGCTCTGACATCCGGTCATGCTGGAAAAAATGTTGTAGGCAGGGTCAGGGTTTTTTTTTTTTTGAGTGTGCAATAACGACTGCCAGAATAGCAATTAATTATCACCTGCAAAGTTACATTGTGCCACTGGAAACAGAAAAAAAATAATAAGTAAATAAAAAAAAAATAGATAAATAAGTAAATAGATAAATAAGTAAATAGATAAATAAATAAAATAAAATAAATAAATAAATAAATAAATAAATAAATAAATAAATAAATAAAAACATACATACATACATACATACATACATAAATCACAAACACACAGCAGTGGTCCATCATGACTTGAAGACTTGTGTGCAGGCAAAAGTAGTCCCCAACACACAGCAGTGGTCCATCACGACTTGAAGACTAGTCTTATGTGTACCTGAATGAAATTCCAATGTCCATGTGTCATGCTGCAAGAGTACTGCATGTGATGGAAGCTTATTCTAAGTTCCTTTTCATTTAGTGCATCACAGTATTGTAGTTGTATCTTTTTTTTTTTTTTTTTCTCAGCTACTAATTGGCTTTTTGTGTGAAAATAACAAACAAAAAACAATGTACTTTAAATTCTTTTGAAATAATGGAAACATTGTTTTTGGGTAGATATAGACTTCATTGAAACATATCAACTGTTCCTTTCAAAATCCTAGGTGCTAATCAATCAAAGGGAACAGTTATGCTTGGTCACATGGTCAATCCTGATCTGGGAAAAAAATGTTAGCCTTAGGCCATGATGGTTTCAGTCTTATTCCTATGTGTTTATTTAAGCTGATGAAGCTGCTAAGGAGGGTAATGTTCCCCATTGGAGACTTTTTGATCACTGTGATCCCCCTGGTGCACAATTAGAATGTGGAGTTTGATCAGATTCTGGTCAGTATATGCCTGGTTAGTTTATATTTATGAGTTTACCAATAATATGAGGGTCCCACAGAGAATTAAATAATGCATATAAAAGACACAGTTCTTGGTTAAATTTTTTGATGGGATGTCACCAGGATGACCCACCTGGTCAAATAAATTACCAATTTATTAGTTTGGTTTACCTCTCAAAGAGTGTACATTTTTTTGTATCTGTCCGTGAAAGTGCATCCAATCATTTAATATTTCATGTACAACATCTCAACAAAGCCTCAACTGACGGATTTTGCTCAAATTTGAAGCAAATATACTACATAAGGCAGAGATGTAATCCTTGGATGATAGAGGTATAGGTCCATGCTTGGACTTCAGGATCAATGAGGCCTGTGGATTTGTATGCCAAAAACATCTGTTGACACTTAGTGCAGTTCCCTTGGTCATTGAACATTCTAGTTATGTTCAAGTGCCTCCAACCTTGTGATACCTAAAAATGAAACAAAGCACAGTGAACTTGATGAATATGTTTAATTTTTTATTTATTTTTTTGTCTTTATTTATTAAAATTCATTTAGATAATTACTTACAGTAGAATGAACTGTATAGTATATATGATTTAGCCATGTTTCAAGGATATCATAAACAGTATAAATACTGTACTATTATTTTTGCAAAAGCAAAAATGTAAATGTTTCTTGGCTTGTTCAAACTTGGTGTGATGTTTGTTGATCTCAGTTTTATTTTTATGCCTCCCTTTAGTAGGTGGGCATGCAGCCAGCCTGTCTGTCCTATCTGCTCACTCTGTCCAGGAAATATTTGTTACCACAGTATCTCACTAATACCTGGACAAGTTTTACTCAAATTTGGTACACAAGTACCTGATGAGGCTAATATGAACCAATTAAATTTCTGGGTACTGTAACTATAACTATACTTGTATTTAGTGCTATTTGTTTTTGAAGTGCCTGGTTAAAGTTTGCTTGACCCTGAAATATGCCCTTGCACCATAATAATAAACCTCACTGAAGTTGAGTATCTGAAATTTACGTATCTGTAACCTACTTTTCCTGGATTGTGACCTACTTATCTAGAAACTCTTTTTGCTCTTAATGTGAGAATTTGGATGAGGGGTGCTATCTGTGAAAGTGAGTATTCTTGAGTTCCTTTAGTTTCACATTGTTTCTCTGACTAGAAGTATGCACGATACAAATGAATACAGAAGAGACTATGACACATTCCAATGTGTAATGAGTTATATTTCAGACATTAACCTATGCTGGCTGCATAGATTGGAAGTGTTGGGATACTGCATACAGCATGTTGGTGTTGTGAATAGCATTGTCAAGGAAGTGTTAGTATATTATCACATGTATTGAATACTCCAAATTGGGGTAAATTTATTCAAATAAAAGTTCAGAGCTGTGCGTGTGTGATCTTATTTGTGATGTGTTTCATTTGGTAGCAGGCTGATATTAAAACTCTGAGGGAATACTTTATTTTTGGGGGGGGGGGGGAGAAGTGGAGTAATGTGAAAATAAGACATTTGGCTCACTGTGCACTTGATGACCCTAAAATCCTGGATTCTGATTGGCCGAGAACAGTCACGTGACCAGTTTTTGTGCACAAATGTTCCAGTCTGCCCATTGGACAACAGCAGTCGTGACCATCGTGCAGGAAACGAAGGCGATTTGAAAAAAGAAAATTAGGGTCTTACCTTCGGGTGCATGCAATTTGTCGTTTTCAGTGTGACCGGTGGCAATGCGAGTTTTTTTGGGGACAACGGGGATGAACAACTAGAAGACAGTTTTTCAAATCATGTCTTTCCAGTGCTATTCCTATTTCCCATGCATGTGGCCCTGAAAAGGACCGGTTTTCTTTGCTATTGCAATAACTGTGTACAAGATAATTATGGTTACAGTGTCGTGCTTCAATCCATTCATCTGGAATAAAATGTAATAAGATACAACTTGTATAACATTATGCAATGTATTTTCATTTTAAACAGGTACAATGAATTCAATTACATTAATATATTATGCATTGGGAATTGAGTTAATCTTTTCATCTGCTTCAGACTCTAACTTCACAATATCTTAGTGATAAAATGTGTGTTCTCAGGTTATATTATCATCTACTAGTGAGACGGTCGTTTCATTTTGGAATAAAATACATAGTGGAGATAATATTACAGATCAAAATACAATGGTCAGATTAAATTATATGCACTTGCATCAAACATATTGCATATTTCGTAAGACTATAAAGATTTAACATATGCCACATAGGTTTTCTCCTTCCTGGTTCAAGTGACATGCAAGTTAAATTACATTGTATATAATGTCTCAGAAGTTGCAGGTAACTCTTTCAAAATCATTTCCCAGATCCCAGAAGCAACTATACTTGTGCTCACAGTTATAAAATTGAAGGCACAATAAAGTTGGAGTGTCTGTTTTTGCCGATTTCTCTCGGCTTGGCTATGGTCCACATACTACTATTCTTCTCCATGATCAAGAAGTTTACCATAAATATCTGTCAATTTGAATTAAGGAAGGTATGGTACAGTGTGTTGCCTTGCTTACATGCTGTTCTATACTTTATGTCAACACAGACATTTTTTCCTTACTACATTGAGGAAGGGGCATTTACACTCGTGACACATTTTGATGCTTTTGTTATCAGTCTACCAACTGCACTGATGGGGCTGTCCATTGCATGTTGTGCAGCCTCTTTTTTTTTTTTCTTTTTTTTTTTTTGTTTAGGTTTTCTCCTTCAGACTGACGTCTTGCTTCTCTTACTGTGGATAGGTATTTTCAGTCAGACCAACTGGTTTTCCAACATTTTGCTTCTTTGGTTCCAGGGTGGTCCTTTTTTTAAACAGTTGGTTTGGTTACATCTTGCTTTTTCTGCTCCGGACAGTGGATAAATGCGTACGTCCTGAACTTGTACTTCCACTCTTGAATAAAATGTGCATCCAATTGTTCACTGGTCCAACATCGGTAGGACCATAAAGGTCTGTGCCATCCTCTTTGGTAATTTTCACTTGCAGATGCATTTAAACAGTTATACCAACTGGCATTGTTTAAGTGCGTGTATTTGTCTCCAGATCCAATGATTTCAAACTGTATTGGAGCATTATTATCCACAGAGGTGACAGGATGATGGGGATCCCATCACCCGGTTTCTACTCCAGTCTAGGTAAGTGGTAATGTGAAGAGATGTACTTCAGATTTGCTGCTGAGTGCGCTCTTTTCATGTACTACTGAAGTCATCTTGACAGGTCTTTATCCAAAGATGTCTTCTTGTCTTCTCTTTTTAAAACTCCTTTGGTTTTGGCTGCAGATTTCAAAAGTGGGGCTGCAGATCTGAAGAGGCCGCCAAGAATGCTGCCAATACCATGCCCCCTTTGTAGTCCAGAACCTTTGTAAACTGGAATCCCATGACCAGCCTGATTGATGTCATTGCAATTTTTGTAGAAATTGTCAACAGGAGCAACATACTCACCACCTTTTCATTTCATGGCAGTAGTCTTCACCTTCTAGGCCAAAAATGAAGCATAACAATTGCTTGACCTCTATTAAATAGGATCGGATGACCAGTCTGAGATGCCATTTTCATGGTTATGACATCGAACTTTTTAGTTTTTACAGGTTGATAAAGTGGTGCATTGTAAATAGCAGTACTCTGGCGACTATGTTCCCCTGCAACTTGAAGGATTCGCAGCATTGGAGCCAATGTACATGTATCTCCAATCACTGTATACTCAACCACATCTGTATACACAAATATGGAGTGTAATCCTGCATCCAAATCTACTTCGTATGAAGCTTCAGTGCATAGAGGAAGTTTGATATCATCAGTACCAGAGCTGAATTTACACTGCTCAAATCCAAGGACTTGACAAAGCTGTCTACTTAAAATTTCCAGTTCTACATATGGCAATGTCATCTTTATCATCATCTTGTGTGTCTATTGGTTGTACATAAAGCTGATGCTATGATCTGCACAAGCATTAATTGTTCAGCAACTTTTTCAAAGTAAAATTTTATCAGTACACTGTATATAGTTGGAGTTTAGACAATGAAGGTTTGCGAAAATACTGTGGATGTGTTTAATTTTTGACAAAGTTATGGGATATCAAACTTTGCAATTGTAAGTAAGTGCTGCCACTGTATATGTACATACGGTAATGCACTGCACATGTTACAGTATTGAATTTACATTTTTGACACCTCAATACTGTAAAAGCAGATCACAGTCAGCAGAGCACAGGACATCATGATGCTCTTGTTTTGTTTTCTAATATCGTTCCCACTTGCTTCCCAATGTTATGCTGTTCCTTTTTGCTTTTTCTGTTTTTTGCCCCTGACTTACTCGCAGGGGCAAAGACTCGACAGCAGGTGGTAATGGTTGTCACCTGACTGTCTTTGGTGTGTTAGGAAGAACTGATTGTGGGACTATAGTCTTGGATATGTTGGCCCTCCACAGGAAATAATGAAATTCAGACAGACCGGGAACACTGTGCATCAAGTTTCCTGCATACAGAGTTGGCAATGCGACCACTTATGTGACTACCCTTTATCAAACCACCTTTCACCTTCTGTTTTCTGTTGCTACTGATGTTCAAATCAGGGTTCTTTTTCACATACTCCACAAGCCGTTCTGCATTCTTCCTCAAACTCTTTGGAACATTGGCAATCGCACCTGGGTATAGTTTCTCAATTTCCTGTCTCTCTGTTTCTCCAATGACAGAAGTTGCCTGTTGAGATGGATGTGACACAGAAGCAGTCGCCCGGTGTGGTACAGAAATACTTTGTTGCTCCTTCAGTCTTTTATATGTCTTCAGATTCTCCTGAAAAGCTACCTGGTAGACTGCTATGTCATTATTTTGCACTGTAGTGGTCAGTTGGTCTTTGATTTCTGAGAGTTTTGACATGTAAGGATTTGTCAGTGTATTAACAGGTCTCATGGCAATGAGTTGATTTTTGACTGCTGGTGCAACATCCACCAATATCATCTTTTGGATGGTGTTCATTTTTTTCAGTGGGTTTGGAGAGAGTCCCAGCGCTTACAAGAGTTGCTACCAATGGCAAAAATGCAGACATGAATCCTCCCCTCTGGTTGAGAATTTTTTCCTTTTTGTCCTCTTGATACGCCTCTTGCAGCAAATTTCTGTAGTTTGTGCTTATGTTTTTGAAGACTCTCTTTTTGACTCTGGGAAAGTTGCCTCTTAGTATGTTGAGCACACATTCACATATGGCATCTATCAAGTCGGAATGTACTTTTTGTATCATACTGCTTCTCATGCTTGGTGGGTTTAATTTGCATTCAAATAAGACAGTATGACAGCATTTTGTCGCATTTGTCTGGAAAATTTCTTCATTGCATCCTTCTCTTTGGAACACTTTCTCCATGCTATCATGTGTTTGTAATCATAAACACTGTATGTTCTGAAGTGAAAATGTCTGTGCAGTATCTTTTATTTCTGGGGGTGCCAGGTGCATAGTCAATGAGAAATAACCATGCTGGTACATGGTTGTTTCCTCAAATGCATCCACCACTGCTCGACTTCTGTTAGGTTCTAGCAGTCAAATTCCGTAGTGCCACACAACTCTGACCAGTGGAGGAACTATCATGTTTAGTGTCTTGTTTACCAAGGGTTTCACCCATTCTGTTTTCCCAGATCGACTTGGACCATGCAGCCAAGATACAGGTAAAAGGATGCTTGAACCGTGGATCCATATCAGGACCCATATATTCTGCTCTACATAACCTTAAACTGACCAAATTTCAGTTTAGGGATCAATTTATGTCCATAAGCCAGAGTGTACCTACATGCCATGATCCAAAGTAAAGCGCTGAATTGTCATCATACCCAGACAAGGCTATCTTATTCACTGCTTCAGTCACTTAATCCGTGACAATAAGAGCGTATTTTTCTCCCGCTTTTCCTGATATATATTTGAACCAGTTTTCAGTGTATGGAGGTAAATATCAAATGTCAGTCTTGATGACTGATCTACCGCCACCTTTTGCTTGCTGTGTGTTCTTTCTGTTAGCCATGTTTATGTTGTGCATTTTGGCACGTAACCCACAGAATGCAACCATCTTCTGTCCATCATACTCATCCTTGAATTTACCTGCAACTTTGTTGTTGTCGTTGGAGTAAAGAGCGTTATCCGAGGGATACTTCAACGTGTCCAAGTCTTGAGAAATCTTGCCCGTGGAGCTCTGAATCCAAATTGTGAGTCTTCACATAATACAGTAATGAGTCCATGTCCATAAACATGAGTTTGAGGGATTGAATTGCGAACTGGTAACATATTCTGGCAATGGAACTGATACATGAGGACCTTTAAAAGGTTTAGGATGGCTTGTCTTATGTATATGGGTTTGTTCAGTGTGATCTGTGTAGTGATCTTACTCATGCCCACCAAGTTTTCCTGAAAAACGGGGTGTGTCTTGTAATTTGGTGCTGCTATGTGTCTCTTCAGTTTTTTTGTCGTCTGCGAGGAGCCTGTAATTGACGTTTTTCCAAAGACTGGGTTATTCATCAGTTTATAGAAGTCCTTTTGGAAATCTGAAGTGGCTTTAGTCTGCAACGCAGCGTTTTTTTCTATGTAAGGCTTCAGCCCAGACTCCTTCTGGTAAACCAGCACACGATGGACCTTTTTGAGCACCATCCCCAAGCCGAGGTATAACTGTAATGCACAACCAGGAACAATGTACGATTTCCTTGGTCCAGGATGTGGTATCAGTTTCCGTCCCAAGGTTCCTTGCATTTTTCCTAAGAGATTTGCAGATTATGGGGAAATCATGTCTGACATAATCTGGATATTCTCTGGTGTCAGAGGAAAATCATTGTGTAGCTCATGGAGTTCCGGTGGGTAATCAAGATCAACTTTGGCACTGTAATTTGTACCTTCAGTTGGGAGCTAGTGTATTGACCCACCAAAATCCACCTGTTGGAAGCAATTGCATGAGCGAGTGGCCATAAAGATTGTTGGCATCCAAATATATCATATCACTCTCTTTTTGTTTTCTCTCCACATAACAATGGGTAATCATAGCCACACCTCCTCTTATTCCTTTCTCTACCATCTAATGCATGTCCATGTCCAGCAGTAGATCAAGTGACACTCCAGATATCTGCACAGAGGTATCCCAAGCCAACCCTGGAGCTGTGAAATAATGAGCTGGATCTAACCCATCTTCCCTCAATGACCGGGTGCCGAAATTCTCACACGTCACATAACAAAAGGACATCTATGAGCAAGTAGAGATCGTGAAATTGCCCCAATGTTTTCAAATCAAACATTGCCCATACTCTCTGTGCATGAGCATTAGCCTCATTACTGATACCTTCTCCAGTAAGACTTCTGTAAAATGATTCAATAGGTGGGAGGAAGGTCTCTTGGAAACGTGCCATCATGTCCATCTACTTATTGGGATAGACCCCCTTTATAGTCAACAATTCTTTCTGAAGTCCTTTGAAATATTGCATCACGTGTTTGAAGTCCTTCTCTTTCAAGCAGTTCATCCAGACTGTGATTCAGAAACTGCAATGAATCAATCTATAAAGTGAGCATTTCCAAAGGAAATAAAATGAACTTTTCACAAGTTTGTGGAATGCATTTCACCTCTCCCATGCCAATTTTTCAAACAGCTCCCATCACTATGTGAGCATTGTATCCTTTCAAGTTGTGATTCACCACAGGAATAATGACTTTGGAGTGGGACGTTTCTGTGCGGTCGTGTGCAGCAGCATCCTCTGACTCGTATTCTCTTTTACCCCTCCAACATGTCTCTTCTCCTCTTACCTTTGAAGTAAGCCTGTATGTTACAATGTCTGTGTGCTGCAGCTCAGTATCGTCCATTCAAGTGGTTATGATCGTGCACCTTGTCGGACTTTGTAAATGGCTTTTGACAGAAGTAACAAGTGTGTTCATGCCAAAATTTGTTTTAGTTTTCCTGTCATCATCATAGGTACAGGATCATTCACTATATTGAGAACTCGGCAAATTTCCAGTTTCAGTTGCTCCAAAAACAGTCTTGGCAGCATTCTCTCATCTATGCAAGCTCGGCTTTTACAAGGAAAATCGAGGTTCGTCTCTGCACACAGTTTACATACAAAACTCTAGCCCCAAGGGACCTCCCCTTGCTCTGTTAAGCTTGCGGGTGGAAGCTTAACAGAGCGAGGGGAGGTCCCTTGGGGCTAACAAAACTCCTGAAGGAATGTGAAGGCTTTCTTTCATAGTTTGAGTGCCTCGGCTTTCATTGGATGGTACAATGATGGACTCAAATACAGCATAAATTACAAAAGGGGCTGGCAATTTGTTTCCTATGTTCTTGAATCTACAAACACTGCCTGGTTTTGGCATCTTGTTCTCTGCAGACCAAATGTTTTGCATGTTGGTTCTTCTTCTACTGCATTTTGTTCCTCTGTAAAAGGTGTTTTGCAATACAAACAGAAGTACATTTTCCCATGATACTTAGTTTCATGAGATCTCAGTGAAGACATGTTTTTGATCCAAACAAAGTGTCTGTCCTTTAGAAGCAGCAAATCAACATGTCAGCTCTTTCTTTTGGCAGTGACATACATAGAAAATAATGCTTTCCCCGTCAAGACCATCGACATTGACAGACAGCCAAGGATTCAACTTTTCAGACTTGGCAATGTGTTATTTTGCCTGGGAATGGAATGCCTGTAAAGTCCAGTTCTGTTTGATAGCCAATTAATGTACTTGCTCACTCTGTCTGCGTTAGTGGATGCCAGGTGCCTCTCTCACCTTTGCTTCAATATCGTCCGAAGCGAGCATAGTCATTGTTGCACAATGGAAAGCAGGAATTGTTTCCATTTTCCTCCCATCTATTTGATTCTGTTTAATCAATCTTGTCCTTAATATTCAGTGAAAAATATAAATATGAAGGTAGACTATCATTGGAGGAATCTACTGAAGCAGTAGCCAAAATGAAGAAAAATAAAGCACCTGGTTTAGATGGTTAGTGTTGTGAATTTTAGCAAATTTTCTGGGACATCATAAAGAAAACAATAGTAGCATCTTAAATGAAGGATATGAAAAAGCAGATTTTTCAAAAGCACAGAGACATGGTATACTTACATTACTGTTTAAGAAAGGAGATATAGAACAACTTGGAAACTGGAGACCAATCATTGTTTAATGTGGATCTCAACATAGCAGGATACGTCTAGCAAAAAGATTGCAAATGATACTTGGTAACATCATAAATGTGGATCAATTTTGATACATCAAAAACAGGTACACTGGTCTAATCATAAGATTGATTGCAGATACAGTGGCCCCCCTCTTATAAGGCTCCTCTCGCCAGAGGCCACCCCTCTTAAAAGGGCAGCATTATTCAGCAGAAAGTATGGCTTTTCCATTATATTCTCCCCCTCAAGAGAGGCCACCCCTCTTATAAGGCCACTTTTTGCCTCCATTTGGGGTGGCCTTATAATAAGGGAACATCTGTAGATGTATAATAGAATTTTCAGATAAGTTTGAAATAGACGCAGCTATCCTTTTTTAAGATTTTAATAAAAGTTTGATATGGTAGAATGGAACTTCATGTTATCTGTTCTTGAACATTTTCGTTTTTGAAGATGATTGATGAAATGGATACCAACCTGCCCTCTACATACATGTAAATTAGAGAACAGGTTATTTGGGGTAACAAATTATATTACAAAATAAAGAGTCTAATATTCAGAAGATTGATAGACTGTAATATAATTTATGTTGCAGATCATCTGGATCGTGAAAATGTTTTGAGAAATGATATTGCATATGGCATCTTAAAGGACAACAGAAACTGGATAGTTAAAAGCAGCATACTGTTTAATGCTTTGCCCAAAAGATTGAAAGCAGTGTTAAAAAGTGAACCTGCACTGAAATCTCAGAGTAAAATAAACACGAACTTCCACATGTATGATAGAATTTTTGATACTAATTTTGAAGTTAAAATGATTTACAAATGGTGCATAGATACAAAATTTCAGAAACCAATCATACAAAATTTCTGAAAAAAGAAACCAATATTGATAGAACTATTTGGTTAAAGGTTTGGGCCCTGTCTAACTGTGTTTATATTAAAAATAAATCAAAACAGTTTAGGTTTAGGTTTAGGTTTAGGTTTAAATTGATTCACAAGTTAATTACTTGTCCACTCTTATTTAAATGGAAACTAATAGATAGCCCTTTGTGTTCTTGTTGGAAACAAGATGATTACGAACATTTTTTAATAATGTATAAGAGAGTTTATGCGTTCCTAGGAAAAATGAGAAATACTTTGGTTTTATTTGGCTTAGAAAATGTAAAGGTAACCTTACAAGGATTGGTTCTAGGATATAAAATATTCTACAAACAATATTATTGGGTTAACTTCATACTACTTTTTTACCTGGTCAATGTCACTCCACCATATTCATGTACATCTGTACACTCACACAGAATGGTTATTTGTCCTAGCAGTAGACTATACATGAAAATTATTCTAAACACAGGACTGTCATAGTTATCTTTGTTTCTTCAGTGTTTTGTTGGCAGCGACTTAAAGAATTTCCCGAAAGACCTAGAATACGAAACAGCAGTACAAACAAAAATCCCTTACATTTTATGAAATGCATGCATTTCATGTGCACATTGCAAGGAAAGCGGAGCTTTTCTTCTGCATTGAAGTCTTAACACTAGTAACATAACTCCCAATACTGAAAATTGCTTCAATTACACTGCCGTCTTATTTAAACTTATTTTGCTGATGGCAAAAAAACAAACAAACAAACAAACAAAAAAAAAACATGGAAACTGTAATTATGTGCATAACAGTGAAATTAAAACTACACTGTACAGTGAAATGTCAAAAATGCCCCCCCCCCCAAAAAAAAAAAATAGTATACATAAAAATAAGATTTAAACAAGCAAAAATAAATCAATTTAGTCAGGTAATAGTACATGTAGTGTTACATGTGAAAGCATTCCCGGATTTAGAAGACCAGAAATTTGATGGATTCATGCTATAAACATGTTGCTACACATACCTATATCTATTCACTGAATGAAGGCACATGAAATCTTGTTACCCATACAAATTAAAAAGAAACAATCTGATACAATTCAACAACAATTTATTCTATGCTCCTCCTCCACAACCTACATACAAAAGTATTTACAAATTCACAGTCCACAGCATTTAGATTTCTTCCTTTGTACACCATCTTACATTTTTCGGACTGTAAACAATTTCGGAGCAAAGTTACACAGAACTCATGAGTGCATTGGCTCACATTTTATAACTTATTCTTTCAATTTCTGCTGTTTTTTATTACAGTTTCACATGACAAATTCATTTGTAGATTTCTAGGATGGGTTTAAAAACTCTACACAAGGAAACCCTGGATATCAGAGCTTTGCCACGCACACTGCCAAGAACTACCTGGGAAATATTGAATATATCCACCAACTGCCACACCACAAATATTCAGGGATTATGGAAACTTTGAATTATGTTCCAGTTCTTTTAGTTTTGTCAGCTGGACAAGGAGCAATATTATCATTTCTCAAATAATTGGTTTAATAGCTTTACATTGGGCCAGTACTTTCAATATCATATATATATTCATCACCATATTGCTGCTCTTAATTGCTTTACTTTTGCTGCTTTTTGTTTTGTTTTTGTTTTTAAAATGATAATTATGTAAATCTGTATATTTAAAATGTGACAAAATGCAAGCCCTAGGAGTTGGATTATTCCGTCTCAAAACCCGGAGAAATCTGCTTGAATATGCTTGGGTTTCAATACCAGGGGATGTGCTTCCAGAACATGTTTGACAACTCTTAGTCTTCTTATGGTAAATTTGGAAAAAAACAAAAACAAAAAAAACACACAAAAAAAAATGGTCAGTTCAATAACTAATACCAGTCTCGAAATCCTGAATCCACAGCTGTACTTGTGCTTTCAATCTTGTCTCTCACTCAAAACAGCCAAAAGCACAAAGATGTAAAATGACATTGGCTTCAGTGTTTTCCCTCAAATCTTTTCCACCGTAAGACAGATTTTTTTTTTTTATTGCATTATTTCAACCTATGTGATCTGTCAGGGTAGCATTTCCCCAGTCAGTAACATTCAACAAGGAAAGTTAGGGCTGGGTCTCATGATCTGGAAAGGGTTAGCCCTGTAAGGCCAAAATTATAGCAGCATGATAGAATTGTAAAACAAGCATGTTGCTACTCTGTCCTTGTCCACCTGTTGATGGCCAGTAGATAGACATAAAGTCAATCGGGCTGCTGAGTTGTCCCTGGGGAAAAGGGCAGGTTGTTGTCTCATATTTCATCATGACCTTTGACCTGATGATGCCAAAATCAATAGGTTTATCTGGTGGCCATAATAAAAACACCCTATTAAGTATGAAGAATACAGGCACAGCCATTGCCAAGTTATTAATTGGACACTGTTTGGTTATGAGGAGTGTGATCTTTGACCTCCTGACTCCAAAGTCAACAAGGGTCACCTACTGACCATGATCACTGACCCTGCCAAGTTAGAGGCTGACAGGTATGACCATTCTCAACTTACTGATCTAGTAGCAACATCAGCAAAGACACACGCCTTGCTTTTTGAACAGGGACATGAAAATGTTTCATCCTGTGCTAAGAGTATAGGATTTGCATCTCCCATTTGATCCATATGTGAAAACAAAATGTCTAGTGCTTCTTGTATACTCATGCTGAAAATGATGGGGAGACATTTTGAATTAAGAAATCCTGTTTCATATCACAACAGGGATAAGTGTTTCCTAGGTATAATCCCCCCTCCCCCCCCCCCCAAAAAAAAGTCTCAACTGCTGATACTAAACGTGGACACATCATGATGACATAGTTAAAATATAATACTTTGGTAACACACCTAATTTTTATATTATTTTCAAATGTACCCACATCTTTGTAAACATTTATCAAAGGTTTCCATGGTACATTGACTGTATACTTGAATAAAATAGTATAAATGGTGCCGAACGGTGTTATAAATTGATTTTCAGTAGAATATGTTACAGTTGTATATGCGAGACCTACTTGCTCTGCACATCCACATTTGTACTATCATAATTTAACCATTTCCCCTTAAACTGCCCAAAACTCATTGGTGGCAAAACATCAACTGCTTTCATGTTTTTTGACTCCATGTAATTTCAAGTCATGGAAAACAATTTGAATCAGTTACCGCTGAGACCTGTAACGGTAAAATACCTGAGGTCAACAGCTTTCCTTGATGTGAGTTGGGCACTTTAACCTGTGCAAAGGATAGCGGCTGACTCTGTCTTACTTCAAGGGGAAAGGGTTAACTAGCACAGCTTGGAATCCCCAGTTACAACACTGCCCTCCACAGTGCTGACAATGTTTGGTGGCATTCACCATACAACAGCAGAATTCCTTATAAGGGGCACCATATGATGGGCACTGTCCTAATATCATGAAAATACTGCAGACAAAAAATGAATTCATGTACAACACAATAATAATAATAATAATCATATGCAAATGAACTTACTCCTTGAAGTTCAGTAACCAGTTATAAGACAAAACAACCAGGGTCAAAGACATTCCTACTGAGGCAAGTTTTACAAAATTTAACACAGACACACTATGTTGTTCATAATCTCTGTTAAGATTATAAAAAAAAAAAAAAAAAAAAAAAGAAAGATAGGGGCAATGCTAATCTCTGTATATTCTCTTTACATAGACTCAAAGTTAATTCCATTCTGCAGCACTTAGTTTTACCTGAACTTCTTAAAGATAGTCATAAATCTCTTTTTCTACTCTGTACAGGATGCCTGCTGTTCAAGGTAAATTAGTTTAACTTGTTTGTAGTAATACCACAGTGATTTCAAACTGAACTATAGCTTTGAAAATATGAAAAAAATATGGATCATATACCCAAAGTTGTAATGACTATACACTAACAGTACACAACTGATGCACACTGGTATGCATCAAAAACATCAAATCTTGTATCACTGGCAACAAATACTCCAGTCTGGAGCTGAAAGGAGTTTTGCCTCATGTTTCTAGATTCAATCACTTCCAAGTGCTTTGGTTCAATATTTCAGTGAAGATTTTTAAAGACTGGACACCATCAAAACCAAATGCAGTGACATATATTTTATTTTCTTTCTGCTCCTTTCCTGCATGAGAAGCATTACCAAGTGGTTATGTACTCATTTCCTTGGTTCAAGTGTTTATAGTTGCTGAATTTCCATATAATGTGCTGCATATGCTGACAAAGCCTTTTTTTCCTCATAGTTTTTTGTACATGTACTGCATTAGTCACAAAGAACACAATTTACCTGACTCAACTATTTGATGACAGACTGAGCAACTGTGTTTTGTTTTTCTTTATAGGATTAGTTGAAAATATGGGCTGCCCACTTAATTCTAGTTTCTATCCATTTGGTTGTTCAAAGCAACATGAAAAAGTCTTATTCAAAATCAAGAAACCTGCATGTATACTTGTCTCAGTTTACTGGTTCATGTAAGAAAAACAACATCTTGTGTGCATGGTATGGAATCGACAATCTTGAGACAGTTTCAATTTTCACTGCTATTTCTTATTTATTTTCCCCATTTTTTTTTTTTTGGGGGGGGGGGGGTCCAATCTCATCTTCTTGGTAGTTTGGTTGATCAACAAAGTAACCATGAGTGACAATTATTGGAAATGAAAAAACAAAGCGTGGACCTGCCAGCAACAATGGAAAACTGACAGCGCAAGTTTGACTGGTTTCGCCACTAGTGGGGCATAATCAGGAACTGTTATGCTATGGGATGCACTTGGTTTATATGCAATGGTGTAACAGTTGACGTTGCTGGCGTAAACGCTGGCCACAGGGCCTGCTTTTTTGAAAATATGGTTCCCCCCGTTCAGTGACGTGGTGAGGAATGCAGTGTCAACATTGGCACCCGCCATTCGTTGTGGCACAATCCCCCAAGGAATAGGAACAAGGTGTTCTCAGACCCTTGTGGTGGGGGATAGAAGACCGAAGCTCCTATTTGGGATGTTCCAGTATGAAAATCATAACCAGTGCTAATACTCACAGCAACTAGTGACGTAAGCAAAGGTTTATACCAATCAATAGTCATGGGAAAGTAAACAGGGAGAATACAAATTTAGCATAACACTTGGCAAGAATGCTCACTTTCCCAAGACACTGACACCACATGGTTTGATAGTGCACAGTTGATGTAATCAAAAGTATTCTCTCTTGACCCTAAACACTTCAGTTTTTTCTTGAGCCTAGGTGGCGTTTTGATATGTTCAAGGATCTGAATCTTGAGTTGCAGACCCCTGTGATCTATCCTGGCGAAATGTCTGCCAAGAGGTTGTGTGATGTCACTCTCATTCATGTAATAAAAGTGTTCTCGCATACGATCCATCAGATGATGGGAAGTTTGTCCAACATATTGTTTATTACAGGTTAGGCAAGTAAGCAGGTAAATCAGGTTATTATGTTTGCATGAGTCACCGCGCAGACAATTATTCCAGGCAGATTAAAACCCACCAAATTCAATCCGCGTCTCCTATGTGTATATGATAGATTCTAAAGCAACTTACTACATGCTTGATTAAGAACTGCCCTTGAAAGCACACTCATATTCTATGCATGGGGGACTGGGTCTGTTTCAAAGAGAAATAAATGCAAGGCTACAAGATTGGAGGGCTTTTTGTTAGCACCAGCCCTAGTTATATGCTTAAGGCAATGTGAACTGAACTGAAGACTAGAATGCCTGTGATATATTGATGAAATAGTGTGCGTATACTGTTATAACACATGCGAGCTTGTCTAAACGTAACAGTCTTGATTGGCAACCAATCAGACCTACCCAAAACATGCTGTATTCTCTCTTACGCACATAGCTGTACCCTTGCCACACATATACTTTATATAAATTAAAGACTAGAGGGCATTTGTTTTGTATTAAGCATCCTATAAAGGTGTGGGTATTCGTGAAAATTTCAGCAGGGACAGTTTTTTTCCCTCTTTTTACTCCCATGCAAGATATGAAAATCATGTGTTACTACATATGCAGCACTGAATATCAATAGCATATATCAATGGAGCATGATATAAACATACGATAATGTACGATTTGATGTATATATAGCTTTCAATCTCAACAAGTACACATTCTCTTATCCGTTATGTACATAAAACAATTAATATCTCACCACATGTAATTTCACTTGTAAAATAAACTTTCAGAGCAATTTGGGGTAATCAATCTTAGCTCAGAAGCTAGTGTTTCTTGCAATAGATACTGCAGTTCCTTATAGGCCTTTGGAAGGACATGTACTCTTCTGCAGTAAAATTACTGGTCACAATGCACAGAAATTTACGATTTTGTAAGTGCCAGAAGTGCAGAGTAACATTTCTTGTTACGTTACACCGGATGCGTATAATTTTGTAAGCTGGCATGGAGCGTGTCTAACACCTGATGTCTGTATCACTCACAAATATAATAGCGTGCTGCAGCATGGTTTGATGATAGCTGATGATGATGGAATGTGTTGGGACCCAGTTACTCAGCATCTACAGGTACACCCACTGTATACCTTGTGTAACATAACTATACACTTGTATTCATCCTCTTGAATGCCCTGCCCACATTACACGTACTGTCCCTCCCCTTCCTGGTCTTTGAAGATACAATCGACTTCTGAAAACCAGTTGAGCTGTTCAATACACAATTCGACACAATATTATGTGCGTTTCAGTAAACCTAAAATTTTGCCTAATACTCTGACACAAAAAAAAGGACAGTACAATTTTTCAGGATTTAACATTATCATTTCACACTGTTCCCCAACGAATATATTAATTTGTATTGTGGACCATACTCATTTAAGAACCTGTGTACAAAAGTGCTGCCACAGTGCAATATACATTGTGCAGGTATTTTTGGGAAAAAATTTAGCCATTCAAGGTTTTCACCAAAGTTGTCCTTTGGGAATTTGTGAAAACAGTAAAAATCTAGATAAATGTTTCTTGTTTCTTTAGATATACCAGTCAGTTTGCAACCCAAAGCTTAATTTCTCAATGTTGCATTAATTTTGGACCACATTCAAATGAAATATCAACTCGCAAGACCCTGCTCAAAGGGTACAAATTTCCACAGATTACCCTGTTGTACTTCACCTGAACTCCCATCAATCAAATAACAGAAGTTTTCATTCCAAGAAGTACCTCTCAGAATTAATAACTATGTACAAATTATTATGTAACATCTACAGAACTTGTTTATGCTGATATGAAATACAATAAATCCACTTGTTATCAACCATTAATATAATACTTCCACAATTGTATCAGCAAAAACATGTAAATGCACAGTAGATATCTTGTTAACAATATCCCTCCATGGTCAAGTTAATTGAGATAGATGTGTTCAATAAACACTATAGATTTATGTCCAGTAACAAGCTTGGAGCAAAATCAACTCAGAGATTTTGTTATCAAGATATGCTACTTTGTCTCCATGTCAGACACAAAACATGTTTTATCAACTCAAGGAAAAAACATAAAAATCAGTCTGTTTACAGGGCAAAATTTTCCTGTGCATTATCTAGAACTGATCACAAAACAGGCCACCAGTGCAATTTTAATATTGGTTTCTTACAAATCATATACCACACATGGGTTGTAGTCTTTTTTTTTCTATTGTTGACACTTTGCCTTTCTACTCTCCTCTTTTTTGGTGAGTTAAGATGTTGCATTTTTTGTGATATTTCCATAAAATTTGACAAAATTACATTGCAGTGTATTAAAATCCTGCTAGATACCAAGTTGATGAGAGAACAAAAATGGTTACAAAAGCTCCCAAGAGTTTTCCAGGATGAGCTTCACCCTGCCACATACTGTGTTCAAGTTTCTGACAAGTATACTGTAGTTCTAGAAAATTTCGCGCTCAATTTAATTTCGCGCTTTTCCCGCTACCATGTAAAGTGCGAAATTAAAATGCACGAAAATAAGTTGCATTGTTTTTCACTACATTGTTTGGCATTGGATTGGGTGAAACTAAAATGCGCAAAAAATCTGTAATTTCAGAAAAAATGAGTTTGCATGAAAGTAAACATGCACAAAAATTTCTAGAACTACAGTATTCCCTTTTATCAAAGCTTACTAACCCCTTTTTTCAGCAACCTGCCTGGTGTATGTATGTTACAATAATACTGTTACTGACTACATGCCTCTTGGACCAGTGACAGCAACAAATATTTCAGTGACTGTAATTTTGCTGATGATACAGGGGTTAATCTAGGATTTGGGAAAAGGGGCCTTTTGGATAAAAATTGGGAAGAAATTTTGTACTTTTTTGGGAATCCGGCATTATTTTAGATAATTTCAGAGGATTGGAAACAAATTTGGGGCCATTTCTTCAAATTTGGAAAAATAAAAAGGCACCTGACACTATGGTAGATTAATCCCTGCGATAGCTTTCAAACTTAAATTTGCAAATCTGCAGACAATTGAAAAATTGAGAGCAATTTACTTGGATTAATTATCAACAAAGGAAAATAGTTCAGCCCAGCATATCCATGGTTATCAGAATTTTGTGTTGTCAGTATTAATGTGGCAGGAGCACACAGTAAGACTTTGACAGCCTATGTTTAGGACCTGATTTGTGGCTCTGATTTCTAGCCCAGTCTCTCACTGCCTGCAAGCTTCTACATCTGACGAAATGTTGCCCTTCAGACAAGTGCATCTTCACCAAAAATTTCAAATGTCTGACATTTATGTACACAAAGGCCGCCCAGTTGTGTGGTCATGAAACAAGTCCGTTCTACAGTAGCCAGGCGTTCACGTCCACCTCATGACAAGCCTGTGGCCAGTTTGCTTTGACTGAGGGACGGTTTTCTGTGTGGGATGTTGTCTGGTGTGGGAATGGCTGCAGGGGCTGGGCCTAGCTTGTCTATCGGCTTCTTGAGTGGACCCTTCGACTTGGCCATGTTGTAATCTCCAGAGTCAAAGTACTTTTGCTGAAAACAAATACCATATATGCATGAGCGTAATTACATGTTGTGTGAATGGCAATCATGAGATACACTGTCCATGTTAACCTTTACAAACTTCCCAGGACACATGAAATATTAAGACCATGCTTCTGATAACAAAACTGCGGCGATACCAGACAAGTGATCACTATAAAAAAAGTGTCAAGTTATCAAGAAATGGTCTACTAAAAAATTGTTACAGGAGCCGGGTCAGCTTTTGTCAACTGTATCAGCCCTTTACGCATCTGGTCATGTTAGAATAAGCAACAACATACTTGTGGCACATGACTAATAATAGGACAATTTAATTTTTCAAGAAATTCACAAACCCGTGGATACTGAAAATCACTGGCCCTTTTCTAAAAAAAAAAAAAAAAAACAAACAAACCAAAAAAAAAAAAAAAAAAACAAACACAAAAAAAAAAAAAAAAAAAAAAAAAAAAAAAAAAAAAAAACCTTGCCCTTAAAATTAAGAGCAAATGGAGATTAATTTTGTAGCATGAACTAACTGGGCTCATCTTTTATTTCCCCACTTACTGGGCACTCATGTCCAGTTTTTTTGATATATTTTGATGCCCCCATCCCTTTCTTCGACTCATTTATCCAGCCATCCAGAAATTCTAGTTGTTAACCAAAGTTTTGGGGTCACCTGTGAGCTAGTGCTTTGAGAATTGTCCTTACCCTGATTGGGATTTTACTTGGGCCCTGGAGGCAGGCGGATCTGAATTAATGAGACCTTACAATTTAATTATCAATTATTTTACATCTTTTTTCAAAGACCTTACAATTTAATTATCAATTATTTTACATCTTTTTTCAACTTTCATCATGTTCACAACCAGCATATTATGCATAATGGCCTTACTTTACGAGGTTAGTCTGAATAAAACAGAAGCAAAAATATGTTCTATAACCCCAGATAACATGGCTAATTGTCCATAAAAGCATCCTTCCAACAAGGAAACATGTGTCCATTTTCTGATGCAGAACCAAACCCCATGTGGTACACAATCCATGGTCGTAAGCTGCAGGAGGTTCCCTACTTTCTACAAATAGGAGCAACAGATGGCAACAGGCATCTGACCCAGGGAGAGGCTTGAGGAAAGCTCAAAGTATACTTGAAGTCCAAATTAGCTAGTACCATTGGTAGCCGCTAAAGCGCCAGGGTCATTTCCCGGTACACCTTGTGGCAGGTTAGGTCATTTCACGATAGCAGCCCTATTGCGCCATAGTTAAAAGTACAGGGAAATGACATCGCAAAGTTGATCTTTATTTTCCAATGTACGACTGAAGTATTTGCAAGCTACAATAACATTCTACAATTGCAAAGCTCCTGACTGTAAGCCAGAGACAACAAAACTGGGTAAATTGGATAAATACCCCTGGATGCAAAGGGTAGCTTTTCACGGTTTTCCTCCAAAGAAACACAGAAACGACAGGAGTGATTGAATATGGTGAAAAGACCAGAAGATTATGAAACATCAGGCAAATTTGACAGAATTTGTGCCAAGACATTTTATTGGGGGTAAAGGTCTGACACCAGAACACCCAGTGCCCACGTTATTTCCGTATAACAACTGGACGATTGCAGAAAAACAACGCACAACAAACCAATGGCAGAACCGAGACAGCCGAGGATCAAGTGACCTACCCAACAACAGAGAAAGGCCAGTTGCCAAGCAGAGAGCAGGGGTGCGATCGCTGCGTTGCAGCGGTAGCTCACAGTACTAGCTAATTTGGACCAAAGCTATTGATTATGAATCATATTGGGACCCTTGTGGCCACAGACTACAGTTATAAATCCTTCTATTTTTCATATTAGCATTTTTCAGTCTAAAAATCAGCATTTTGGTATTTTGAAATTCCGTGAACGGCATTTAACAGATAAAAATGTCAGAAAAATGTGGACAGATTTTTGTCATACAATTCCCAGCTCGTTAATTTGTGATAATTGAAATACGAAACAACACCTGGATGTCAGCTTTATACAGGTGTATGAACTGTGCTCTTGCCAGGGTCACATCATTGTCCTTCCCCACCATAAAGTTCCCACCTGGCCTGGAAGACAGTGCACCTATATGACCTCCAATGAAGCAACTCTGCGATGCAGCAAACCTGACTTAGCTAACTTTATTTAAACAGAAGCTACAGCATGCTGAAAACACAGTATTTTCGCAATTACGGACTATCTCCGTTGGGATGCGCAACCAGCCAATCACAACTGTAGTCTGTAACCTAATAGACTTATCAAAATTTTTAAAACGTGTTTAACTGAAGCCACAACTTGTTTTCTGCAAAGGATTTGCATTAACTTTACCAAACTTCAATATTAAAGAAAATATCAACTTTTTTGCAAGCAACCTTTAAATCTGAAAAATCAGTTTTTATGACAAAAAAATTAATTAATTAAAAATTTGAGGAAAATTATATAATTGCATCCAATCAATTCTTTTCTGTCCAATATGAATACAATACACAATGGGCTATGATGCAAACCCATAATCACTTGCCTGCATGTCCTGCCCTTACAATGAGAGATCAAATTACAATGCCCCACCCCTTAATTTTAACCCCAAATTTGAATATATTGCTAAAATTTTATGAATTTTTAGGTGAAATTGGTGATTTTTTTACTATTTATGGATAGATTCGTAACATTTGTCTACAAAAAATATGACATCTATCACTGATGAGGCATTAATGGTGGATGGGGGGAGTATCAATTACACTAAGTCAGCATCTAATACCAGTCATTATGGCAGTATTTTCCTGATATAATCTGAATTATGGCAGACAATGGAACAGTTTCAGTGTTTTAACATTATTAGCCCATCAAAGTGCACAGTTTAGGACCAGTAGGTCACAGATTAGAGTAGCAGTATTCAGCAAATTATGTTTTTTGGTACTAAAATTATGGAATTTTAACGCGCCCTTTGTTTGAACATTAGGAGGGCAGTTGGGTGATCCAGCTTCCATAAACCAATAGTGCTGTGCCTTTTTTTCTGCAGTAGACTGTATAAGTTGTGGTTTATTGACATGGTTTCTGGTGTATATGCACATATTAGAAAGAAAATGACAAAATTTTGTACAGTTACTCCAATATCATAAATGCATATTTGTATTCACAAGTGCTCTGATTTTAAATTTGATAAGCATCCAGTTATCAATCCAATTATCAGGCGCAAGTGTTTTCAGGCAAGTGTTTAATGGAAGCTAACCTTTTTCCCCTTGTTTCACTTTCTGAAACTCTTATAATTTTATGTGGTTGTATGTCGAAGTTCAAATGTTTTGCCACCTATGTACACTAGCTTGGTAAAAGTTATAAAATCTGCAGTTCATAAGTGCTGTCATCCATATTCATGGATATAAATTGATTCATTTATGTGAAAATAATATGCTGATGAACTCAACAGCTCAACAAAGTCAGCATGCCTGATTTTAAATGATTTACCCCAGTCAAATGACACACATATATGACAAGCTTTTGTCTACCAAAAAAAAAAAAAATAAATAAAAATAAAAGGGGATGGGGTGGGGTAGGGGGGGGGGGGGAGAAACAAAAACAAAACCAAAAAACCAAAAATTTACATTTTACCTAAGATTTGTACAGCTCTACTGACAGACAATGCGCATTTTTTTCTGGTATGCCGAAAATCACTTTGACATGATTTTGTATAAGGGCTGTTTTACAATCAGGGTACAAATTGTGTCTCACAGAGGGTCAAAAATAAAGTTCAGATTGAGTACAAAATATGCTTATGTCTGTTGACACAATATATTGGGTGGTCTGAATTTGGTATTTTCAGACCTCAAACACGTCACTATTTATTTTTCAGGGCTATCATATAGAATAAAACGTTGGATTATAATAAAATTAAAATAAATCTAATTAATGACCAAGGCACTAAAAAACATTAACACAGAAACATATTTCATGACCTGCTACACTTCCGATACATAAATCTTCCAGTCAAACCCATGATTATAGCACTGGATACATTGTGTTCACCAAAAAATCACTTTTAACAGGCAATTTACATACTAATTTCAAACTATTGGAAGAAGAATGATTGGTAGATGCTATATCATATGTCAGAATTTAGATCAGGAACATTCATTTGAAAGCTGGGATAATTATATGCAATCTCCAGAAAAATTGGCTCTCCACTCCTTCTTGTTTTCATTTTATGAACTGTAATATTATACCCTTGTTTTAGCATGTTGGTTCCGGAGAGGATTTTTTTTTGACAAGAACAAAAATGATTTCAAATACCAAGATAAGTCCATTTTTGAAGGAAACAATGCTTCATGTGGCACCAAATGACAACCTTTGTCAATGCAGCATGAAGTAAATGTAATGAATTCAGCACAGTTGGCTATTATTATGGTTATCATGTACTCTATACAGGTAGTGATCACTGATATGGACAGGAACTATATCTAGATTACTAAATCAAGCTATCCAACAGAATATAGCAAGCAGGACAATGTTTCTTATCAGACTTTTTCACTTTTGTAGCATGGAATTGGTATACATGTTCCCTGTGGGCATCATTTAAGCCTCCATATATGAATTGTTCCGGAGAGGAATAATTTTTGACAATGACCATTCATGTGTATTCAGTGTTGGCAAATGTTATTTTCACAGATGCAGTGCTGTTCCTTATGGACTGTCATCAACAAGAATGACATACATGCAAGAGGTGTCTGTTGTTAGATTTTAGTAACCCTGCAATTATAGGTCCAGATAGATACAATGGTAAATTAACATTTAGATAGATTTAGTATACACATGTATATGTAAAGGACTAAAGGTATGTTACGTATTACCATTGGAACCTGAATTTAAAAGGTACATTTGTAATGTTTTACAAAGTTGATTTATTTGAAGTGTTTTGTGACTGGTTACTTCAAGTGAAGCACTAAATCAGTGTTGCTTTTGAACATCTGAGAATTTGAATACACATAATTCCGGAGAGGACTTATTTTTTGACATGCATTACATAATTATATGTGTACAGTAACATTTAAATACTATGTGTATTCACAACACCACATCAACATAAAATGCCACACCTGGTTTCTTGTTTATCACTGGTCAACAACATGAACAGCAGCAGTATTTTAGTGTGTTAATCAGCTGGGACACTTGAGAAGAAAGAAGCCAAAGTGTCTTCTCTTCTCTATACATGTATTGTTATGCTATAAATTATGGCCAAATTAAGCCCATTATACTGAATGTATATACAGTGGTACCTGCTGTATGCAACCACTGCCGTGAACAGCCGCATTGCTTTTTGTGGTCACCAGGCTCGGACAGAGAAGTCAATTTCTTTGTAAAATTTACCTGTGGTGACAGGTCACCTGCTGTATGTGGTCATTTTTTCTTGGCAGAAGGGGTGGCCACATACAGCAGGTACCACTGTATACTATAGCAATGAACGTGGCCAGTAGGTGATTAGCACAGTCAGGTGCGCTGCATAACCTAATTGCCTGCTGCGCAATGCATTGTTGTCCATGATAGTTCTATCACCACAATGGGAGTAGGGTTCCAATATGGCTAACACGGACAAGATAAGATAAGATAAAGCTTTATCTCGTCGGAATCAAATGTACTAATGTATATCTTTTTGGCGACATCGTAGAACCGTATCCCACAATGTGCGCGTACAGAAGCTGAAACTAGACATATCGTGTATGCAAAGCGTTGACTAAAAGGCCCACCATTTGCTCAAATTGGGTCATGGTGACACCAAAATCTAATCAGTTTATCTTGACATGCTAGATAAACATACTGCTAAATTTGAGCAAAATACATTGGAGCATTCTGGAAATATTGTGGTAATGAGCCCTAACGAGCATTTAATTAGGCTGCCATTTGCTCAAATTAGGTCATGCTGACACCAAAATCTAATCAGTTCATCTTGCAGTTGGATAAGCACACTGCCAAATTTGAGCAAAATACATGAAGGCATTCTGTAGATATTGTGGTAAAAAGAATGTGCACATCTAGACAGACAGCCTCAAAAAAGAAAGGGTCGCCCCCCTCCCATATGGGGCGGACCTTAAAAACACTTACCTCTCTATTAATTCACTCTTCTTTCCCTTTTACTTTTGCTCAATGACATGCCAGCCACCTTGATGTATCGTCGATTCTTGGGGCAATATTGTTGTGCCCCTTCAAATCTGCAACAGTGCCTGAACTGAGAAGGTGGCTGGTATGTCGTGGAGCAAAAGTAACCAGAAAGAAAAGTGAATTAGGGATAGGTGTATTTTCAGTCTCTGTACACGTACATGTACATTATTTGTGGGACACAGTTGACTATGACGCCACCAATAAGATACACAATAGTACATTTGAAGAAGGGAGTATAAGACTTTTATAGGAACGCAATTTACTGTTGGAAATTGATTATGTGGTAAGAAATATAATCTAAAATATATGAATTAATAGTTTAACAGCTGTATGTTCTAGTGTTACCGCAAGTATATGGCTAGCAAAGATCCCGATAATACCGGGTGCAGAGGAAATTACACGCTTGCGGAGCCAATGGGTGAATGTTAATAAGGGTTTTGACCATTCATATGCTATAACTTTTAACTTTTTTTTTTCATCATGATTTTCAGACCACAAAATTTTCCTTATTACCAGACATCAGGAAGTTTATATGTATGAAAAAAAAATGTCTGGTCACCCTGAAATGGACAACTATTTTTTTTTCGTCAAATTTGTAAAACAAAAATTAACAGATCCTGCAAAATTTTAGCCAAAAAGCTTGTCGAACAGCCGCCAGTCTGTAGCAGTCTTTGCAGATGGAAACCCTGCTTCAGGACCCGGGCACGGGCTGGCACGCCCCACACAGTGACATTGCAATTAAGAGGCTATCTCTTCATGGGCTCTGGCTACCTCTTCTTGGGGGTATGAGGTGCCTTCGCATCCCTATACTTGCAATGTCATAGATTATGGCCAAATCAGGCCCATTATACTGAAGGTTTGTATGCTGACATTAAATGTTGAAGAGAAGTTAGAAAACGCCCCTAGTGGTTGACACCAGAAGTAACAAGGAAATTCAGGATCCAATTCCTAGGGACAATTTTTACAGAATTCATTCAGTGTTTACATGCACACACGATACATATTATATGAGAGTGAGGCAAAGAGGGCAACTTGCTCCCCTCCCCCGTCCCGAATGGCCTCAAGTGTTAAATTTGGCTCAATTGTTCTATACGCCAAGTAAATTTGGTCCCTTCAAGAAAATATGAATTATGGGGCCATATATATATACATGTCCAATACATTGCACATACATGTATGTTGGTGCAATTTTACTGAGGTGTTAATGTATTACATATATGTATATGTACATGTTGATCCATAGTGTCTGAATAAAATTAAAGCATAATTCATAAATATTTGTAGTAATAAACCTAATTACTTTCTTTTTGTCATACAATTCAGTATAGCATTATTATATGACTGTAGAATTGTTGAAAATGCAACTTTTACACTATATGAAGAATTGCATTGACTGGTCCTATCTTATTCAATCAATACGATCCTGATGAAAAAAGTTGGATTAAAATGTCAAAGAAAAAATTCCTCTCCGGAACTTTCCTATAGTAGAAGAAATCCATACTTTACATATGTACTCTTTTCTACATGTTCTGTTTTGATTTATTAAAAACCTCAGTTGGACATATATGAAGTAAACAAACCGATAATGAGACTTTTTGAAGACATTTATACAGGCATATTGGCTATTGCCAACACACATGTGCACCCAGTATAAGTTGTTAATGTGCACAGAGACATGTAAACTGATACAAACACCATTTTCTGAAGCACAGTTTCACATAAGAATATCCTAAGACAAAATAATGCAGTGCATGCTTGGTTTTGTAGAGTAAAACTGATTTATAAGCTTGGTAATGTCATTTATACTTTCAGTTCCGGAGAGGAAATTTTTGACACATGTATTAGAACCAGTCAAACTCTCACCAGATTAACTTTTAATGAAAGACCAGGATACTTTGTAGTTGTATATGGCAGCAACTTTGAAAAACACACAAAATAAGGGCAGAACTCTTAATAGTATAAATGTACATGACAGTGTTACGCCGTTCCGGAGAGGAACAGTTTTTGACAGACAAAGGTTTCTGTTGAACACAGACCAGGAAAAAAGTCTCTGCACAGCTATTACTTTTTTTATTAGTTTTGATCCATATAGCTTGTCATTTTGAGATTTTACTTACCAACAAATATTTATTATATTTTTTGAAAATCAGTGTAGTTCCGGAGAGGAAATATTTGACGGACAAAAGACTGATGTCTTTGGGTCATATAATTATTACCAAACTGTCGCAACGACCAAACCTAAGGTGCAAAGCATCAATCCCCAGGTTCTAATCTTCTATGGAGCACTTTATTTTTTTTCCTGTGATGAATGATTTACATGATCAAGGTATATAAATCTGAACAAAAATGAAATGAGACACCATTTTGTCAAAATTCTGGTACAACATCATGCGTCACCACCAGGTAATTTAGCTTTATGACAGACCATGTCATACCATAGGTTGGACATGTCGGATGGTACAGCCTGATATAGCCACTTGGTTTTACCCTTATTTATTATTGTGGTATAACATGATTATGTGCAGAATATAGAATTTGTACCCTGATTGTAAAACAGCCCATAAACAGCTCTGCATATGAATGGAGGCTGTAGGCCTACAATGACAATGCCACAAAATTAAAAGTTTGAAACAGAGGGTCACTAAGTTTCATATCAATGGGATTAGCATAATTTATTCATATCATATTAGCATTGGTAATTTCTCATACACACATGATTACCTGTGTGGTACCTATGAGGTATCGCTAAATACAAAGGGCTATGGAAGCTATCTATCTACCAAGCAGTCAGCAAAGGAGGCATAGCCTGTGCACTTGTTAAATGTCTTGCAGCGAATCCTGTTATTATTTATGCAGTGTGGTTCCACTGATAGGTGCAACATGTCTATGCACAATGATTTGTGACATAAATGTGATACTTCATGAATTTTTAGAAAATTGAGACTGTTAAACTTGATATTCACAGCCGATCTATGGGTGTAAAACTTCTTTTCTCCTTTCATAAGCTGGCCTGAGGTACACAATACCATAGCCCGAACCATTTGCCTTGTGATCTACAGTCCCAGGATCATATCTTGCATGCTCCATCCATGTAAAAGTTGTTAGGATCACTCAAAATTGTCCAGGCAGATGTCAAAAAGTGCTGACTTCCCATTTTTAACTTGCTTGATGGACGATAATAGAATAACAACATGACCATGTGAGTCCCAATACATACAGAGTTAGCCCTAATAGGCCACAGACTACAGTTATAAATCCTTCTATTTTTCATATTAGCATTTTTCAGTCTAAAAAATCAGCATTTTGGTATTTTGAAATTCCGTGAACGGCATTTAACAGATAAAAATGTCAGAAAAATGTGGACGGATTTTTGTCATACAATTCCCAGCTCGTTAATTTGTGATAATTGAAATACGAAACAACACCTGGATGTCAGCTTTATACAGGTGTATGAACTGTGCTCTTGCCAGGGTCACATCATTGTCCTTCCCCACCATAAAGTTCCCACCTGGCCTGGAAGACAGTGCACCTATATGACCTCCAATGAAGCAACTCTGCGATGCAGCAAACCTGACTTAGCTAACTTTATTTAAACAGAAGCTACAGCATGCTGAAAACACAGTATTTTCGCAATTACGGACTATCTCCGTTGGGATGCGCAACCAGCCAATCACAACTGTAGTCTGTAACCTTGTACTACAGCATTTCCAATTGTAGGAAAATGTCTCATTGCTCCCTAACGTTCTGATTGGAAACCTGTATTTCCATTGAACGGAAGACAAAATATTCACTGGCCACCATTCCTCTGGTTGAATTAGTGTTTGAATTTCAAGATGGTTAAACTCAACTTAACACTAAATGCTGTACCTGATGAAACTAAATACCACTATGCTTACCCCTTTCTGTAGCCTTTTTTGCAGGAAGCCAGACCCACCTCCACCTGGTTTCATCTGGGGATATTTTGCCCTCAGTTTGGCTTCTTCTTCCTTCTCTATTTCTTTCTGTGACTGCAAAAGAAAACATCAAGCCTGTGTGTATAAAATTGTCACCCCTGATGGCTGGTACCAGAAACCTCAGACATCAGCCATAAAGTAATGAAACATTGATATGGAGGGCATGTGCAATGTGCATTCATGTAACTTAGCTGTAGGTATGTGGTGCCCTCAGGTCACTGAGGCATGTGTAGCATAGCCCATGGTTGACCTTCCCTGTGTGAAGTTTATACCATAGAATATCACCTGAACAGCTAGTTTCTACTGATGCAGTGAACATTGTGGTCTTAACAAAATATGTATGTAAAACCCAGCAAGACCAGTGACGAGGAACCAAAACTTGAAGAAGCCAGACCTGTTTCGTATCGAGTGATACTCATCAGTGGGAGTTAGGATCATAGTGTCCTGATGCTTATACATGTATAGCCAGGGGTAACGTTGCTAGCTGATGCAAGGTCAACATTATGGTGGTCGCACGTCATGACGCAAACTTTAAGACTACCAGTCAACTGTTAGATTTAGAGAGTTGGGGTAACATCTTGGAAAACGAGGACGTCATAAGAATAAGAACTGAATGACGGTTGCTATGCACAGACACAGCTCTGTGTACAATGCCTGCGTTTTAGCCTTTAAAAGGAAATGGCTGTCCATATTTTAGTTGGAACAAAGGATGTCTCAGTCTGATAATACTATTACTGATAGCGTATAGAGCTTTACGGTCAGCCTGAGGTCAACTTTGAGGAAAGGTAAAAAAAAAGGAAGTTGTGTAGCAGTAGACAGACTAAGAACTACAAATTTTTCTGCATCCCCCGAGCTGACATGTACACTGTCACTCAGACTTGAAAGAGAATAACACTGGTAACACCAGCTGAACTCTACAGAACCGCTAGGCCACGATGTTATTCACCTTATTGGTAGATAGACTTACTTGCCAAGTATCATGCTTAACAAAATATGGCCTAGTAGGGGACATAAAGCCTTTGGATCACCATACTATTTTTTTTTTTTTTTTAATTTTGTCTTTCGAGAAAACACGAACGAATGGAAAGACATTTAAACATGCAAACAGTTAAATTTTGGCAAAGGCAAGTAGCAAAACCCTTTACTGGCCAATTATTTGCACAAAAGAAACACTGAATGGACTCTTACTTGCATTTAGTAATCAGACTACCTGCTAAAGTTGCTTGTATTATTCAGGCACAGCACCATTTACTACTTATACTCCTCAGCGCCCAATTTCTATTGTTTTCAGCGGAGTCTAATTTTCATAGAGCTCCTCTCCTCCTAGGAGTCTAATTGAATTAGATCCGCTGAAGTGCAAGTGACCTCATGACGGGACTTTGCAATGGAACTTCGACAATTTTTGTCTACACTTTTTAATGTAAAAAATATTTTGTCCCTGGCAGGGCTCAAACCAGGAATTCTGTGATCCACGGCTGAGCGTGCTGTCCATTACGCTAAACAGCTGAGACGATTCTTCACTGATTTAACATAATATCTATTCCAGCGTGTCTATTGTTGACCAGCATTGAATAGGGTCAGGGAGCATGTCAGGTCAAGTGTCAAAGGTCGTTACATTATGTACTCTTACTTGTCGCTTTTCTCTTCGAAATCAAGTCTTTTAACTTTGTTTCAAGTAGGAAATACTTTTATAATACCCATCTTTTGGAGTATAAGTATGTCAGACGCCTCGTAGAGTTTTCCAATTGAAAACTCTACTCGGCGTCTAACCTATACATAGCCATTGTAGCATCATTACCATGATTATGCAAAGGTCAAAAGCAAGCTAAATGTGTTCAATTTTCACAAAGAGAACACGCAACTTGATTGGTGTCAGAACTAAATAATGTAACAATAACTTGAAAAGAAAAGACAAAGAAAGGCCTCTAGAAGCTTGAAAATGAGTGGAGCATGACCATTTGTACAAACTTGGTAGAGACCCACCCAAGTTTGCAGTGAATCTGGCTGATGGTTTTGGAGAGGAGTTAAAAGAATGTGACATGCATATAGACGGACAGAGTACAGATGATGGACCATTCTATAACCTATAATGGACAGACAGACAGACAACAGATCACTACCCATCGCATAAGCTCAGCTGACTGACAAGTCAGCCGAGTAAAAAAAATTGCAGCACTATCAGTTGAAAAAAATTTTGGTCAAAGGGTCCCAAGAAGTGTCCTTATGCAAGTTCAAAGCAATTGGCTCAGAGGTTTTGTCAGAGATTTTTTTTTATACGATTTCGCAAACCCCCCCCCCCCCCCCCCCCAAAGTTCATCAGAACATGACCAATTAAAGGAACCTGGTAGAACCCCACCCACAGTAAATCCCCACAAAGCTTTAAGTAAATCTGGCAAGCAGTTTTGGAAAAGAAGTGGAACACGTACGTACATTGTGGAGGGATGTACAAGAGATCATCCTATAACCTCAGCTGACTGACAAGTCAGCCAAGGTTAAAAAGGCATAAAAAGAATTGTTTTTACGACACAAAGGATAAAAAACTTTTTTTTTGGTGAAAAAAGTAAGATACTAAAAAATACAGAAAGTAGCAACAAGGATATGTCCTTGGAAAACTTTGATTGGCAAATTACCAGCTGAATTTGACTGCTAGTGCAGAAAATCTTGACTTGCCATTTTAAACATGCTTGATAGCATAGCTCTGTGGCAATTTTTTTTCTATTTCTCCTTTTTTCCCATTCCAATTAGTCTGACCTGTTCCAAGATTTGTTTCCAGTGAGGGCAATAGAATTCCATGGATCTCAGCAAGTACACCAATTAGAAAGTTGATCTTGAATACCTTGACCAGTGGTATTGTCTTTATTCTCCAGAGTACATCATGCCCCCTGTCTCTTTATGGGTAGTGTTCAGCTTTGTGGAAAAACTCAGTGACTGACTGATCATCCCTGGTTGTCATGGCAACCTTTAGCAGTTGACTAAGGAACAGTGTTTACCACTGTCACTCAGGTGAAAAAGTTGTAGCATGGCTTTGTTATCCTTAATTATAATTCTGAAATTTGACTTGCCACTTTGGCTAAGACAAGACAATGCGCAGGTGGCATCTTGAGAAATTAGTCAAGGTCACTGTGACAGCAATTTTCCGGGACACTGGTGCACTGGGAGAAATTAAGCCATGAAATGGGTATCTTATTATGGGATCAAATTTCGGTATGTCATGGTATCAGAAAAACTGGACTTTTTACCCACCCAACAAGCTAAAAAATTTGCAATTCATGCCTTGTTTTGTCTCAAGTCAGACTCTTAATTTTATTTGTTATATTGTTTGATTAAATATCCATGCTTTTGAGCATTTTATGCATTATCTGAAGCTCTCATTTAGAGATAAAAGTCATGATGTATCACCACATTTTTTTCATATACAGGGTTTTACCTGGAGTTAAATTAGTGGGGAGTCCCAGGGACCCTTTCCCAATAATTTGGGGGGTCCTTGCAATGAAAATGGGAGTCCCATAAAATACCCTGATCACTTCACTGTTGTTAAATTAAGATTTTAAAAGTCTGAACTGTTTGCGATTGATCAAAAAGACAAACTGTGAACTTGGAACTAGCATTGTCCCAATCTTCTCCCTGGTCTCATCCTCAACTGAGAAGTCATTTGTCCCTACTTGGACAATGACCTGCACACACGTTTCACTACTCCACACAACCACTTCTTGCCTCTTCCCTGCATCTTTAATATAAGCCTCTGCCCTGAAAAAGCTCTTAAACCCATTCTAACTAAACTACTCCCTGTGACTACCACCTACCTCGGTGGCACTGTCTTCTAAGTCTAACCCCTAGTGCCTTCTTCCTCCATCACTTTCCCCATTTATATCCTCCATTTCCCCTGTACTTCCTGGACTTTTTCTCCCCTACAACCAGGCTAAATATTGGTTCTACTCATGATTCCTCTCGTAGCCTACCTTACCTGCTCCTTTCACTTTACCCTAACTCTTCCCTCATTTAACTATCCACTTCACATGCCTGAAGTCAAAATTCTCCAAGCAACACGTTAGCCCTGTTGCCCCCAACTTTTTCAACACAAGCTACAGTAGTATCCTCATAGTACTTAAAAAGGCACCCCATTACATAATATTCATTGGGTGGGGTTGATAAGGTTGTTATAATCGATGTTACATTCCACTAGTTACAAAGTACTGGGCTCGCGCTAGCCATTCGTCAATTCGCCACTGGTGAAAAAATAGTTGATCTGGCAAAAGAAAATTTGAATAAGTTCGCCAATTTGGCGAAGATAAAATTTTCCAGGACAGGTTTTGTTCTGGGATATTCTGGTAAAAAAACGGACGTGCATTATCGAAATAACGGAAAGAAAACTTTATTCAACTTCAAAGTGGACTTCAGAGAATAAGAAAATACATTCAGAAACATATAATATTATGTCTATTTGCTTTGCTCAGGCACAAATGAATCAATGTTCTTCTCTGTCAATCTCAAAATGGCTTTTTGACTCGGCACGCGTAAACAAGCTGTCCAAAATACATACTTGATCAAGGTCATATCGTGACTTCCAGCTCCCAGTTTAGGTCTTCATATCATAGGATTCCTTGTCAAAACATTGTATCTATCCACTAATGGCTACAGACAGAGTTGTCATGATTCATAAATGCCTTGTAGTGAAGAAATTCATTGAAATAAACAAGTGAAAAATTTGCGGGTGCATGCCATGCTCTTTTTGATTGACCTTGACATTGGCACGTGTGTAGTAGTCCTGCCATCTATTGACGAAAATGAAAAACGCTTGTGTTCCTTCAGATATGGGCAGCAAATTTGGTACATGTATTTTTATCTTTTACAGATTTTTAATTGACAAGCATTTGTTTGTTTTTGTTTTTTTGTTTTTGTTTTTAATCGGAAGTTTGATACTTGAAGTTTATTTCTGTTAACATTGACTTAAAGGAAGTAATGATATTGATTCAAGCAGCCAAGATTTTTAAAACTGTATAATACCTGCAGATTCTCCATAGATATTAGGCCTACCCATTGAGAGGCCTATTTGATGGTTTAGTACACCTACACAGTATTTTGTCTGTTGTCAAGGTGAACATAATGCAATATACACATATTTTCTTACTTTTTTATATCTAATGTTTGAACTTTGTTCATATTTTAATAACTCTTTACTACAAGCATTATTTACCAATGTCAACTCCAGTTATTAAAAAAAAGGACGAAAAAAGGAAAGAAAAAGAAAAGAAAAAACCATTCTGGAATGAGCTGATATGTTTCTTCAAATACAAAATTATTAAAAGTTATCTTGAAAATGAATGCTTCCTTTTAATATTTTATCTCTAAATTTAGCAATGATAAATATACCAGCAGTGATTTAAATATCTTTCTGTTGATTTAATTACTGATGATTATCAAAGTATCATAACCATTATCTGAACAAATTTTCATAAAATTGGCTCAAAAAGTGCAATTTTTTCAAAACTAGGATTATAAATTAACATCATAATATAATTAAGTTCTGACATGTCTTGGTCACTAACCTTATCATATGTCCAAGTTTCATAACTTAAAACTTTATTTTACAACAAAAAAAATGTAAGTGAAGAAAAGAAAAGACAATTTACTTACTTTAATAACAATGTAAGTATGCATGGTTGTGTGTTTGATATAATATTTTTAAGGTCTTTTAGGGGAGGGTGGGCTGGGGGGGGGGGTGTTTTGTCTTTAAATGTGTCAGATTTATTGGACTAAAATTTGGCTAAAGAAGATTCCATTTGGCTAAAAGAAATTTGTAGTTTTAGCCAAATTGGCTAAGGGGTAAAAATTCCTAGCGCTAGCCCAGAAGTAAAATATGTCATATTGGGATGGAATGCCTAAAATTGCTTACAACAATCATGTAATTTTCCTACATGTCCAAAGGCTCAGCAGTTTCAGGGGTAGACCAGCACGAAAACCTTCAGATATCTACCACAATCTGTGCACTCAATTGAATAAAAAATTAAGTTTGTCAGAAAATCTATTTATCAATGTGACTATTTGTCATCATGAAAAAGCGTTTAATGACAAGATGATCAAAATCAATGGTCAACCACATTTCGTAGACATGAAAAAATGTTGAATCACTGTGAAACACTGCCTCTGAAAGGACAGCTTCAATCATCGGCTAGACTTGCAAACAGATTCTGAAATGAAAGCAAAACGGAATTGCAATCTTCACTTCAGTTTTATTGTTTTTATATCTATCATTCATTTCTCAGTATTATAAACACCAGACTAGTGGCTGGTGGCTCAGAAACCACTGAAAACAAGTAATTTTCAGTGAAAATTAGTTAGCACAGTTCAACGTGTTTCGCCTCCAAAGGGGCTGATCGGGAACTGATAAAACACTCGTGAGCTTGTTCTGAGTTACGCGCAAATGGCCATGGCCATTCTTTCTCTACCCAAGCGTAGCATGTCTATAGTAATGGGAATTACATCATGGACTGGCACAGAGAGGGATGCTCTCCGTTAACAGTGTCAACTTTTGTTGACGTGTTTGTGATGATCCTGTAACAGGGTTTTCCGCAGATAACCATAGCCGTGTAGTGGGTTTTCCACATTTAACCAAATTTGAGCAAATTTCAAGAATTACAGCCCTATCCTCCTATACCTTATAATGGGAAGCCAAAGTCACAGTTCTGCAATTTGTAGGGCTGTATGGCTTTGAGAAGAACTCGGCTGTAAACACACAGGGGTCACATTAAGCTTGCGTCCTGAGTCACAGACGCAAAAAATAAAGAAATGACGCCTGGAAATTAATAAAACATTGTCATTTTGCGTCTCTATGGACGCACGCACTAAAACGCGATGCATTTTGAATGATACAACTGCAAAAATTACCCCAAGCGCTCGCGGTGTTTTGCGTCAACCATTTTCAATCTCATGATTATTCATTATACTGATGGCATCCTCTGATGTTCGTCTTTCTATGTAACAAGCTCTCTTATTTGCTAGGAAAAAATATTCCTGGGGTATCCCTCAAAAAATTTCCCAGAATGGGAATGAATGCACGTCATTTCACTTCATTATAAATCTGCTGAGAGCAATTCCAGGCTCCTCATTGGGTGGATTTGATCATGTGTTGCTCACTGTCCAATCAAATTCGTTGTTGCCCATGTGCTTGTCTCATGTCCGCAATGTTGGGAAGGTACAAGTCGCATTACGCAAAGATTATTGGACTAAGATGTTAAATTTTCACATCATATTTTCACCAAAAAGACTTCCATCAAACAAAATCTAGACCCACATAAAGGCACGAGTGAAAATTCATTACGGACGGCAAGGAAAATACGCATATTAGTAATCGCAAGGTTACACGTGGACGAGGCTAAAATTTACATTAGCCGGCCTAACAGTAACACGATGTTGTTCATCACTGTCTCCAATGGTTCACGTGGTTATTGGTGTTTTTTAAACAAAACTTTGTTGTTTATATTTTATTGAAATGTTTGAATGGAACAAATCTGCATGACAGAACAAGATAGGAATGAAATTTATGATTGAAGGCCGGAAAACAATGCCTGGGTGCATGCCCGTGACAGGCTGTGTGCACTCACTTGTGTGTTGCACCGCTTTTAGGCCTACCGTGTTGCTTGGTGAAAAAAGTGACCGCACTTAAGATCAGACTCTTCACACCGCCTACGGCATCAAATTTTTCTGGTATATGGAAATCGAAAGTGCACAAAAATATAAATCATATAATTTCTGACCACTTCATCACGTGGAATCAATCACAAAAATAACAGAGCCCAGGCATGTTCAATCACGCATGCCGCTTGTTGTGCAAGCGAGTTAAAAAACTGTCCGGTGGCACACGGTGTGCATCACCAGATACTGGCACAGTGGCAGCGTGCTTGGGGTTAAGCCCCCTTCACAACTTTTTTTTTTTTTTCGTAGACCAGGGATGTGTTATAGACTTAGTCTTAGTCTTAATAGCAGGTTCCTGAGTAGATTGAATCCATCCTTGGTACAGTCAACAACTTTTTGACCCTTTTACATCAAGTTGGCATATTGGTAACTTTTTATTCAATCTTAAATTTTATAAAAATGAGTTACGTACATGAGCATACAGACCCTATGTTATGTTCCTTTCTAGGCTTAAGTTACCTGCATGTTTTATTTATTTATCATTTTGATGTATGTTGATTATACCAAATAAAATCAATCAAATTATATCAAATGAAGTCCAGTTTGCACAATTTCAGACTGGACCCATCGATTCAGTTCATGGACCCACTATTTTTCCTGAAAAAGAAGAAAGATGGGTCCAATGGACCCACACTGAAAAATCCTTAATGTGATCCCTGAACACATTCAGTGGCGTGACGTGTTCCAGATTGGAAAGTCAGTGGAAGGGGAGGTTGATATAATACTTTTTCATGGAGGATCCCAAGAGAATCTTTTTCCTAGAGATGATGTTTCCACATTAATTCTGGGGATTATGTTATGATGGTGCTTGGGATAGCAAGAATAATATGCCAAATAGCATACAGTATATTGTGGATTCATGAAATTCCATGAATCAAAAGTTGAGCCAGGAGAGGTGGCTAGAAAGAGAGCTTTCTGACCTCTTGTAAGCCGGTTGTCATGAGATAAAAAGGCAAATGAACTATCAGTTATAACATATTTAGGACAAGACTAGTTTGTCTATTTGCCCATGACATTGAGACTGACTGGTTCCACAGTACGTGATTGGTGGATCCAGATATATTCTTTCTGTAATCTGAGTGATTCTGGTTTTTTGCCCCAGCTCAGGTGGGGTGGGAACATTTTCCAATATCTGGGCCTTTGACAGATGGCCTTGATGACTAGGATCTGCCAAGTGTCTGCCTAGGGGTTGATTCATATCCCTTTTACCACTTTAGTAAAAATGCTCTCTAAGTCTGTTACATAGGGATCGGTATGTTTGACCCACATATTGTTTGTGACATACATCACAACCAAGTAGATACACAAGATTGTTGTGAATACATGAACATCCTATGAGGGCATCATATTTATGTGCAACTTGTGTCCTTGTGACCAGACCATGCGTTTAATTTTTTCACTGTATTTGCAATGGGTTTTTCTCACAAGGATTTTCGTCTGCTACCCCTGCAACTGCAGGTGGAGGTTTCTGTCTTGGGTACTGTAGTCGGGAGCAAGCCATGATGTCTTTTGAGATTCTTGGCTCACTTGAATCTCACTATGACCTTCATGTTCCCCAATGTAAGGGAAAATTTGGAAGCTTGGACTGGGTTCCAATTTCTCGTAATTAACTCCTTCTGTGGAGGTAAAGCCCAGTTGTACTCAGTTACGAGATACAAAAAAAGTTCTGTTTTTGACCACAATGACTGCCACCAATTTGCCTTTGTTGTGATTTTGGTTTCTAACTGATAAACTTTACTATCATCTTGCACTGTGACCATGCTGGTGGCAACAGAATGTCAGATACCCAAATTGAAAGGCCTTCCTGAGAGGCCATGCAAGACCATGTCACTTTAATTTGTTAGGTGGTTTGCATTATCTCTCAACCTTGGTTCCTGTGGTGAGGAAGTGAAAAGGCATGACCTCACCAAAGCCTTTGAAGACAAACATGTTGACAGCTCCTGAAAGTGAAAACTGTTCAAACCTTGCTATGTCCGACAAGCGATAGGCCTGCAATGCTACATGTCATTGAATGGATGATCCTGATCCAAAATAAGTAAAATTTTATATCCAAAATTTTTATCATCTGATTTCCTTTCATGTACTTTTATAATAATTGAATTAGCAATGCTACACTCGTGTGAGGGCGCTGCCAACTGTGTGGCTCCTATTGGTTCAGAAAACAACACGCACTACCTTGCTCAGACAAGGTCCTCTTTTACGGGCTTTTTAACATTGAAAACTTGCATTGAATCATAGGAAAAGTATTGGCATTTCAGAAAGAGGTATCAAAGTTGACGTATCAGCCCATGTGCGCTCTTTCCCGCTGATTATTCAATCCTTAAGTAGTGACTAAATACTGCCTCTGCAACAAAAGTTGCTTTTTCGTCGCGATACGCCCATGAAAATGGTATCAATTTGTTCCATATTCTCTTTAAAATACATTGGTGCTGTTTTCATTGGAGTATCATACCGTGTTTAAGAGGAAAAGAAGATTTTCTGGTCCAAAGTCACTGGCAACGTAACTTCCGCTGCTAACCGGATGTCGCCATGTCTGTGAATTATCGCTTGTATGCATGGCACTTGCTGTGATACTGGTAAATCAACACATTTTGTTCAATTATCTTACATTCATTAGTGTCCAGGCCTCTTCTTAAGCCGCAAGATTTGGGTACGTCTGAAACATACAATGTGAAAAACCTGACAACACTCTGCAAAAAAAAAAAAAAATTTCCATTTTCAATCAAAAAAACAATCAAAATGTGCATACAGGTATATTCTTTGATAAAAATTAACATTTTTAGATTTCAACAAATAATTTTGTCACTCAATCAGGAGGAATGTTAATTTTTATCAATGAATATACCTATCTGCACATTTTTTTTTTTTTTTTTTGGATTGAAAATGGAAATAGATTTGTTTTTGCAGAGTGTTGTCAACTTGTCAGGTTTTTCACATTGTACGTTTCAGGCGTACCCAAATCTTGTGGCACAAGAAGTGGCCTGGACACTAATGAATGTAAGATAATTGAACAAAATGTGATTTACTATCCAGACACCCAAAGCCAAAACATGGATTTGGAACACTTAAATGGAATATTAACATCTTTTTCAAAAAAAGTGTAGAGTTTCTACTTGAATCTTAATAAATTGAAACTGGAATATGATGTTGGAATGGCATTCTGGTTTCTCTGTAACTTTGCGTGGGAAAATTTCATGACCACTGTCACTGTCTTGGTGTCTGGCCTGGTTCGTTTCATTCAGTGACTGGGCGCAGCCACCAGGCCACAGGAAATGGCCATGAGATCAACTGGTTTGGTAGGTCTTTCATCATGTCCGTGTTTGTATTTGTTTGCTAAATTTACCTTAACTGGAATTTGTTCGATCTCTTCAGTCGCAGGACTGTCTGATCTGTTTTCGTCTCGCTGTGAATCCATTTTTGGTGAAAAATAAGGACAAATCTGCAATGAAACGAAAACAATCTCGTACTCTCCCTTGCAAATATGGCTGAACCAGCGCACCTGCAAACACGACACGGAAACACACGAATTCTACCGGGACACACCGACCTCTCTTACCGCCAATAAAAATTCAGTAACACATTCGGTGCCCGTCTATAATTTCAATATGTCAGCCTCCATGTTGTGTGTCGCGAATACACAAAAGCGGTGATTTTTTTCCATTTTTGGATAAAAACTGTCAATATGAGCTTGACTGCGAAATATTTCTTCATTTTAAGTTGGCTATTTTGCTTGTATATTGGAGGAATTTTGCTATTCACAAAGGGATTTCTGCTGAAGAGGTTAGTTGTGGACAAGAACAGCACCTGCCATGTGAACTTCACGGTGCAAGCAGATCAACATGGAGAAGAAGGTTGCTGGATGCATCGACGTTTCTCCAAAGCGGTATTTGTCATCATTGATGCACTAAGATTCGATTTTGCTGTATACAATAATTCTTTATCTGCTTCAGATGAGTTGCCATATCAAAATAAGCTAAAAATAATCCAGGAATTACTCCAAGGGAAGCCACAGCATGCGCGATTGTACAAATTTATTGCCGACCCTCCAACCACAACAATGCAGAGGATCAAGGGCTTGACAACCGGTAGCCTGCCAACCTTTGTTGATGCTGGATCAAACTTTGCCAGTTCTGTAATAACCGAGGATAATTATATTGACCAGTTTATTGCCCGTAATAAGAAAATAACATTCATGGGAGATGACACATGGATGGGACTTTTTCCTGGAAAATTTCACAAGGCTTACCATTTTCCATCTCTCAATATAAAAGACTTGCATACATGTGATAATGGAATTATAAAACATTTGGTGCCGGAATTAAAACAGATGGATTGGGATTTCATGATTGCACATTTCCTTGGGGTTGATCATTGTGGTCACGGATACGGACCTTATCACCCGGCAATGGCAGAAAAACTGACTCAGATGGATGGTGTTCTCAGGTAATACTCCATGCATGAATATTGAAGACTGGTCAAAGGACTATTAGAGTGACATGATAAACTTGATGAACATGGTGCTCTCAAGTAATAATGGCCCAAGTGCAAGTACTTAAGAACAAAAGGCTTATTTGAAGTAAACATGAGAAATTTCTCATGTATAAGTACTTCAGAAAAAATCTCTCTTTCAAATCACAAGCGCAGCCTGTAGAATGCTGAATGTTAGTATTGGGTCACACCATGGAGCAATAAAACTAATTCTAATTTAGAGGAGGTCACATTTAGCAACTACATGTATATTATTCTAGAGCCCTTATTCCCACATCAGTAAAAATAATAGCAACAGGGATTTAAAGTTTTTTACCGCAGCAGGACAAAGAATTTTTCTGCTAGCCCCTGTGATAGGGCATCAGGTGCAAAAATATGCAGTTCACCTGGTACACCACTCTGTATTTTCACACTGGATGACCCCAAACCAGTACTTTCATTTTCCTTATTTGGAATATTAACAGTTCAAACATTTGTCTGAAATTCTGAGTTACATGGTAACGAAATTGAAACTAGGCTTTGAGTCTAGAATGCACATGTGCATAGACGTGCACAATGTAGCAACATAATTATTACCCCTCATTATAAATATGGAAGCATTTTCAAATCCCTGCCAGTGCCTAATGAGACCTGTCCAAGGTTGAAACGCGTCACACATTTGCTGTTACTACCTTGGCTACTTGCCTTGTCATATTTGCATTTGTCTACATGTATATTAAGTCATGGAGCAATAAATCTAGTTTCATTGGTCCATGATTCAGCTGAATACACCACCTAATACCCAACAGTCTTTTAGGCTAGAGGCATCTGTTCCCATTGGATTGTAACCTTGAATAAGTTCTAAGCTGGTAACTTTTTCAGCTGACGTGATCAATCTTACATGAAAATTTCAGTTGTATACCTAGATTTTACTGTGAGAAATTAGAGATTTCCATGTAAAGTGATTTTAAATGTAACTTTGGAAGTACAAAAGAAAGTATTATTTTTGGGGGGATGTCTATATGTCACCATGTATACACGTGATTGCTAAAACATCAAGTACAGTATGGACAAAACTGATCATTTTAAATTGATTGGTACAGGCATCCAATAGTATTTGAATTTTAGGGTTATGTCATGTATTTAGAATTAAGAATTTTATGCTTCATGCATAACATATCTTTGAACTTTGATTAAAGGAACTAATAGAAATTATACAATTGTTCATATTGGATTTTACATTTTAATACCTAATATAATTGTTTGCAAATAAATTCAGTGTCTGCTGTATCATAATTTTTGTTGATGTAAGTTCTTTCCTCCACATAACTATTTTATTTGTTTGGGATTTATGACCAAAAACAAAACAAGCTATAAACACACAAAGTAATTTTTATTATACCTATGCCCCCCTCCCCCCATCTAAATGATGAACTCATAGTAAATTAACAATTGGTCAATTGTGTTCAAATTGTCATTCCGTTTGCAACCTTGTAACTGAAATTAAGAACTTGTAAATTATCAAATGATGAAATACCAATCTTTTTTTGACATTTAAGATGCAAAGTTGAAACACGTGAAATGCCCATAAGTACACAAGTGTGTGTACATCAAAACTAAAAGTTTATTCAATTTTAGATGTCAGTTTTGCCTGTGAAGTAATCTTTTAGCCCTAGTGATATAAATGTATTCTTAATTTGATACATGTATAAAATTCAGAATGCAATGAAACCAGAATCAGATTTGAAGATGGATTGATATGAAAAATAACCATGCTAACAAGAATATGCAAGTCCGGCACCCCAGAACTTCTGTATTTGGTTACAGTATATTGTACACGTATTTAGTTTAACGGCAGATGATGGCAAGATGTAGAAAATCAGAACCAACAAATTGTACACAAAAATGATACATGTACTTTTGATTAAAACAGAGACTGCTTCAAGGTTAGCATAAAGACGAAAGTGACACATTACTCAAACTCTAAAACCAGAATGTTGAGTAGAGCTGAAATGCCTGTCCAGTTGCTCAACCCAGAGACATGCCATACATGCCACATGTTTGGCATGTCACTGGGTAGAGGAATTGGACAGGCATTTGATCACTCTGACATCTTCTAGTGATATGGATGTTCAATTACACATGTTTCATGTTCAAGAAAAAGGAATGTACATGTACCTCTGATATATATTTTCCAGATGGTGACAAAGTGTCGATGAATTTGATTACATTTACTGCACTTAAAGACCTTTGCTCATGTTATGCAAATTCTTGTGCATCTCTTTTCAGGGCAGTAGTAAACAATCTGGGGACAGATACAGTATTATTTGTTCTTGGAGACCATGGAATGACTCGAACTGGTGACCATGGTGGAGACAGTGGTGATGAGGTGGATGCTGCTCTATTTGTGTACAGTCCATCACCCATCACATCCAGCCCTCTACAGGTAATAAAACATCCCTCCAAAGTTTTCCATGCATTCATTGTGCATGGAAGAAAATTGTGTGTCCATGATTCCATGACCTGCTAAAAGACTACTCTTCTTTCTGGTCAACAGTAGTAAACTTCACATTTTTGTTTGTCCAAAAATGCTTTAAAATACTTTATTACTCTGAGGGGAAATAAATCATTTGTCAGAATAAACAGTTAATCCTTTGTGGGTGTGTGTCGGGGGGGGGGGGGGGGTTCTGAAAAAAAACCAAAAAAACATACCATCACCGTGTGCTTTGCTGCCTCCTTGGCTGTGGTTTTAGCTGGTCTGAAATGACTTTACTTCCAGGCCAAAAAAACACAGATATATTCCTAATATAATAAACCAATATAGTATTGCAGATATAGACAAAAATTGGGCACTGTATATTACAAATTTGACACTTGGCACATTTGTACATTTGAGCATGCTCTTTCTCATGCTCCTACCCAGTGCACACCCCCTCAAATTACCAGTTTCCATGGCAAGAGCATTAAAATCATAGAATTGAGAAAACTTGGGTAATTTTCTTCAATATAGATACAGTAAGGTGGATATCAAATCAAAGTGACAGGCTAGCTGTGTAACAAAATGTAAGATATGTGCAAATTATCTGATTTGCATCACAATTGAAATTCAAAAAAAAAAAAAAAATTAACTCATGCCACATTTGGGGATCAAACTGGGAACATAAGAGAAACATCAATAAAGGGGGTCAATTTTGCACAGTGGTGCTGTGTTGTACGATCAGAATGAAAATATGCAAGATGTGCACCAACTCTTTTATGTTAGAGGTTCCTGTAATGCAAGTGCACCAGTGGTTCACCTGTGATATTTTCACATGAAGAACTTGTCCACATATTTTGGTTATGACATTAAGGTGCCTGCTGTTCCATAGGGTGCATATAATATGGTGGTACAAAAATTGTCAATGTGGCTCTGTTTTTGTATACAAGCCCATGGATGTATATATTTTTAGTTTTTTCAGTATGTGTAGTTTTTTGCATGTAAATATAAATATTCCAAGACTTAGGTAGCCATTTGTTTGTTTTTCTGTTAAAGGAATGTTTTTTTTATGTCATTGAAATTTCAACCATCTGCAATTAACATTGAGTAACTTTTACCATTTTAGAGCTCAAAAAGTAGCATTTAAAATTGGAATATTGCCAAACAACAAATTGCTACCCAAGTTAAACTCTTGTCTTTACACAGCTGTAATTTCACAAAACTTCATCCATCCAGTTTTCAGTGGGCTTTCCCAAAATTACCAAGTCTTGTAAAAATTAGTTTTAAAGATATTCACTGCCAAAGATAACCAAGGAGATTTGCTGACTTTAATTGCTCACAAATCTGCTCAGGCCAAAGGAGGATGACTAAATGCTAATCCCTTAAACTCTGTCATTACTTTGACCTACACACTTACATACAATATAGTGGTTCTAATCAGTAACCTGTGAAATAATCTGCTCACCTGTAAACACAAATCTAGTGAGGCTTTGACTGAGAATGGTTATCTAAACATCACCATCAGTGACTGCACATAACAAGGACACTTTTTCATCTTAAAGTTTTGCATAGAAGTAGACATGTTACAATGAAACTATTTTGCATGGATAAAGATTAGCTCTTCATCATCCCAATTTAAGTAACAAAAGCTCAATTTCATGATTTGAAGGTGTCAGGTAAGCCACGGCATCTTAACCCTTCAAGGGATTTAAGACTAAGTCAACAGCTTCCCTTGAGACACTTTGCATGCAATGCTTTTAAAGTGTCTGACGGAAGCTGTTGATGAAAACTACTGTTTGCTTCAGACTAGGCTTGCTGGTATTTGAATGAAAGGTATCACCATGAGGAATTTGAATCTTTTTAAACCATTATATGTTTAATGGTAACAAGAAAACAACTATACCTGTGATTAGCAGTGTAAGGGTTAATAACATACATTTTTTAAGATATATGCTCCAATATCAATTATTAGAGCAATAGCTTAGTTCCGAGATAGGGACAATTTTTGCCACCGGTGACGCTGACTACTATGTTCCCGCGAAGTCACGGACATTTCTCCAAGTCTCGGGGGACACTTTCAAGTCTCGCCATTTTTCCCCATTGGCTTAACACGGGAAAGTTGGTGTCATTTTTTTAGCGCCGGTTATTTCAATAACCTACAAGTTTAACTACAAGAAAGCATGCCAGTGTACAACTGTACGATACCAGGATGTACCAAAGATAGCAGAAAACACGGTCACTATGAAAAATATTGACACAAAACCTGAGACAAAACTTATACAAATTGGGGCCTGCATTGTGGCATAACTAACCATGCATTAAGTCACCCTTGATTGACTTGGTGAGTTCTGAGGGATTAGCCTAGGGCGCACTTTTGCCTGTGCTTTGAAGATCCTCGCGCTTGGCTGACCACTAACCAGATTAGCGCTTGACGGGTGCAATCAGAAATTAACAGTAAAGCACCTGACTTAAATTCGCAATACACTGTCTGCAAACTTTGTTACCTGATCACTGGCACACTGTAGGCCTTCAAGCATTTTCAGATCAGCTGTTACTATTTGTTTAAGATTGGCGACATTAAACAATAAATCAATATCGAATAATTATTAAAGCCAGTATGGATAACCCCTTCTTCCGTGACTATTCCCCAGACCTGGTTCAGTGCCTCGCCTTGCAAGGTTGGTGTTGTACAAAGTGCCTTCACATACAAAAGTTTGCATGGAACAAAGTTGGACAGCATGTGTAACTTAACCCCATGGATGCGCCCCTGTTCCGCAAGTTGGTAGCCCCTGGATTCGCGGTACTTCTGAACATTCTTGGGTGTCCAGTCACATTTGCTTATTAGGTAGGCAATCTTTAGAAACTTCTTAAGGTCAACCACTTTCATCTTTGAGAATTTGTCGAGTAGTTCATTTTCCGTCTGTTCAATCACGTTAATCGCCGCTCCGTCGTCCGTATTTCCCGCCATGTTCACTGAAACTGAACGATCACTGTTCTGTTCTGTTCTGTTCTGTGGTGGGATTTTTTTGGCTGGCTGTCGATATGACAAAGTTAGCCAGGATGGGTTTTGTTATTCTTAAGTAGGTTATGGGTTCCGGTAGTGCAGAAAATTTGAGTATATTTGATTGTATGGTACGGGGAGGGGGAAGTGGTCAGGCCACGGGGGGCAAGGGCCTAGTGGCCAGCGTCCTGCAAGACAAACCCGCTCCACAGGCTAGACAAAGTGTTTTTTTGTTTTTGTTTGTTTGTTTTTTTTTTTAAATCATAATTATTTGTAATATGGGTTCCTCGCAGGCGTGGGCGCCCTCATGCAGGTTGGGGGGGGGGGTAGAGCCTAGTGGCCACCATCCTGAATGAGGCAATCCCAGAACGATCACTGTTGCATGTCGATTCTCTTATGGGTTTCGCTGTCACGCTGTGTTGGTCACGGCCTACTATTACCCCGGGAAAGCTTGACCGCGGAATTGCATTACCAGGCATGTCGGGCATGCGCGGAGGGAAAAAATCTACCATGCGAAGCCTGGTGTTAAAAAAAATCCCTAACTCGGAACGCCCGTATTGGCTTTACGAGAGCACAGCTCAGTTCACTGGAAATTTGACCTGTGGCATTAACAGCATCCTTTGCATTGAGTCTTTGCACCCACATTGCACACAGGGGAAGCTTGTGATAGAGTCCTCCAGATGAGAGACCAATTTTCATCTTCGTATATATCCAGCCCCAATGTGCTGGATTTGTCAATTCTGAGTTCATGAGGGAATGACGCGAAGGAAAAATCCTATCTCTCTAATGTTAAACTTTGGACCGAATGTAAATATAAATTATATCTGCTTGGGGTGAGTATGTTGAGGAACACTGTTAGTGCTCTCTTTTCTGGCATGTTATCTGGAAAGAAAACAATTCGCAATGTCATGTCCTAATTGCTGATATTCAAGGCCATACAAGGGCTCAGTATCTTCACTCAGTTAACAGGTTAAGTTTGCAAAGAATAATGAAGATACTGTTGTAGCCAACAAAATGACTGAGATGATACTCTCTAACAAGAATAGAGATTTTTGGCATGAAGTAAAGACAGTGCGGGGCAAATCTTCTGCATTGCCCAGTCGTGTTGATTGTAATTAGCTTGCAAAAGTGACATTAGTGAGCTTTTCCCAAACAAGTACGAGGAACTGTACAATAGTGTTCCATATGATAGAATTAAAATGGCAAACTTACTAGGTTAGTTTGATAAGGATACAAAAGTTAAGTGTTGTAATTATTCCAACTGCTATAACAGGAATGAAGTAGCTTTACAGGATGTCAAATATGCTATAAACTCATTATAATATGGTAAGTCTGATGGTGATGCTGGTCAGTACACAGATGATTTAAAAAATTGCAAAAGTAGGTTGTTTTTGTATTTAGTGCTACTTGGCAGCACTTGAATCCAGTGTTACTAAATATGTGGCCCTCAGACGGATGGGTCCTTTGGCCCAAATATTCACCGAACAGATGGGCCCCCAGCCCAAATATTCGGGGCCCAATAATTCTGGAATATTTGGCCTTTTTCGAATATTTGTACCCCCTTTCATATTTAATTTTTGTTACTCTTCATGAGACATCTTAACTGCAGTTATGACACTGAGGATGCTAATAGTGCAAAATGGACAAAAATGGTCATGTTGCAGTAGATTTAATGTAAAAGATGCTGGTCACAGTGTTTTGTCAGCTCAATGTGAGAATAGGTTCAGCCAAAAATGAAAAAACATAGTGAGTCCTGAATCATGTGAATGGCATTGTAATAATGCAGGGTTGAGACCAGATGACTTGATCCTATTCAAGTGAAAATTGATTGGAACCATTTATTATCACTTTTACTATTACATATACTATGGACTGTCTGCAAAAGTTGCATTTTTTTAAGATTTTGAATTTGTGAGTATTTTTGTTTCATACAATCCAAAAATGTTTGATTCAAGCCATAAAACCATTATGTAGCATTAATTTCAACTAACACAATTTCTTTTTATTATAATCTGATAATAAAGATTACTTTCTCACAGAAAATGGGAAATTTAGCTTTGATTCAAGTATGTTCGGGCTCTGAGTATAAAAGCCATTGGAGAATTGTATAACAGATGAAATTTTTTTATTGCCCACTTTGGACGTGTGTCATCAAGTGTCAAACACAGACCTTTTAAATTATATTGTATGTCAATTTATGGTTGTGTTCTCTGTAGTTTTTTATATCCATGTTTCACAAAGTTCTTCACTGCATGGAGAAAATGTATCAGGTGTATCTTTAACCCTCCTTCTGCTGATCTGCTTTCTTTAACCTGTGTTTCAGACCATATAAACATGGGCCCCTTAGCGCTAGGGTTAATATCCCGTATAATACTCAGAACAAATATTAAAGTTTATTTTGTGACGATATTCCTGCAGAGCGTCAGCTAAATTTAAGATTTCTAAGATTCCGCCGAAGATGTTTTAATAGCCCAAACAAATATGTACAATTATATAGTAAGCTAGCTATTCAGGGAAGCAGATCCCAAGTCTGCAACTCTGTGAATTATACGTGTTATGTATATGGAATTCATACGTAAAACATTAAGTTGCTGGATACTTTCGACTTTGTAAGCTCCGTCCATACTGAAACCCTTGATTTCCTATGTGAAAATGATGTATATACATGTATAGTTAAATATTACATCACCTAATTGACCCAAGAGATTGAAAGGACTTCACTGTGTACAGAATGATATATTCACCTTTATAGACTTTTTGGACTCCTTATTCTGATGTAAGCTGAACTGAAGTTCCAGCTTCAACAAAAATTTTTCCTATGTATACACATTGTACTTTTTTTACACAAATAAAGATTATATATATAATAGAGGTCAAAATGAGCATCCCCAATGGCTCAGACAAATACAAGCACATCTGGTATAACCTCAGTTGTTGTATTCCAGCAATAAAACTGGGGTTCTGGTTTGCACATGTCTTTGATCCACTGTTCTTTACTCAACATACCATTGGCTCATGTTTCATGTCAGCAAGGTATGCTTCACATGCATGATCTTGCAACACTTAATGTTTTTTTTCGAAAAAAAAAACAAGTGTTTTTGCTTGTTTTATGACAGTCACATGAATATATTGCCATCATCATTCCATGAGGCCAACCAGGTAAAACAATAAAATCACACAAAACATCTCTTCCAGTTTCCTGCAGTCTTTGCAGTCTGCTTATAAAAAAGTGTTTACAGATTTTTTATGACATTGTGTGTGTGTGTGTAGATGTGTGTCCTTATTCCATATTTTTGTATGTATTACAATATGCAAGTTGTGTGCCCTTATTCCATATTTTTATATGTATTACAATATGCAAGTAGAAGCTGTGAGAAATTATGTTGGTATGCTGTATTGCAGTATCTTACATTTATGTATATTGAGGACCCATTGGTACATAAGCCTCATGCTAGTAAAATATTGTAATTGGTGTTCACATTAAGCTAGTACAGAAGAAAAATCAATTGTTTTTTCTGTAAATGTTCTTGATTAGTTTGCAGCATTCAGTGTGTGCAGAATATATCCAGCCCCGTGTGATTATGTACATTTACTATTTTAAGGAAGTTGCTATGGAAACTAAAGTTGCATGGAAACAATGCTTTGCAGAATACAATCTCCAGAACATAAATCTGTCATATTTGTACATTTGTATTTAATCGGTTGTGTTTTTGATATGTTTAAATATTTTCAAATGAACAATTTATGATATTTTCATGTAAAATCATTATGAGTTTTATGCAAATGAAATTTATTTCATAACAAAAAGGCGATGTTACCAGCTTTTGTTTGATACCTCACTTGTCTGTTTATGTGTAAGCGTTCAAACTTTACAGTTGATTTCTCATGCTATATTCGATATTAGATTTTTTAGGTTACCATGGAAACATGTCATCTTGGGCATGTTTGCACTAAATTACTGCAGATCTCCTGCTCATAAACTAAAGAGCATATGCCAAAGTATAAATGTGCAAAGTGACTGGCTTGTAACACACAGTGTACAAAATCCCCCCAAAATACCTTACCTCATAGATTATACATGTATACATTTACACTCAACTGACCACAAGGTTTTGCAGAATCTGTGTATACTAAAGGCAGTATTCAAAGTTGCTGTATAAGGCAAAAAAAAAAAAGTCTGTGTTTGGGGTTTCCCTAACGACCCTTGCCCAAACCCCCCTACCCTAAAACTTTTTATTGATTTTCAAAAAAAAAAAAAAAAAAAAATCTAGGCAGATTTTCTTCATGAAATGCACAATTTATCCATTTTAAGTCACTTTTCTTCTGTTTTCAGAGCAAAAATTAAAAAAAAAAAAAAAGAAAAAAAGCCTACTTACCTACCCTATTTATTTTTGGCATGTAACCTCAAACACACTATTTATTTTCTTTGGCCTAAACACAAGTGTTTGAGGCAAAATGTGTTTTTGTTTTGTTTTTTTTTCAGCTCAGCTGAGCTTATGGGATGGTCAGTGGTCCATTCCTCCACAATTTATGTTTTTGACTGCTCCAAAACCATTTGCCAGATTCACCACAAGCTTGGTAGGGATGTACCTTGGGTGGGTCTGAAGCAATGTTGTTCAAGTAGTTATGCCCTAGTGATTTTTATTATTTCTTTTAATGATTTTTTTTTTCCCGGTTGGTGCAAAATCTGAAAAATAATCTCCAGGACGACTCAGCCAATTGCTTTGAAATTGCAATGGGTACAGGCTCTGAAACATGTTCTGAGCAGTTACCTGCTGAAGGCTCTTAAATATATTTTGGGCTAATGCAGCCTAGGTCAAAATTCTATGAAGGAACATCAGCAATATGTACAATGGTACTTCCATGTTTATATAGGTTAGACTGGCACAGGTTAACTTATGGAGTGTATAGAGTTTGGACTGCAGAATATGGTAATGACTAACAGGAAGTGGTTCTAGACACAACTCTAGTATAATAGGGACAGATGACCCAGAGACCCGAATTTGTGTAATAAGTGGTAATACAACCCCCCACCCCCACCCACCCCACACACACACTTAAAAAAAAGTGCAGTGTGGTTATTTTCTACTTCTCCAAAACTGTCAGCCAGATTTACCTTATACTTGATTGTGAAGTTTCTTGGGTAATACTTTACGGAGGATTTCAAGTGATTATATATACTTCAGTGATTAGAGGCTTATTTACAAATTGTTTTATTCAATTCAAAATCTTCAATTTGTATAAATGAAAATCTTTTCCAAAAATATGTGGCCAATTGCTTTGAAATTGCACAGGGACACTTCTGGGATCCCAAAACCTTAATTTTTCACCAGGTGGAGCTGCAATCATTTTTATATTTTCACAACCTGGACTTGATCTCCACAATTTTGTTTCACCACATGCTGCTGCTGTCATTTTCTGATTTTTAATGAATTATCAACGTTAGGAAAAATCTGTTGGGGTACATGTACATGTACATGTTAGCATTGTTGCAATAGGGATAGCAGGAAGTCTGACTTGTTAACTTTTATCTTGGTAAGCAAACCTACATTTTTTACATTTTTTTAAACAAGTTTTTGTGTGTTTTTATTTTTCTTTAAACTCCTCCAAAACTGTGAGTTGGATTGTGCTTAAACCTGCTGAAAATATACATTGTGGAAGGGTCAAAGAAAGACATTAAGTAGGGGTTCAGCTGTGAATCCCTGATTTCTAACAATGTTTCAATTCAAGTGCTTGTTGGTTCATGCATACATTTCTTTTGTTAGAATGTATGTCAACATACTCTTTTTGTATTTTAATCTTAACAAAATCTTCTCTAAAACTGCTTGGCCAATAGCTTTAAAATTGCATAGGAACACTTCTGGGAACCCCCAGACCTGTTAGGACTAATGGGTTTCAGTGTCCAAGTCAGCTGAGGACAGACTGTTCAGACAGCCCTCTTGTTTTGTGTTTCTGATAAGCATTTATGAGCCTCCCCCCCCCCATTTTATAAAGAACTGATGGTTTCTTAGAAAATGTGTGATACAGTTTTTTTTTACCTGAATGGTTTATTTAGTGAAATAGTATTTGTTTCACAAAAATCAGAGAATAAGTTCTACTGATATTGCCATGTGATCAGCTATTTTGATGCAGATACCTATTGACTATGATCAAGATCTAAAGGTTGATACATCCCATTGACTACCATATTAATATCAGAAATATTTTGTTCATTTCTTCACATTGTATTGTATTGGGGCAAGGACTTGCAAATTCGTTACAGATGTGGCAGACTACCAAAAAATATCTCAAAGTCTCAAAAATGAACAAAATTATCCAAAATCAATTAGACATTACCCTAACATGTTTTATTGGCCCAGTGGTCTGTGGCAGAAGGAGACAGTCAAAGCCCTTGTAAGAAAATGCTGGCTAGATTAAGATGCTGCACAAATATGTGAAGTAGTTTCATTTGCATTTTAACTTTTGTGCTTGTTGTGTTCACCTACAATCTTAAGACTTTTCTTTATTTTCAGAAAACATATGATGAGATTTCTCAGGTAGATCTGGTGCCAACAATATCTCTTCTGCTGGGCACCCCCATTCCCATGTCTAACCTGGGCACAGTCATCACAGACCTCTTCAACCACTGTCCGTGGTGGAAAACTCACGACAACAAAGTGAAGCAAGTGTTTCACACTGTCAAGACCTTGCGACTCAATGCCCATCAAGTCAATGTGTACCTAGAAGAGTACGCTAAGCTTTCCGATGAATTTCCCAAGAAGCAGTCACTGGAAATGAGCAGTCTCTTTCATCGTTTGGAGAACCAACTGCAGGAGTTGGTCACAAAGATATATGTACATGGGAAAAGTGAGCATGCGCTCTCCTCTCTAGAAAAGCTACAGGCAGACTATTTACGATATTTGTCTGGAGTGAGAAACATGTGTCGGGCTATCTGGGCCAAGTTTGATGAGGTCAACATTATCCTGGGCATCATGTTGCTTGTGTGCGCCCTTATACTGAATCTGTACTGTTTCAATGCAGTGGATATGACTGGGTCTGTCACAAGCCTGTGGATTGGTGTAGGCAGCTCAGTATGGCCAGTATTACTTATTGGAGTATTGTATTATGTTGAAGTAACATTGAGAGGATTATTGATGTCTCTGGTACAGGGGGGGATTCCAATAGCTGTATTTATTCTTTTTCTGTACAAGGTACTTAGACATGACCCACATAAAGCCACAAAGCTAAAATCCAAGACATTCAGATTTGGGGTTTCACAGTTCAGCTTGGAGAACATTTTTGCTAGTATTATTTTGGTTTTGTATATGGTTTCGATGTTTTCCAACAGCTTCCAGGTGCACGAAGATGCAGTAACTGCATTCTTTATACACAGCTTAGTTTGGATATACTTTTATAGAATTGCAACACTTCGGTCAGAACCAAGATCAGAAACTGGTCAATCACAAAGTCAAAGGAAACAGAAAGCTCCAAAATTTGACATTGGGAGGCTCTTAACTTCTCGGATAGCTGTGTTGCTGTGTATAGCACTAGTATTCTGTATAAATGTAAGACTTGCATACAATTTCCGTGCATGTAGAGAGGAACAATGGGACTGTGAACCTAGTAGTTTTCTCCAGCCCTTGTCTGCCCTGGTGGGTTCTACTTCTAAATATAAACCTCTCAGGTATCTCTTTTCAGTGGGGTTTCTCATCAGTTTGCCTGTGGCATTGCACTACTGGCTTCGTCACTGGGGTAATCTCAATGGCCATGCCCCGGCAGTGCTCTATGTTTGTTACGCTGTGCCTCTCATGGTATTCAGTATCTGCTTCCACTGGGCTCTACAAAGTGCCTCCACACACTTGATAGACAACATGCCGCCGTGGCAAATTAACCTGTTTCCACAAATTGTCTACTTTGTGAGTATTTTGTCAATTGTGGTAATACTTGTGCAGCCACTTTGTCTGTATGTTGTACAAAACAGAGATGAACAAGATCAGCCATGGGCTGGAGCAAGTCCTGAAACCTTTGCTCCAGCAGTCTTCAGTCACATGAAGGAAAACTGGAGGAAGAATGTTGCCTCTTCCATCATCATGAAGGAATCGGGTATTGATCCTAACAGTAAAAAGAAGCCTCCATTAGTTTATGGTCTAGCAACAGTGTACTCTTCTTCGGTGCTGATAGTTGTAACTGTTGTGGCATTATTGCTGGCTATGCTAGTTGGAGATGGACTAGCTCCAGGAATCACCTTGTTGGTGGCTTCTATCTTCTTGTTCCTAGAGATACATGCTGCTTGTATATTCAGTAAGCAGAGGCTACAAGAATGTGAGGGTGAGTTGTCATATATAATAGACTGTCAGAGATCAATAATTCTGATGCATGTGCATACATGTAGTAGTTTTTTTATTCAAAATGTGATACCTCAACAATTATTTTTAGAGTTTTGGAATTGTAATTTTCTTGTAAAAGAAAGGTGCTAATCAATAATAGAATTAAGGTAAATTGCTTCTTGCAATATAAGTATTAAAACCAAGCAGGTTTAAGGGAGGTACATGTACTGGAAGGTCAGTTGTGAATGGCAATAGAGAAGAGCAAGAATAGAAGATTGCTGTATCCCACCTGAAGGGGGCACTTCAGCTAGGAGGACTAAAGTTGTGTTTACATGTTATTTTTATTGTATTTTGCAACTTGATAACTTATAAATCATTATATACAAAACATTTAATTTTAAACAGTGTTGGTGTATAGTTTAAATGATTCTGAAAATATTACTTCACTAGGGTCAAAAGTAACTAGTTTATTCAAGGTTACTTTAATGTACAATCCTATGGGAATATGCAACTCTAGCCGGCAAGAATTTTGTGTATTGAGCTGTTTATTTGGTTAAATATACACAAAATTGCCATTTATGACCTCTCATATTTACCATGTTGTTCTTCATTCAGTCTATGAAAAAAACTGAATGAAAATGCTATTATAAAACACGTATCGTGTATTAATATTGAATCAACTGAGTTTTAAATTAGTTGGTATAAATGTACTTGCATGACAATGGAAACATGAAATTTATGAAAAACAAGGCCGGTGTTGGGGGGAAATGCATGATTACAATTTACAGGCTTCATAATGTAAGTATTTCCAGTTGTTCTTTTAGCATCTGTTCACAAAATGCTAACATTATTTGTGATCATTTATTCATTTTCATTACATCTATAAAAGTGACACTGCCATGTATATTCTCCTCATGCACCGTGATCACCTCTACATGGTACGATTTAAACTTTGGATTATTTTGATAGTTCCATATATCCTATGTTTACTTGCAGACAACAAATTTATGGTACCGTGGAGTAGCGTTGTCATGTGGGGCTTGCTTGCCTCCCAATTCTTCTTCAACACTGGACACCAGACCACTATTGCCAACATCCGCTGGGATGCTGCATTTCATGGTCTTCGTGGAGACTTTCACATCCAGGCGTTTCCTGCCATTCTCCTCGTGCTCAATACATTCGCGTCAACTGTGCTGCACACATTGGCTATCCCTCTGCTGCTGCTGTGGCCAGTCATACGAGGACAACTTATTTATCTGTTTGAGAAAGACACAAAGACAGGGGATAATGAGGACACAAAGAAAGGAGAATTTGTCCTAAATGAGGACTCTGTAAAGCTGAGATCGGCTCTGTTCCGGCTGGTATTGGCATTTATGCTTTTCCATGGTTGCAAGGTACAACTTTCAGATATTTTGTGGTAATTATAATAGGGACAGAATAATTGTTTACAGACAATGATTTAGCTGATTTCTTGAATTGAGCCTGAACTACAAAAAACTTTTTGCTAATCCATCAGGCCTTGCAACTGATGGTATGATGACCAAAGGTGAATCAAACTCAGATTTTACTAATTAAAGATTTTAAAAACATCTTTCTATGTGTGTCACCCATCTATGACAAGAGGAAGCAACAGAACATAAGTCTTCACACTGAGCACTGAAGTCAATCTACAAATACTTCCACACCCAAAAAGAAATGAATGAATGAATGAATGAATGAATGAATGAATGAACGAACAAACAAATGATAGATAAATAAATGACCTGTTAGTCAACAGAGCTAACATGATCTGTTGTCATCAATCTGGTTGCAAACTTTCTGCATTTACTGCTCCTTTAAAGGAAATTTTTCAACAAATAACTCAAATAAGTGAAACCAAATTTGGTTCTATTTATGTCCATATAATGCATGAAGGTCTGTTGCAAACAACAAACCTTGCCTGCATAGACAGACCCTTCTCGCCACACTATGGAGATCTGACTTTAACCCTGCACACTCGTAGCCCTCCATCGAAATCCTTACACAATAATAGCCAGGCAAATAGAACTGTCTACACAGGCAAAAACAATCCCAAATTCATGAAAGCTCTGACATTGTTCCCGTGTTTCAAGAATCAATATGTAAGATATATTTACTGAATTATGTATACCTAGATTGTACCTCCAACAACATATGGGAATTTCACTCCAATGATTGACAATTTGTATGTTCCAGGTGCTGGGAACCATGTGTTGTGCCGGTCTGCACAGGCGCCACCTGATGGTGTGGAAAATCTTTGCTCCCAGATTTGTGTATGAAGGTGCCACATTCCTGTTGTTGGTGCCACTCCTTTTGTTCTCCTGCCTCTTGGTGCTCAGAATTGACAATGCCATAGACACCTGGGTGAAGAAACTGGAGACCAGCTGAAGATGGGGAATTATTTTGTACTTTTCTGCTCTCATCAGCTACCTACATGTTCAGTGGTCGAAGCTTTTTCATCGTTTATTATACCATTCTCTTCATATGTCATGATAAGTCATTCTTAGATACAGGTGGATATTTGGCATCAACAATGGCTGTTGTATTCATGTCTATGGTCACACTGTTATGTGCCATTGTGATGAAAAAAAAAAACCAGTCACATAGGGTTATACTGGAACTCTGGACAGGCAAGGCATTTCATCACAGCAGATTTCAATGCTGCACTTGAATATGATTTTATTTAAATGTATTTTTTTTTTTAATATTTGAATCCCTCATAAAAGCACATTCAATCAAGTTATGATGAGCTGTTGATCAATACAAAAACCACAAAAATTAATTTGACGTAATTCACTTATACCAGGGATATCAGCTGATGAGTACATGTTCACAATACCTGACATTTGTATTAGTTGTGGTGTTGCTTTGGCCTGGATCATTCAACAAAGTAGTACCTGTATGCTCAGACTCAGACTCGACTTTATTCAACCAGTAGAAAATACAGATACAAGTTATACATAGATGTTACTGATGGTCAGGGAGACCCTCACTACGGCAAATATTTACAATGCCAGTCAAACAAAGAAGTGATTTTGAAGTTGTAATTGTGAAGCAGAGTGTAAAATTACTATATATTAACCAAAATTAACAATTATTGGTGCACTCGTGTACAGCTATAACAATTTCGTATAGTACATGTGTCTTGATAATTGTCAAGCATTATTTTTTTTACATAAGTTGCCATGCCACCTAGGCTATGAGTATACATTTTTTCTTTGATAGAGACAGAAGTTTTATTTAATGTGTCAGCCATATCATATTTCAGAGAGTTTTTGTTTGTGGTGGTTCAGATCTGTATCAAACTTGGCAATACATGTTGCTGTTGTCAAACTAGCGAATTGGATTAATTATTTCAGAAGTCACAGGCAAGTTTTCAAAATACGTTCAGAGCTTGACATAAGAAGGAGTCACCGTATGTTTGGAATAAGCGTTCTGGACTCCTTAAATGTTAGCAATTATCCTGGCTTGCCATCATTATACCTGTGTTATGGTAGCTGATTTGCCACTACTCCACGACAACAGGGTCAGATATCTTGGCAGGAAATAAACGCTTTGCCCCTTGAGTTAAGATTGAGTCAACAACTTTCCTGGGCATGGGATGGACATGCCAAGGAAAACTATTGACCTGATGCATGTTATCTTGATAGGTCCCATCTACAATTCTCAGCTTGCTTTTCATTATTGTTGAAATGGATTGATTAAAAACACTGACGCAGATGACATTTGACAACTAGCCACTTTTGCTTGGTTTAAAGGCAAAAGGATTAATTTGCATGTCTTTTGTTGGCTGGTATGTTAGGCGGACACTTACTACCCTGTGGTATAAAACTCTTTAGCAGCCAGAGCATACAGTGTTTGTATCTTCATCCTGTTTTTGGCAATGCAGCTGATGCTTTCATATGGCACTATCTGTGTTGGTGAAGTTGTATGATTTTATACACATTGTGACTATGTGTATTCCTATGAATTTCAGGGGTTATGTTTCATAACAATGTACAGGGATGGGAGTTCCATCTAATAACTATGCCAGGTTTTCTTTTTGTCTGTCTTTCTTTTTTTTTCAAAGCTAAACACTGTCCAGTTGTTAATGACTGATAATGAATTCAGAGAAGAATCCTCATTTTCTTAGGACTGGTACCAGCAGTCAATTGTGTATGCAAACACCAAGCAAACTGATCACCCAGTGTTTAACTGTGTCTAAATATAAAAAAAAAAGACTGGATGATAAGTTTTGCTTGGTGTGAGTTGGACAGAAAGTAAGGGAAAGTTGTTACAATGGTGTAATGTTTCTCTCAAAGATCTTGAATATCTACAGTTTTACTTTTGACAACAGTTGTGACAAATTTTGAATAAGCAAAGTAGAGGAGTCCAGTACCCTTTTATTCTTTGTTTTAAGTTTAATTGCATTAGCTCAGGGGCTAAAATGGCTTATTGAGAGAGCTAGTGTAAGCTATTGTACTGAATAGTCTTTGATCATGGCCCAGCATTGACATGTTTATCCGGGCATTATTATCCAAGACATAAACAAGGGATCCCTTATTCCCCAAATGGCGGCATATTACCCTTTAAGACCTAAAATACCGCCCGAGAAAATTCTAAAGGGTCACAAATCTTTGTTTATTTACATGTAAAATTGGTGAAAATATCGTCTTCTCCCCCTTAATTTCCCTTCTTGTGACCCCCTGAAAAAAAATCCTAATTGAAACACTGCATACAGGGCCCATAATGGAAGCGCCTGATCCTAAACGATGCAGTGGCATGCAACCTGGAATTAACATGTATCTTTTTAGTGGGAAGGATACTGTGTAAACAAATGATTGAAACAGGGTGACTTCCTGAGTTAGACTGTAGGTTGTCCCCTCTGGACATGTATTTATAGCTCTACTGGCCTAAGGTCGCAGAGCTGATGCGACAGCTCATGTCTGTCCATTCTTAAACTTTTGCTTGTTTGCGCTATACCTTCCACAGTTTTCAAGTTAACCCATTATAACTTTCAGGACCTATAGGACATATAAAAGTCTAGGTCTCTTTTTATATTGGTAGTGCCACCTACAGTATTATGTAATATACGGGTCGAAATATGAAAATCTTGTGAATGCTCTAGCATCTTTAATTTATAATGGATCTTTATGAAATGTGGTGGGATTATGGGGGAGGTCAAAATCTAAGTTGCTAATGATACTAGTGGCACCACTTGTAATTTGACAGAAATTATGAGCAAAAATGTGTTTTAAGATCTAAAATTCCATATCTGTTAAAGTGATTGGATCAGACTTGCCAAATTTATAGGATATATAGACCATATCCAATGCTATAATTTTATCTTTAATTTATAATGGATCTTTATGAAATGTGGTGGGATTATGGGGGAGGTCAAAATCTAAGTTGCTAATGATACTAGTGGCACCACTTGTAATTTGACGGAAATTATGAGCAAAAATGTGTTTTAAGATCTAAAATTCCATATCTGTTAAAAGTGATTGGATCAGACTTGCCAAATTTATAGGATATATAGACCATATCCAATGCTATAATTTTATCTTTAATTTATAATGGATCTTCATGAAATGTGGTGGGATTATGGGGGAGGTCAAAATCTAAGTTGCTAATGATACTAGTGGCACCACCTGCAATTTGACGGAAATTATGAGCAAAAATGTGTTTCAAGATCTAAAATTCCATATCTGTTAAAGTGATTGGATCAGACTTGCCAAATTTATAGGATATATAGACCATATCCAATGCTAGAATTTTATATAATATCAGTGACCTCAGTGAGGTCACCATGCCTGTGAAGTTGAAAGATGTGATTTGGTAACAGCAGGGTGTAGCTTGGACATCAATGGCAAAGAGAATTGAGCCTCCACATCAAAATTGCACTTAATTACATAATGCATAAAACTGTACATGGTGCTTACCTTTTGGGTCACCGTGACCTAGTAATTATGGAGTTTGGCCGTTGTCCAAATTTATTGTTTTTCTTCAATAACTCGGAAAGTTATTACCTGATTTGAACAAACAGACCACGTATAGAAGGCTGGATGTGGGGGCGCATATTTTGAACAGTCACAATTTTTTAATCCAAGTTGAAGGTCAAAGTCAAATGGCCAGTTTGAATATGGGGGTCTTCTTGTGACCACTCTGCATCCAACAATTTTTGGTTTGTGTGCTCGATAGCTTTAAAAGATTAAATGTTAGCCCAATACAACTTTCAGGACTTATAGGGTGTATGAAAATCTAGGTTCCTTTCAATATTGGTGGTGCCACCAACAATATTATGTAATACAGGGGTCAAAATGTGAAAATCTTGTGAACACACTAGCCTCTTTAATTTTAGGTGGATCTTCACCAAATTTAGTAGGATTGTAGGGAAGGTCAAAGTCTAAGTTACCAATGATACTAGTGGCGCCACCTATAATTTGACAGAAATCACTAGCTGCAATGTGTTATAAGGTGTAAAATTCCACATTTGAAAGTTAGAGTAATTGGATTAGACTTGCCAATTTTATGGGATATAAACACTAGTTTCAGTTCTAGAATGTTATGTAATATCAGTAATCTTGACCTATTTTTATGAGGTCACCATGCCTGTAAAGCTGAAAAAGTGATTTTGTAGTGACAAGGTGTAGCTTGGTCATCAATGGCAAAAAGAATAAATATTGAGCCTGCAGATCAAAATTACAGTTGATTGTGTAATGCATAAAACTGTACTTGGTGACCTACTTTTTGGGTCACTGTGACCCAGTAATTATGAGTTTGGTGCTTGTCCAAGTTTCTTGTTTTTCTTCAATAATTCGAAAAGTTATTACCTGATTTGAAAGAACAGGCTATACATGTATATGGAAAGCTGGATGTGGGACGTATATTTTGAACATAAAATTTTTTTAATCTGAGTTGAAGGTCAAGGTCAAATGGCCAGTTTGAATATAGGATTTATCTTGTGAATGCTGTGCAACCCACATTTTTTGAGTTAGGTCCATATAACTTTAAGGACTTATAAAGTGTATCAAATCTTTGTTGACATCAATGTTGATGGCACCACCTATGGTATTATGTAATGTTCAGGTCAAAATGTGAAAATCTTGTGACCAGTCCAGCATCCTTAATTTTTCATGGATCTTCATGAAATTTAGTGGGATTATAGAAGAGGTCAGAGTCTCACTTGGTTATGATACTAGTGGTACCACCTTTAATTGGACAGAAATTAAGAGTTAAAATATCTTAAAGATACAAAATTCCATCTCAAAAAATAATTGAATTAGACAAGCCAAATTTATAGAATATATATATATATATATATATATATATATATATATATATATATTGGAAATGTCGAAAAGACAGACAGAGGGACGGACGACACAGGGGACGACAATACCTTGCGGCACTTTGTGTGTGGAGGGTAAAATCATAAGTGTGTGTGTGTGTATGTTTTTTTTTTTTTTTCATTTAATCAGGCATTGCTTTTAATAAGGATCAGGCCAATTTTCTATTAATGGTAATACTGGTAGGATGTAGTTTGAACATCAGTGACAAAGAGAATTGAGCCTGTAAATCCAAATTGCACTTGAGTACAGTGTACATAATACTCTACCTGGTGACCTACATTATTGGTCGCCATGATCCAATGATTGTGTGACCTTGACCTATGTTTCAGGGTCATAAAGCACTTAGAATGGGACATTTAATTAAGATCTTGATAAAGAATAAGGACAATGATACCAAATGTACCACAAATGTGTATCATGTGGAAGTGTGATATTGCATAATATGGCTAACCTCGATTAATTTTTTAAGCTCCTGGATTGAATACATTTCAGAAAGTTATTTTTTGGTGATGGTGGTCAGCAGAGCATTAGGCCCATGGGCCTCTTGTTTCAATTTCATACTGAAAATATTGTTCCAGATACACAATAGACAGGGGTCTCCATTAGAGCAGAGGTATTGTGAATATGAAAATGACTTAAAATATTGAGTTCTGGGAAAATTCTCCATTTAAGTAGGTGTCCCTATTGGCAGATTCCACTGTATAATACAGGTTTAGCAGGTTCAGGTTTAAGTTTGTTAAAGTGACACATGTAGAATAAAGTTGTACATACTGAATCCAGCCCCCATGGATACAGAACGAGTCAAAAGTTTCTTTTCTAAGGGTTGGGTATGCAACCCATGTCAAGGAAAGCTGTTGACTAGAGCCTGCTGTTCCAGTAGTTCTCCCTTCAAATTCTTGCTCAAAACATTTTCAGGAATAAAATTTAGCAGAAACTAGCTGCAGATGTCAGTTAACATAAGAAGTCATGGATTTCAAATTTAACAAAACATGCTCAAAAATAAGCCATACTTTTTTATGTGCCATATTGAAAGTGGCACTTCACATTCTCAAGGGAGCACCCACCATCGTTTGCTGCATTTTAATGGCGTAAAGAGGACAGGGCTATCAAAGGATGGTGCATCAGACATTTAGGTTTTAATTGGTGGGAACAATGCTAAAATGTGCTTGGGAAATACCAGCTTTGTCACACTTATCCCTTATTTGATTAACGAGAAAACATTAAATTTGCTTCCCGCTTTGTACATTAATAAATAGTGGCCCATATTTAGAACTCCAGTAAAAAAAAAGTTTAAAGCAGACCATGATACCAAAGTCTTTTTTTTTTTCTACCCCACAAGGAGACTGGAAAATTTTAGCTGGCAAAAGAAAAATGGATCTGGATCTATAATTTCTAGATCACTGTCATGAGTAAATTTAGTCCTTTTTTCTACTTAGAACACTTTTATTTTTATTTTAGTTTTGGTGGGTGGGTGGCTGGGTAGAGTGTACATTGGGCAGTTTTATACAAAAAGGCCAATATGCTGGCTTTCTTTGTAAATATAGGATGCAAGACAACGCTTAATCAGGAGCAACTTGAAGTTTCTCAAGTCAAAATTACTTCTAGGAAAATGTGCAGTTGCATGTGACTGAAGTGGTATTGAGTTGTATAATTATAGCCAGCTTTGCCAGTCACGAAATATATTGAAGTTGTCGAACAGTTGTTCTTGAGTGAAATGTTCAATTGATTTGTTCAAAAGTTTCATACAGATGCATTGTGTTTATAAAACATTTCATTCATGTGGAAACAATAAAGTTCTTATTTACATTAAAAGTGTTATGGCTTGTGTATACACATCATAGGTTGGAATGTATGTATTTTTAATTACTTTGAATTCATAATTTCACTGTATTTTTACTTTCACTAATGACCATCAAAAGAAAATAATTTCCTGAAATGTATTCCATCTGTGACCTTGAGAAAGTAGGTCAATGCCACCCATATTGTGTACTTTTATACATGATACACATTTGTTTCCAGAATACAATGTATATCATATCCACCAAATTTTATATTTTATTTTGTTTGGTACCTGTACTACATAATCTACCTGGTGGTGCCACCAATTATAATGAAAAGAACATAGATTTTTATTTTTACAATCAATATGATTGTCCAAAAAACTTCAAGAGGCTAACTTAAAAGTTGTAGATGCTATCGTGTTGACAACAAATGTTCATGAATGGACAGACAGACATGAAAGATTGTATAAGCTCAACGACCTATGGTCAGCAAAGCAAAAGGCCCAAAGCAGACATTTGGCCATCAGCTAATTTTGGCCAGTTTAAAAGGTAAAAGGTGAAATTCAAACCAACAGTATGTATAATTGCGTATATGCATGTGTGTAGGTACATACAAGTACACACACACACACACACATATATATATATATACAATAACAAGACAGAAATAACTTGAATTGTGCTCTTTGAATTTTAATTTAATGGCATATTATTTCTAATCATCTTCATTCAAATACTCTTACTATCACAAATTCATGGATTCACTCCATGCTCTGCAATTCCCCCTTCCTGTTCTTCACTCATGGGTCACTACAACTGTGCATCCTTAGCTGAAACCATTCTGAATTCTGATATTATTATCTATGATTTTTTACTTGATTTTGCAGCATGCTTAATTTGTAATGCTCATTTTTAGCCCTTATTCAAGGAATTAAACATTCTCAAAATTAGTGATTTATCACACATGAAAACCCTTAACTTCTGCTACAGATACTAATACACAAATTCCACATTATTTCGAAAGTATGATCAGGATCATTCCCAATACATGTTTATATAATACCTGATGTCCCTCTGTTTCCAGTCTGCAACACTTGAGATTTTGTGTCACCAAAGTCTTAATAATGTAATCTGTTAATAAATTTGTAACTACTTCTATGTGCCTATCTATTATATAGACCTACAGGCTAGTCAAGGTAGTCGCAGTGATAGCAGCTCTTGATCCTTAGCGAGGGTTATTCTGACAGTACATATGCAGTGGTCCCTGTCTTGAAAGGCCACTGCAATGAGATGCCACCTGGCTTGAAAGACCACATTTCACAAGTCCCTGCTACTACCTTTTTCATGATATTCTAGCTCTAATGAGAGACCACTTTTGGGCCTGCCCTTCAGGTGGCCGCTCAAGACAGGGGACCACTCTTTATGTAAATATATTGTATTATTTACTTGTTGCTCACTCTAACAACTTTGTCTTAGCAAAACAGCTCTATGTACAATATATATGTACATGTATTGTCAAATAAAGTTGTCTTGAGTCTTTTGATGCATCTTCATCTAATATCCTGTCTTTAAGACTTGATCATTTGCTGGCATCCAAGTGTCACATTCTTTATCATATACATGTACCTTTGAATTGTGCAAGTTGATAAATAGAAAAAAAAAGTGGATGGCCTGATCCGCAAAAGCTTGCTCTATGTATGGTTTGTCAACTCTTTACATGAATGTCATGTCTGCCATGTTGGAATCGATAAAGTCTTCCAAATTTTGATTTTCAGGGACAATGCAGAATCTTTCTTTGTCTGGATGGTGACACATTGCTTTTCACTGTAAGATTGGTTAAAACTTTCCAGGTACTTTTGTACTTTGGTACAAGACGAAACATTTTTCATATGATCATGGACAATATCCCTGTTAAGCCCTCTGTCACATAATGTGATCTAGGTACCTCTATCCTACCAGGTAGACTGTTAATGTTCCAGGAACAACTGATAAAAGAAAAAAAAACAAGGTAGGTTTGTAAAACATAGATGCCCCGCTACCCTCATTTAATGAGGGTAGCAGGGCACCTATGTTTGATAATAAGTCATTATGTTTGCCATCATTGCCCTGTTGATTGTAATAAATGGGGCACTCAAGACCTTGGGAAGTGAATACAGAAACCAAATACACTACAGTGGCCTTGTGACCTTGAAAATTAGGTCAAGGTTACCCTTCTTTAAAGCTGATCTAGCCCTAGCAGAAGACTATAAACTTCTACAAAATAAAAGCTCTAGCTCAAAGAAATTTACAGTTACTAAGCAGAAACCAAATTCAGTAATGTGGCTCTGTGACCTTCGGTATCGACTCAAGGTCACCAATTTCAAGCTTGACCTAGCTCTTATAGAAAGCTATAATTCTGTGTAATTTGAAAGCCTTAGGTCAAAAATATCTTCAGTAATCATGCAGAAACCAAGTTCACAAATAGGACTCTAGGTGGTGACCTTGGGAATTTGGTCAAAGTCATCCATCTTCTAAGCTGACCAAGTCCTACTTAAGGACTATTACCATGTGCAATATTGAAGTCATAACTTAAATTCTGAGTTATAATTCAGAAACCCAGTTCACTAAAATGGCCTTGTGACCTTTGAATTTAGGTCAAGGTCACCCATCTTCAAACTTAAGCTAGCTTGGATAAGGACTATAATTCTGTGCAATATACAGGTCCTATCATAAAAACTTTTCTAGTTATCATGCGCAAACCAAAACTTATTTTAGTACCTCCGTTACCTTGGAAATAGGGTCAAGGTCAACCAACTTCATACTTTACCTAGCCCTGATATAGGAATATATACCTTGGTGTTATCAAAGTCCTATCTCAAAAACTTCTTGAGTTATGGTGCAGAAACCACAATCTCTACTGACTGACCAACCAACACGCGCAAAGCTATATGCCCACCTTCTTCGAAGGGGGGTATAATTAGACTTCTCGTAGACCACTGCTGTTCCCAGTTAAATATGGAACTTGGCAGGTGGTATAGCAGGAATATTAGGAAAGACGTATAATTGTGTCTCTGGTAAAAGACTGTCATCAAAGCAATAAGTGCTCTCATCAAATCAGGTAATGCTCAGTGCATGAGTTTACACACATGTACAGCTTGGACATGAACAATGTTTTTGTCTGCACACTAAGATTCATTAACATTCATGGGGCCCTATGTAGAAACTCACAAGGACCAGTTATAAATATTCATGGTACTTTATACAGAAGCTCTCCATCTTCATCATAGTATGCTTTGCCTTTCCTATACACTTTGGGCTTATTGCCTGTATTCTCTGGAACACTGATTCTTTCCTCTGATGACTCAACCTTCCCAAACGGTCTCTGATAGCCTGTTTCCATATCATAAAAATACGCCTCCGGTGAATCACTTATCACTTCCCTTCGAGTGTCATATTGCATCTGTGCAAGGATTTCCATCCTCTCTACCGATCTTCTTAAATGTGTGTCTGGGTGTACAAATGAACTAGAATTTACATGCACTTGGTTTCTTGTATTTTTATCCTCCGAACTCATACTGTTCTCTGACTTTGTGTCGATTTTCCCAGTGCCTTCCATTTGGTATTTCTCATAATCATCTATACCTAATTTTATAGTTCTTTTACTCCCACGCAGCCTCCTCAAAGTCCTGACTCTTGGAGCTTTTCTGTCACTTTGATTTCTTGAACTCACATTAATAGACTGATTATCGTCAGTTTGGTCTTCTACAAACCCTCTACCTTCAATTACATGAAGGTCCTCTGCATGAAGTTCCTTTTCCATGTCTGCTTTATTATCCCTCGTCAAGCTACACAATGAGTTGTCTCTTGCATGAGCAACATCTCTTTTTTCTTGGAAAACTCTCATACTCAACCTATCTTCAGTCCATCCACCACTGTGCTCCACACTTGCATCTAACATTGTTCCACTAATCTTTTTCTGGTCTCTTCCAAAACTCACATTTTCTGAATTATCATGCAAAATGTCTACACCCACCTGTGGATACGATGATTCCATGCGTCTTTTATTATTTCGTGTTTTTTGCTTTTCATGTTGTTTTTCGATTCCTGTCTGTCCTGAAAATGCAATGGTTTCAAGAAGTTTTTGAGTATTCTCTTCATCTGTTTCTCCTTTGTGTTCCTCAGGACAATTTGATAACTCTTTGACTTTCAGAGCATCATTATAATCTTTCACGATGGATAAAAACTTTCCAACTTCAGGTTGCTTATCACTTCGTCCTGGATTAAGATACTGTTTTTCAGGCATGGGAAGGCTTTTCATTCCTGATGCATTTATCATTGCTGCCATCTTGCCCTCCCCAAGTAGTTGTTTGTACTTCAACATTATTGGTCCTCCAGCTTTTTTGGAGCCCTCCTTCAAGGCCAACCAATGTTTTTTAACTTTTTCATCATGCGCCTTAACTTCATGTGGGGTTCGGAGATAGTGTTTAGACCTTAGCAGCTTGATAACACCATCTCTACTGATAGGAAAACTCTCGGCAAGCCTGTCTACTGTCCACTCTTCAGGGTGCTCCCTATGGAGGAAGCGAAGCTGCTCCTTTGCATCCCAGGTCAGCAGATTTGTCTCTTGGGGCTTCTTAAAATACTTCCTTTCAATGATTTTGAATTTTAGAGTCTTGGCTCTTTTTTCTTCCTCACTGGAAACAGAAAATTATGAAATCCCTATAAAAGGCAGAATAGTATATCTCAATGAAGTGCCATCATACAGGTATCTTAATATAGTACCATATTAAATGCATATACGTACAGGTACACACGTAACCATTACCCTTGATGAACTACAAGCAGCTTTAAGTCTAAGATGCTGAAGTTGCAGAATGATCCATTTCACAAACACTTAGCACTTTCCAGATCAGTGCTACCAGTGATATACCAGATGACAATATATGAATACTCAAGCTTTATCAACAGTAATGACAGAAACTCAGAAAGGCTGTCATGTTGAACATGATACAGTGTAATTATAGAGACACATATCAATCCTATTCACTTAAGCACACAAATTTTAGAAACTAAAATTATGTTTCCTGTCATTTATCAAATTACCCTTGATGTCTGATTTCACAGAAAGAGGATGTCACCATAGCGAATTGTGTCAGTATGCACAGGGGTCATACAACATGTACAGCTAGGGCAGACCAAAATTCAAGACTTTTTCAAACAATTTCCAAGCTTTTTTTTTTTTTTCAAAAATTCCAAACTCCCATTCCTGTGTTTTTAAGCTACAGGTACATGCTCCCCCAGAAAATTTTGAAAATCAACAAGCAAAATGGTGCATTCTGGTGCACTTTGAGACAAAAATCTTTGTTCTTCCAAGCTATTGTTTTTACTCTCCAATAGCTTGAAAAAAAGAAAAAAAAAAAAAAAGATTTTTGTATCCAAATGCACCACTTTGATTTTAATTTTCAGTTTATTTTCACTTTTGTTGTAATGTAGGTAAAAGTTAAATAAATCAAGATATTATTATAAGTGGCAAAATCAGCATGTATTTCAAATACATTATGGCCTTTCTTATTCATTATGGAATTTGTAAATTCCGGGACAATTTGAACCAAACCAGAACAGGTGGGACAGGGGTCTCAATTCCAGGACTGTCCCGGATGATCCAGGACGGTTGGCAGCCCTGCATTTACTCCACTCTCCAGTTGTGCCTTTTTTTTCTCTCTTTTAAATCTTTAGCCTACTGACTGTACATCTCTGAACCAGTCCGTGCTAACCCTTCACTGCTCAAATCAGTGCCAGGGTGTAAGAGATCAAGTGCTTCAATCATGGTAATGTTTCCACTTAAAGTAACATATGTAGAAAACATTCTTCCTGAGAATGGTTGATACAACCTATCAAGATGGCAGACCCTAGCTTAATAGCTTTCCTTGGCACTTGTTGGATGCATAGTGCCCAGCCTGCAACAAGGGCAGCTATTGACTGAGTCTTATGTTGACCATGAAAGGGGTGAAGAAATAACCTATTGCTGAGTTTACCTAGAATGTCATAAAAAAGTCTTTGCACTCATCAAACTTGTTAAAATCCTCCCAAAATAAACCAAAGTTTATGGTTCACAAACCTGACAATTTCCTTAAGAAGATTCCTGTCCAGGCTACCAAGCCAATCTTGGACTTGTCCCAGATTCTCCTCTTCCTGGAACCAGTCTCCTTTCTTGAACTTGTCCTCTTTTTCATCCCATATGTCACTTTTTCCTAAACATATGACATAGAACTACTCAAAACTTGTACATTGGGGGGGGGGGGGGGGGGGGGAGAGGGACACTTGATCTGTAAACTACAAAATTTCAGACATTCAGGTCCTAATATTGTAATTTGCTTTACTTGATAGGTAGTTCCTTTCTGTCCTTATCAAGCTGGGATTGGAACTTCAGTATGCATGTCTTGATTTTTTTTTCTGAAACAACAATTCTACATGTAAAGTCTCTGAATTTGGAAGAATACAGTATGCTCCAAGTTAGTCCTAATCCAAGATTGACAAAATTTGTTTGATGTTGGCCACACAACATGCTACGTCAAAACACAAAATACATGTATGTGTTGAGTTGTGACAGTGACCTTTTGCTGAGATTCAAAGGCTATTAACCTGGCAGTGGCTTTCTGTAGGATGCTGTGGAAGTAAAAATTCCACAAGAACGCAGCGATCTGCTACACAGTCTGGACAGCAACATGGTTCACACCTGGTCAAGTCACTGGTCTCTGTGGCCCATGTGTGTATGACACCTGATAGGAAATCTGCAATACTGAAAAAACAAAACAAAAAAACTTCATAATTTGTAAATGTCTCTCTTAGATGTACATGAACATGTGTGTTGTATTCAAGTTGTACCTTGGTGTAACACATACAAAATTGCATTTACTTTTCAGCAGGCAGGGTGTTTACCAACAAGATATTTTATCAAAGTTTGCACTGTTTTGTTCTTATAAATTGTTCTGTTTCAGCTTTATGTAGTTGATTGGGAAGAAAATTTTGCCATGCAAATTATGTGTGGGTGCCAATCCAGACATATTGTTTTTCCTCACGTTCCATGGCACCCAAATTTGTCCGGACTTTTTCTCAGACACTATTATTCCCAAAACCACCAAACTTGCCATGGTGACTGACCTACCAATGAAATTTTGCCATTTGGTTTGAAACAGTCATGATCTTTAAAACTATGCAAATGAAGGGCAATTAAAATTTTAAAAGCTCCATATCTTCCAAACTATTGCAGATAGACACAAAGTTTTAACTTACACATGTAGGTTTGAGACATCTGACAAATCCAATAGCATGCAAATAAAAGTTGGCAAATTTCAATGTATGCTAAATTCACTGAATTACCCAACAATACACAAGTATCCAGGGCTTCTACTGTTGCATAGACCTTCATGGTGCTGGGCAACCATTTTGCATTCATAATAAATGAGCTTGAACCTGTTTCATAGGCAGCCTTCTAGCCATGCATGCTAGGCAAGTGTCTGATTTGGAAGGTTTCGGTTGGGTCTTGCAGCAAATGGGGGGGGGGGGGGGGGCAGGGACTTCCAACAACTGTGTAATGAGGTTCTCAATAAAATACAGAGAATCTTTTTCTGTTCATGCAGGAACAGATCTACTCCATGCTGCCATATGTACCAGGCAGGCTATAGATCCCACTAGTGCTGGACAGAGCAGTCAGTGCACTATGACTGAGACTGGTTCCTAGCTGGTCTGTTTTTGCCTGAGGCTATGTCAGTATGCTGAGCTTATCAGTCCCAAGGGAACCAGGGCTCTGGACTTCTAGGCAGAACAAGCCTGAGTGTACCCTCTGTTAAAAATAGACTATTTGGCCAGACCCATCAAAGTGTGGTTTTCCAGTCCTCAATGATTGTTTTCACAGCTTTGTGAATTTTGAAACATTGTGTCCATTTGTGTCATCTCAGTGGATACTTTCAGGTCTTTGTTTTCTTGTAACCAGTGAGATAAAGCCTGTTCTTCACAGCAAATACTCAGACAGTATAGTGCTTGTCTCGGTTCACAGGCATATGCACATGTACATGTAGTTTCTTGACAGCTTCTGTTAAAATTTGTTTATGTAATAAAGGAAGAAAGACAGTTTTGTATTGCATGTTTACCCCTCCCCTTGAATTATAATATGTATACACTGTACATGTATACGTGCATGTATGAATAATGTACATGCACATGCACACATACTCATCCATACTGCCCAGAAGGGCTGACCCTCTCAGGAGTGGGCACTTCTCTCTGGTCCCAGCGGTGACTTTTCTCTGGTCCCAAGGGTGCCCACTGTAGAGAGGTTTCACTGTATAAGTAAACACTGGAATTGTGAATTTCTTTCTTTCTTCTTCACGAGCAAGTTGGTCTGGAGATTTTCTCAAGCACCATGTACATGGCATGTGACTTTTGCCACTTTTCACAAATGGTAAAAAAATTAAATGTTTAATGCAAGCAGGTATTTGAGTAAGATGATCAAGTTGTGTTTTGGTGGTTGTGTACACAAATGTGCGTTGGGGGTAACTGAATGGCTAAAATACATTAAATAGTGTTTACCTCATTATATAGCTTGCACATGTTTGCACTTTTGGATCACTAACCAATATCAGACTTATGAATTCATAGTACCTGCTTCTACTGCCAGGATTGCACAGCATGTTCCATGGTACTTTGTGGGGATTAGGACACTTGCTGGAGTGGCTACAACACAGCAATGCAAAGCGAATGGGTTGAGAGCTGACACAAGAAAACATTGCAATTTATCCAGTTGTTGGAAGGTGCCAGGCTGTTGTGCTGACACAAGGAAATTTAAAAACATGGAAAAATACCCATAGATGGAAGGGGTAACTTTTCATAGTTTTCCCCACAAGAGAGACAAACAGCGAAGGGAAGAGTGTACAACACAAAATCACACCACTGTTTCCACTTATGCTGAACTGCATCTGAACCTGGTAGTACCATAGTGTATTTTTACGCAGTTGGACAAGTCCACTCTCATCTGTATACACAATATTTCTGTTGCACTTCTTTTCCTTTTTTTTTTTTCAACACACAGATGTTGAACTAGTTCTGCGAACAGGTTAGGGTGACCTACAGTGTACCTGGGCAACAAGAGCTAAGCATAACTAAGTGATCAGTCACGCATGTGATCATCATGCCTTGGACCAGGAAAGTTTGAACTACATTCTGTATGTTTGGTATTCATGGCAAATATGATGCATGTTGTACTTAAGCTCTGCCTGGGAGCAGCAGCAAGTAGCAGGGCATGACATCAATCTAAGAATTTTTGTTACTTGTCCCACAGTACTTTTTGTCTAAGATTTGGAAAAAATTTTACCTGTTCTGGACAATTGGCTTGCCTTCAGGTCAAGCCCTGTGTGCTCTATCCTGTACAAGTCACACTTATAAAATACATGTACTCAATCCTTGGAGCCAAAGTCTCTCATTTGATCAGGTGAAGTAAATGACAAAGATAAACAGTATTCAATTACACCCTCAATGTATTTCCAATAGGACCTGTTTTACCAATTTTAGTGTATTGGTCTGAACCCTGGATCAAAATAAGCTGTCTGAGAAATAAAGTCCTTATTCTGAGGGCTATTTGTACAATGATGGGGGGGGGGGGGGGGCATGGAAGATTCCCTCCATCTTCTCAACTCATATGGCACTGATCTGAGTTCCATCATCAAGGAGTAGCGATTCAAGCATTGACATAAGTTCTTTTTGCCTGCACAGCAGCTGTCACAGGCTTTGTTATATGGTTGTCCCTTTCTCGGGAACAACAACATATAGAAACCGCCCAGCTGGCAGAAAAAATGTGTACCTGCACTTCCTTTGATTAATACAATCCTAAATCTTTACTACTTTCATGATTTCACATAATTATATTGCTGTAAGCAACTGCCATGTAAGTTCATTTCTTTTCATTCCATATATCATTTTACTCATGATTTCATTCTGGTCAATTACATATTCATTGACTATTGATTTATTATTTTTGGGGAATAAAATTCTGCCCTTTGTTCAGGTGCTACTTATGAATGACTTTTATTGTTTGCCCTTTTTATTCAATTCCAGAACAAATTCAGTTTCTGCTGCTGGGAACACCTTTTATTAAGCAATTGGACACAACTCAATCAAAATGCCCTCCGACCAATTGTCATTTCGATCTGCCCTAATCCCAGTTCAGCCAATAGTACTTTCTGTGTAAAGTACATTCTGACTAATGTGTATTCAACCTGAAGTCAGTTTGGCATAATTTATAACATTCTGCCTTATTACTTTCGATCAACTCTTGTGCACAAAAAAAGAACTGTTTATTGAACACATACAGGAGGTTACATAAACCAGTGAAAGGTAAATTTTGGGATGGGCTGTAAAGGGGTGTGGACTAGGATGTTGTTCCAAGGGACAGCAGGTGTTAATGTAGAGAAGAGGTAACAAAGATGAGCAAATGGAAGCAATGGGAAGTATACAGTCTGTGATGAAGGTGGAGATTATCTCCAGACAAAAGAAGCCTTGATGACTGTGTTCAGAGTGTACATCTGGGGATGTACACTCCGAACACAGTCATCAAGGCTTCTATGTTTAGAGTCATGTACGGAACTGATTGAGGGGAAGAAAAAGGTATTTGTAGCCCTCTTGAGGGTTCCCATGATCACAAGTGTATGTAGTGTAGACTAGAGTGTAGTATTGGGTCCGCAACTGAAAGTCGACAGACAGGAAGTCGCAACAATCTAAAGTCAATGAGGGCAAAATGTTGAAAAGACACAAGGTTGAAATGACAATAAGTCGAAATGCCTAAAAGTCAACCACATGTGGACAATTATGTTGATGCAGTGTCTATGACATACAGCACAATATACATATATATATATATATATATATATATATATATATATATATATATATATATATGTTTATAAATTTATCTACATTAAATGCGTAGATAACACAAAATGATGCACCTGGACATCCACAAGATCGGGAGTGTAATGGCATGCTGCATAGTCATGATAGTGACAGGTACCACAATGTTTTGGTTGGTGGTGGCATGGCTTTTGCATCTGCAGTCATCGCATTGCCAGTAGCTTCTTGAACCTCTGGTTCGCTCCATCAATAGGAATTGCCACCCATGGGCAATTTGTTTCCCTTCTGCCACATGAAAAAAGTTGCAGAGTGATTCCATCTGATTCGGCTATATTGTAAACATACCAGAACATAAAATGCAGGAAGCCGCTGGAAGCAAACAACTTTTTTGTGCTTTACTGATAGTGTGAAAGACTTCAGAGTCAACCTTTTGTAGTTTCAACATTTTAATTCAACTTTTGGCCTTTTTTTTCACTGCACTTCATGCAGCCTTGCCTTCATTTTGTGTTTTTCACAACTTTTTGTCCTGTCAACCCATTGTCCAGACAACATTTTGTCCAGTTGAGTTTTTTTGTTTTTTTTTTAACTCTTTGTTGTGCACTGTGTGGTATTGGTAATCAGCGATGAGAATGGTTACAGTGCATTTTGGCTTCCCCAAAGAACAAACTGGCAACCTAATTATTAAGTTGCCAGTTGAAAGGTCAACTTTTGTATGCAATATGGGGGACAAAGGGCATTAAAGAAAAGAAAAGAAAACTTTGAACATTCCTTTTTTCTGTTTAAAGGAAGGCCCTCATGAATCTGAAATTCTAGCTTATTAACATCGTCACCCTAATTACCGGATATGTGTTGAAGTATCAGGACATTTTTTGCATGTTTTGTTCATATTCTTTTTTTAGGAAGATAAAACTTCAAATTTATTTACATTCTATTAGCAAGGTGTCTACCACTAGATGAAACCTGTTACCATGCAAAGATCCCAGCCAATAGTAGGAATGTTGCACATGACATGTTATGTATGTGCCATTGAGGTTTATGGAACACCCATGGTAACTACCAATGAATAATGAACAGTATGGGTAGGGCTAACGCAACGATACGACAATAATTCAATGCGATTTTTAAAACTTAAGTGGTCACCTGTATCCCCTGGCCTTGCTAGACTGCAGCAGACAAGTAGAGCGCCAAAGTTACAGACAAGTGTTTTTATTTAGGGCACAGGCGTATGAAAATATTCCGAGTGCGAGAGCACCGATGCTGCTTGTGTAGTAATACCACAAGGCCAGTATCCCACGACCAACGTTACACATACCACTCCGTATACATGTGAATAAAGTACATATATTCTTCACTTGAATATGGTAAACCCATACATGTATGTGTTCCTTATCTGTTATTCCCCGTGTTGAATAAAGTTTCAGTGCGTTTCCAAGCGTACGGTGCACAACACACTTACATTACGGTCGCCGACGCCCTGTTTTGTCCAGATACTTTCGTTATTTGTCTTCCGGCTTGCATGACCGGATACAGTGAAAATGGCAACGTAATAGCTGGTGTGCCAATGCAACTGCACTTCGCTCATCATGGGTACCCAGTGGTGGCTTCACAAAGTTGTTCAGGTTGGTTATCAGGTGGAACGCCTTTATTGCGGTTGCATCGGCCCACCAGCTATTACGTTGCCATTTGCACTCTTCCCGGTCATGTAAACCGGAAGATAAATAACGAAAGTATCTGGACAAAACAGGGCGTCAGCGACCGTAATGTAAGTGTGTTGTGCACCGTACGCTTGGAAACGTACTGAAACTTTATTCAACATGGGGAATAACAGATAAGGAACACATACATGTATGGTTTTACCACATTCAAGTGAGGAATATGTACTTTATTCACATGTATACGGAGTGGTATGTGTAACGTTGGTCGTGGGATACTGGCCTTGTGGTATTACTACACAAGCAGCATCGGTGCTCTCGCACTCGGAATATTTTCATACGCCTGTGATTTAGGGGTTATTTAGTGCCCATGAAGCACTCATTATCGCTCACATTGGACGTCATGAGTCCTATTCACGATAATTTATAACATGTTTACCGTTTTGAAAACGTATCAATTCGAGGAGTATACTTACTGGATTAAATCAGAAATAATTTCACTGCAAAATCACCTATCAATTTGACTGACAAACGTTATTATTGCTTCCACGTTTTTGGAAACCACAAACTTTGTCGCCATCGTGAAACAGATCTCGTTTTGGATCACATGACTATTTCCTGCACTCTTTTCCATAGCAAGTTAGCAATCATTTTATGGGTTACAAAGAAAATTCGTGACAGTTTGTAATTTTTAATTGATTTTGGCAGAAAATTATGAAGTGGTGGTGAGCGATGGAGGATGGTGGAGGATGTGCGTGGAGGGAAAGGACGCTCCTTCCCGCGAGATTTCCCCTGCAAATCTCGTTATTCCCTTCCTGTTATCATTCTCAGACAAACATGGAGTGGAGATGACACTCAGATGAGTTATAAGTTTTCTGTGTAAAGTTGACGCATATTTCAGCTCTTGGAATGGAGGGCCAAAAACCCAGCTCAAATTCAGGATTTCAAATACCTGATTATGTGTTGGACGACTTGTGCAGGTAAATATTGAGGAGTCTGACACTTAAATTTTGATACAAAACAAATCTTGATACAAGTTCTTGCTTTCAGCTTTGTCTTGTCAACTCTTGATTAATTTGGATGGTTGATTTTTCTCTGTTCAAAATGATAATAAAAATCCTGCATTGATAAAATGAATTAGTGATAGCACCGAAAAGTTTTCTTTTTCAACTTAATTAATTTCATGGTTGTCGAGAAATAATTAACTTATCTTTAAAAATAAATGATGAAAATAGATTAATTAACTTATAAGCACAAAGTTATAACTTGAACAAAATGCAGGTACCAAACTAGATCTTCACATTCAAATGACATCAAATAGGCAACTTTATAATGAACATAAATAAAAATCTTGAGCAAACAAACCCAAATGAGTATTACGAGTAGTTTGCACTTGGAATCAGTATAAATTGTGAAATGATTAATTTACAATCAATGATTTTATGAACTCCTGTGCCCCGCTATGTGATAGAAAAGACCCATGTTATGTAACAATAACTAGTGATGAATAATACAATACTTTTATTTACTGTCAGTTTGCAAATACAGACATTAGCCGAAGGCTAGTATCACTGACAGGTGTAAAAATTAAAATAATTGACACTAAAACTAAAAGAGTAAAAGTAGAGTTAGATATATGACTAGAAGAATAAAATTAAAAAGTAGGAAAACCTTAACAAAAAGACCGAGATGTGTATTAGAGGTTTGCTGCGATCAAAAACAAAGTCTGCTGCAAAAAAGGTCATAATCTGCAAGTGTCATGTAAGTGTGCTCTGTGTACATCATGTTTACATGCACAGTGCACTTTTATCTTCCCAGGTGTTTATTAAATGATTGAATTCCTGAAGGGTTTTTGCTGCTTTAAAATCTGGTAATTTATTCCACAAATTTACCCCTTGACAGGGTTTCTGCCAGAGTGAAATTTTAGGGTACTCAAATTTTCATATTCTCAAGTAAAAAATTCTAATAATGAAGCCTTTATGGGGTATTTCTGGGTAATATATGCTAAAATCATTCTTTTCTGCTAAAATCTTAGGGTAAGCAAAAGTACCCTTGAGATTTTTTAGGGTATGCTATTTTACCCTTTTTACCCTCTAGCAGAAACCCTTCTTGAGCTGATAATGAATTAATCCCGTAGCTCTTGGTATTGCTCTGAGATAAACAAAGTTGGTTTTTGCATCTTAAATTATAATTACCCTCTTCCTTTTGCTTGAAGAGATCACACATAAAAGGTGGGGAGATACGATGAATTGACTTGTAAACTTCTAACCCAATGGCTCTTTTTCTTGCTAATGCCAAAGTTTGTTAATTGCTTTTTTCAATAGAGCAGCGTAGTCTGATGTGAAATCGTTGTACACAAACTTTAAAGCCGTATACTGAATCTGTTCCATTTTCTTTCTGCATGTGGACTATAATTCAGAATATATACAAGCATAAGAAAGGTCAAGAGAATTTTGTTTACAACTCCAGAAGATTCATGAATTAAATTTGATTTTAAGTAGAATATAGAAAATGATTCAAGGTTCGGAGGCAATCTCTGCAACCACTTTTTTGGTGTGAGAAGCTGTGCAGGATTATGGGACTACCCATATGATCCTTTGGTAAATAGTAAGTAGGTATAACCAATAGATGCATTTCTTTCAGTGAAAGGGTAGTTTGTCCCTTGGACAGTCTACCAGTGCATATCATTTTAGCTCAGAGTATCAGCAGCAGCAAGTTGTACAGTTGTACATCAACACCAGCATTTTGCATGGAGGGCAGGGGAGTAGTGTTATAACAGCATGTATTCGTAAGTTCCACTCGGCCAAGATGCATTTTTCTGCAAATGGTTGAATTGTGCAGTCAGCAGTAAATTACCTTATGAAAATAAGTGCGCTTTTTGGATGGGTGGTTGTTCAGGAAACTTTATCTGTCCAGTGCTAAAAAGTGAATGAGTACCAATAATAAAAAGTGAGCATGGATTTTCTTTGCTGTGAAAAGTCTGCAGTGTAAGTGCTGTTCATATTTTGATGAAACAATGTCTTACTCAATGCATTCAGTAACTTTGGTGGGATTTTAAGACACTTATAAATGGAAACATAAATATTTTAAGATTCCAGTTAACCAGAAATACTGCTTTGAAGCATGTGCATCTAGGTATTGTATTATTCTATCTATTCACAATTGACACAACTATGTATGTAGACACCACTTGTTACAGTTTCACATGTGGAAAATGTTCTTGAAAAGTAAATATTGTAAGAAAAAAAATGTAAAAAACCTGACCACAACAAAATTTGTATTTGTCTCAATACATTTTGTGATCAAAATACACACCAAAATAGAAGCATCTAGAGTTTGTCTCAAAACCTTTTTTTTCTCTACAGCTCAGTGGTCAGTTCTTTGTGAGAGCTTATCAGATAAACAAGTATAAACCCAACATTTTATGTGCAGAGCTGTAAGCTGATCCACTCATGGTTGTGTACATGTTTGATTCATATTTACAGTCGGTTCATCATCAACATTCCGGAAGAGGAGCGTCAAGATTTGATCCGTGTTTTCTTCCAAATAGAATTGGCACATTGGTTTTATCTTGATTTCTACTGCCAGGAAAATCCCGAGTTCAGAGCCTGTCGCATCAAGGACTTCTCATCTCAAAATATCCTTTGATAGCTATGTGGTATAGCAATTGAGTATTACATGTTTGTTGTCTTCCAAGGGGAAGAGTGATTATCAGTGTCCACTGGCTATTTATCTGTTTGAAGCAAAACTTGTATACGGTGGCATGTAGATTTTGAAAATTTATCTTGTGCCGACCAGATCATGCTGATACAACATGAAAAAAAGCTGCCATAAACATGGTAACATTGCTTGATCCTCATGTTGTCGTGCACAATAAATTACATGTTCCCCCCCCCCCGAGGATGTCCATTCAGGAATATATGACTTATTTTATTTTATGAATTATTTTCTCTGTATGTATAGTGAATCTAATTAAGGATTAATTTGGAAAAATAAAATTTGGGAGTATCTGTTTTGGAGTCAAATTGTGAAACTAGAAAAGAAGATTTACTTCACACTAAATCTGTCTGTATGCCTACAAGGGAAAGCCTTGTACATTCAAATTTTGATCGGAAAAAGTACATGACAGAAAATATGATATTTAAGAGGAAAAAAATATTCCAAATAAGGCTCTTGGCATAAAAAAAAAATGGGAAAAAGAAAATGTCAGACAGAAAGAAGGAATTTTGGATAAAGCATGTCAAATGTCAGGAAACAAACAAACAAAATAATTCCTGTACATGGTACATTGTTCCCAAGTTTTAAGTCAATCTGGATGACAGTTTTGGAGAAGAAGTCCAAAATGTGAATTGGCATTAGAATGCCCATTGACTTACATTGTAGTCAATGGGAAAGGTGCAATTACCGATCAGTACCTAAATTGAAAAAAAAAAAAAAATGAAAATCAGGAATCCACAGCATTGCCACCTGGTGAACAACTATGTTGACCCTTCTACAGGGAACATATCCACCAAGTTTCAGCTTATTCTGAGTTATGGTTCTGGAGAAGTCAAAAATAGCATTAATACACAAAAACTTCAAAAAAAATTAGACAAAAATAGCAGCACCACCTGTTGAAGAAATTAAGAACTAGGAGTTCCTAGGAGTGTTACTGTGTGATATCCAAGCAATTGGGTGAGTTGTTTCGGAGAAGAATTCTTAAGGTTTGTCCCAAAAAAGCCCCCCCCCCCCAAAAAAAAAAAATCACTGGAGCATGACCATTTGAACAAACTTGGTAGAGGCCCACCGAAGTCACATCCCCACCTAGTTTGAAGTGAATCTGGCTGACGGTTTTGGTGAAGAAGCCAAAAATATGAATTGTGGACAGATGACAGATGAGGGACGACAGACCCTCACAAAAGCTCAACCGCTGACAAATCAGCTGAGTTTAAAAGTGGAATTTTAAAAAAGGTAACTTGTTTGGTACCAGTCCTGATTTTCCTGTGCATGTATTTATCTCTGTTTGAAGCAAAAAATTGTATGTGTATTCATGTTCTTCCATAGTTTTTAGCTCAGCTGTCGTAATGTAGCAGAGCTTATAAATGCGACCGCTCATGTCTGTCCCTCTGTCTGCAACTTTTGCTCCTTAGGGCTATACATGTACTGTCCACAGTTTTCAAGTTAGCCTAATAAAACTTTCAGGACTTAATGGTGTATGAAAATCTAGGTCCCTTTCAAAATTGGTGGCGCCAACTGCAATATTATGCAATATAGGGGTCAAAATGTAAAAATTTATGAACACTGTATCATCTTTAATTTTTGACAGATCCTCACAGAATGTGGTGGGATTGTGGGGGAGGTCAAAGTCTAAGTTCATAGTGATACTAGTGGTGTCACGTATAATTTGACAGAAATTATGAGCCAAACTGTGTTTTAAGATATAAAATTCTGTACCTGGAAAAGTAATTAGATTAGACTTGATTTTATCTTGATTTTATTTTTTGCCAAATGTATAGGATATATAGACCATGTCCAATGCTAGAATGTTATGTAGTATCAGTGATCCTGACCTATTTTTGTGAGGTCACCATGCCTGTAAAGTTGAAAGAGGTGATTTTGTAGTAGCAGGGTGTCATTTTTAAAAGCATCTAGAACTCCTTGTCTCTTTATTTACCCATCATTATGTTATTTTTCCCTGTATATGTTAGCAGAACACCAGACCCATGGGCCTCTTGTTTGAAAGTTTTCATTAAAGTGCACATTCCCGCATGCTCATCCTGAAGTCATTGGTTTTCGCATTGCATGACTGGGAATGTTGAGCACTGCATCATTTGCCAGAAAATGCCAAAACCTGTGGCCAAGGCCTTTCCTGCATGGCACGGACTATCAAACTTAAAAACTCTCCATTCATTTATTTGGTCCTGAATGACAAGGTCTTTTATGGCAGGTAACAGCAATATGAATTGTTGGGCAGACAAAAAGATGATCTTCATTTTAGTACATGTATGTGCATGTGCAGTGAAACACCCTGATTTCCTGTCAGCCAAAAAAAAAAAAAAAGAGAAAAACATCATTTCTGACATTCCATGTTGCCATACTGTATATTGGCCAGTTTTTAACATACTTTTACCACAATTTCTTTTACAAAAGGCTACCTGCATTGAGAGTCCACTTTCAGACAAGGCTTTCATACAATTCTTTGGAGTTGTTGGTTGCACAAAAGTTGTGTGAAGTCATGGTTTACTGTGCTGCATTTGACAGCTTTTAGAATGTGAGTGATGTCCTTGACAGAAGCAGTCTTTAGACATTGCCCGACACTAGTAGCACATTCCAATAATGTGGAGGCAATTCTGGATTCATGGCGCGAATACAAGATGGCTGTTCCTACCTATGGAGCCATTCTGCTGGATTCCACATTACAAAATGTAAGTTCATTTATATCCAACTCGTTGTAAATACAATGTACTTTGTTCTACAAAGGTAAAATGTATTCAAGACAAAGGTTAAAATATAAACGTATGTTCATGAAAAACGCTCAACGTATGTTCATGAAAAAGGCTATCATAAAAAGGAAAAAAAAAAATTATATTTGTCATATCTCCATCACCCTTAAAACCTAGGTATCAAGCCAGAAGTAATTATAACTATTGTAACTGTTACCTTTAATGCGCCGTTTATTACCTTTGTAACAGTTTGTTGCATGACTGTTGCTTTTTAGCTCTGCTGACCTTTCTCCAGGTCCTGGAGGGAATGCATTTTAAGAAAGGAATTTTTGTGATGGTCATGCTATTATATGTCAGCAGAGCATTAGGCCCATGAGCCTCTTGTTCTTGTGTCCAGGTTATTCCACATATCATTGTCTTGTGCTCATACAGTCCTAGTTCCTTGGTTGGTTTTAAATTTTGGACAATATAGGCATGAAGAATTACTGGGGCATGTATTGTCCTAGGCTTGTTGAAGTCCTTTCAGGTTGTTTTGTCCCACATTGGCAGTAAAAATCAAGTATGATGATTTTGTGTGCACCCAAAGTACAGAGTTACTTAAATTGAGCGAACAGACAGAGCGTGGGAGGGAAGGACTTGGCACAGACTGATATCTGCAGTTGATAGCCACTTGAGATTGTAAGTGCATGCATCTTAGTGGAAAAGGGGAAGTCCCATCTAGCTTCATTTGTCTCTGGTGGCGACCATTACATGAATGACATCACAATCAAGAGAAATCCCTGTACTGGCCCATTAATAGCACAGAGCAAATTTTTTCATCAACAAAAGGCATTGTATGTCTATATCAGTCTGAACCAAATCCCTCGCTCCCATGCTCCATCTGTTTGCTAAATTAACTCTGCACCTTTGGCACATGCAAAATAATTGTCACACTTAATTTTTCACTGTCAATGTGGGACAAAACAACCTGAGGCAAGGACTTTTTCCAGCCTGGTATTGTCCCAAATAGTGTTATATAGCTAAGTGTACTTATAAATTGAGATGCTAGATTGCTCAGGCAATTTCAATGAGCAGGCATTTAATATACTGGATCTGCTCATCCAAGGGTAGCAAACCAAATTTGTCAAGAAGTCTCCACAGTTAAATTCCTCAACATTTCTTGATGTCAGGGATTCAGTGTCCCACTATTTTCATGATTCCATGAATCTGTTGGTACAACCATAATCAATGATGTGTTGAACTATACCAGTATAAAATTGGAACTTTTTAAAAATGTATTGTGTTGAACAGTAGGGTTGTAGTATTGAACCTTGCAGATATGAGCAATGTTTGTCTCCCAATATAAAAGTACATCAATGTGTTACCATAGGAACTTGTGGCTTTGTAATGAATCAAGTGGGTGGTCCGACAGAGTAATTCTAGAAGTGTCATCTAATGACTGTCTCGTATCTCTTCATACCATAAAGATCAAGTGTCTAGACACTCACACAATGATCCACAAAGTTAAAAGTCTGCCAAAGAGAAATCACAGTGGCTCTTTATATTTTACCTTGATTAATACATATTAACAGTGAAATAATATCCAATGTTTTCACTTGCACTCCCTGAACACCAATGTTATATGGCTATGTGATCATCTTCCTCGTTTTACATAGTTCCTATGCAAATTAGCCATGTGTTGTTAGGGTAACAACCAAGACGTTGACTTGAATAAAACATGGTTTGAAATAACATTTTTTGTGCATTATTTCACTGTAAAATATGGGATAAATACAAACCTCTGGCTTGGTGATGTACCGCACTCCAAAGAACACACGTGTCTGTTCTGTGGGCCCAGATACTGACACTCGCTATAGTTTGTCTATTTACAAGAATGGGTTTGCAGATAGAAGATTTCTGAAAGCAGAGACTGCTGATGCAGAAGTTGGCATGTTGTCAGATAATTGTAACTGGTTACTTTTGCAGCTGAGTAAACAATTTATTTGAAAACTGTGAAGTATTCTGCGAGGTCTGTTGGAGCCAATAGGCATGCTGGCAACAAACTGGTTAAATGTGCACATGTAGAAAAAAAGAAGTAGTTAAAAGAGAACAAGGGAGTCACAGTTGCAGTTGTCTGTGGATTCAGCTGATCACCCAATACAATGTTCCATCCAGCTTTAAAGACCACCCTGGTGCGAGACCACCTGCCTTGAAAGATCACATGTCCAGAAACTTTGCCAGGTACATTACATGTTGAATACACCTCTGATGAGAGATCTGTTTCAAAGCACCACACATGGGTAGTCTTTGAAGGCAGGGACTACTTCACACAAAACTCTTGCGGATTAGAGTTGTGAATTTCCACATGATCATGCTTAAATCAGCTTTGAGCGAAGCAGTTACTTTTGAAGCTGTTGGTCAAAACAAAATTTACATCAGCATTTCAGCTAAGCTCCTAGATTTCCCATGTAAAGCCTGGTATTTCAACAAAATACAGTGGTTTTACAGTTACAGTAGTCCCTGCTTTGAAAGACCGCCTGTAGTGCCACCCAAAAGGTGGTCTCATAAAGCGGGTGGTCCGTCAAAGGAGGTATAAATAACATGAAAAGTACTACAGAAATACCTGACAACTGTGGTCTCTCAAAGGAGGTGGTCTCCCAAAAGAGTGGTCTTTCAAAGGAGGGACTACTATATAAGCTTGTAAACAGTGATGGGACTGCACAGCCCTGGCTTTAAATTAAAGGGCCATCTGCAGGACAGATGCAAGATATTCTTGGTTCTTGTTCATCCCAATTGTTGATAAAGATGATTATGTCAGCAAGCATGGGCTGGAGGGATGAATAAGAGAACAATAATAAATTAACATACGATCAAAAGTCGATATAATGGACTTGAAGGGAGACAAGCAAAAAGTCTGTTATATTGATTGTCTGGTAAGTTGATCCTTAGTGAGTAGTGTTTCGAGTTTTGGGAGAAATAATAGAAGTCTGTTGAATTGAAATGTCCACTAAATTGGTGTCTGTGAAATCAACTTTCTACTGTATTTGAAGCATTGTTAAATCAGATTGGGGGTTTTAGATGAGGCTCTAATGTTTCATGAACACTTTCCATCAACAGAAGCCACTGAAACCCCTGCATGCTGGGGCCAAACCACAGGACCAGGCAGTGCAGTTTCATTGTAGAAATGCTCAGTCAGTTAGTGATAAAATGTCACTTTTATGGCTGTAGGTGGAAAACATCAGAGAAATCTTCCAGATTTACCACATGCAGGTGCAAAAAACATGCCCGCTTATTCACAAATTGCCAAAATGTTGCAAAAACAAATGTGCAAGCCAGGTCGCATGGAGAGAGATGTGTATTATAAATCATTAAAAATATTTGACATCAATGTGATGAACACATATCACTTGAAGGCCTGAACTGCAGTATCAATGAGGGTCAACAGTTCTCACAAATTCACCAGCAATTGTTTCTTTACGGACAGACTCCATCAGCATTTGACTAAAATCTGTTAATAAATGATTGTATGTCATTAGTTTGAAAAACTGCACCTTCAAAGTAAGTGAAATTAGTTGTCGGTCACTTTCAGTGCCTGTTAGTGCAGGGGTTCTGGTCGAAGGCAAGCTGGGGATTCCCCAAGGGCAAGGTCAACGAAGGAGAAGCGGAACATGACTGTGCCATTAGAGAGGTTTGTGCAATTTCATGATCGTATATTTAACACTGCAGATAATATGGTAGAGCAATAACTCTGCGTTCTCTCATTGACCGCCATGTGGCGCTGCGGACAGCTTTCATCTGGGTATTCAATAGCGGGTCAACCTGAGTAGCGTCGCATACTATGATGTGTTAACGCATGGTGCAAACTGAGCGTTTTTCGTGGCGAATGAAATAACCAAGTGTAACTCATAATGATGATAATGTTATCATTAATAAATACCTTTTGTAGAAAGTAATGCAATCAAGGAATCAACCCAATACACATTGTTGTGGAGTTAATCACATTTGATTTTAATTTTAATTTAACTTTTAACGCTACCTGCCGACCCCCCACCCACCCACACACATACAGTAACACTGTAAAACTTGGGAACTCATCTACAATAACATATTCTGATGAGGTTGTCTACTTGTCTTTATTTTTGACAGAATGACAACACACCCGGCAAATAAAATACAATCGACTTCTTAGAACGCGATGACCAATGTTGTTTTATCCTACTCGATCCTCCATTATCGCCCGCGATGAACCGAGTCACATTAAATCCTTGCAACAGGAGTCTTACGAAATCCTCATGCTCTTGAGTCCATATTATGTGCTATGTCGATAATTTGTTATATGTGATCATTGCATTATCTTAATAACTGTCGAGGAATATTCTTTATTATTGCATTTCTTTCGACCATTCACATAGTCGAGTGGCGCTACGCAGGAATGTAACAAGCAGAATGCGGTTCCCGGTCACCGCAGTTCAAGTGGATTTTTCATTTTTTTAACACAACATACGAACATATGCATTCATGCTCTGCTATAATACAATCTTATCTTTTGTGTGTGTAAAATTTATTAGCAGATATTACGTGAAAAGGAACATTTTTGGCACTTTGATTGTCGATACGTACAATGTTATCACAGTGTTTGCAAATCCGCCCAGACCAATGTTCACCCGCAGGCGAGTACCCGGATGAAAGCGATGACCCGCGCCGTGTAGTGGAGGTTTCTGGAAACTTAAGAAACTGCCCTTCCCTATTGCATAAAGATGTTACCTGTCTGTTTGCTTGTTTCTAATGTCAATTTTAAGTATAATATGTTGTCCCCAATTCTGTGCTGGAGTGGACAGATGGTCACAAATGCACTAACATAAAAGTTGGTATGGATTGGTAAAGGGGAATTGTTTTTGTAAATTGGTGCTAAGAGTGTCGGAACATTAAAACCTTTTTGAGAAATTTGGAGGATAGACTTTGTATACATGTGCCAACTTCTGGCTAATTTCTGTGACTCTGATCAGGTTCAATTTGAAATCTATGGTTAGAAAGGCAGAGCTTTAATATGTGAGTATGGTCTTTTAAACAGCAGTGAACTTGTTACTTGGACTGAAGGAAACATGATCTGAGGCCTTTAATTTCATAGATAACACATTATTGCTGCAGGTACTTGAAGAAACAGGGTTTGATATCACTGGTTACATAGACAAAGAAGAATACATTGAATACCAGATGAATGAACAGCTAGCAAGACTTTACATTGTTCCTGGTGTCTCCATGGACACCAAGTTCCAGCCCAGGACAAGAAACGAAATTAGGGTAAGATATAGCGAATGTAACATAACCAGAACATAACAAGCACTCATCTTCAGGTATCATGAAGTCTTATTTTTTTCCTTTTTCTTTTCTTTTAATCTTTTATCCATCTTTATGTATATCAACTGTAACAAGGCCCAGTTGCAGTGTATTGTGTCGTGTCACCAGACAACACGTGAATTTATAGTAATTTCGGTATTTATTGCCTGCGAATCAGACTCTAATGTTCTTGTTGTGTAGCACTAGGCCGTTTTGCAGGCAAGTATACTTACCTCTCAACCATCATTGAACACCTGCTTTTATCATAATAAAAGATTATATAGAAAAGCCATTGATGTGCGAAATTAAAATGCAGAAATATTTTCTAATTTAGGGAAAATCAAGCTTGCGCAAAATTAATCACATGCGAAAATTTCTAGATCTACAGTAGCCACGTCTCTGGATATTTAAGACAAAATGATCGTTTGTAATGGCCTCCTATTGTGTGTGAAAGGTAGAAAGCCAGCCTCTGACTGGGCACTCTGAGGAATTGGAAGTCATGGTGAAAGGGAATCCTGAGACTTGGTGGTCTGGCATGCTAAAGTAAGGAGCCCTGAGGCTTACCCAACTTCTGGGCTTTGCTGAAGCACTTGCCCTTCTCTGATAGGTGCCAGCTCTTCAGGGCAATGCGATACGGAGGTCGGTGTGTGAGCTGAAGAGGAGGAGGTGCGGTTTGAGTTCCACGCTTTGTAGCAAAGGTGGACAAAGATGAGAGTGACTGAACCGAGTTGCTCAATGCCTTGGTGCAGGTTTCTTCAGCTGTGCGGGCCTGAAGGTCCTGTGCCCGGCGAATGACTTCCACCATCTCTCCTTCGAACAAAGTTCCCCAGAACAGGGCTGCATTCTGGCTGTGCGAAATATCTTGTCAGGCAACCACTGACCCTGGAGGTAGGCACCTCTCCGCGACAAACTAAGGTTCACCTCTTAGGTGCAGGCCAGACGTGGTGGTCAACTGCTCATGACTATGAAGCTGCAAGTAGTGATGCCTGGTCAAGCCAATCCAGCCATTACAGCAAAGGGTCTATCACCATACCAGGCGAAGGGGTAGCAACGACTTCTGCAGAGGTCGTAGCCGCCTCTGTCTGCTAAGCCCATGAAAGACTAGAGAGGGTGGCTTCTTGAAGACCGGTCGTAGAGGACACAGCAGCCGCCGACTGAGAAATTTGCTGGCCAGAGGGCACCTGCAGGAGTTGCAAGAACTCCTGGGTCCCTGGGAGGCTCAAGGCAGGGGCCACAGCTGCCGCGGACTGAGGAGTCTGCTGGCATGGGGGTCCTAGGGAAATTTCAAAAACTCCACCGCTCTGAGGCCAAGTGTTAGCTAACTCTAAGCAGAGGCAGCAAGCTGCTCTGCCAAAAGAGTCTGCTCGCGTGTGGTGGCAGTGCCAGCAAGAGCGAGAGAAGATGAGGTCTCCAACCATAAATACTGTTCCTCAGGGAGCTCAAGTTCTGTTTGCCTCTCTATAGAGGGAGGCAGGGCACCCAGCTCGAAAGTGGGAGCCAGCGGGATAGCCAGTTATTCACTCCAGGGTGGCCCTGGGAGAGAGAAAGGAGGCAAAGCCTGCACTGAAGCCAGAGGCTTCAAAGGTGGCACTTTGGTTGTGGGAAGGCCACTGCCGCAGGAACTGAAGGCCCACTAATGGCTGAAGGCACCACAGACTTGGGTGGCTTCCTTCCAGCTCCAGCATACCTGGAATTACGAGCCGAGCTCTCGTAACCAAGAGCTCGGGAATTCTTCTTGGCTTTGGTGGTCCTTGATGCTTGAATTCTTGGAGTGGCTGAGGATCTGGGATGCCCACATGAGATCCCATAGGTTTGCGTCCTGACCACCAGACCCATAGGAACAGAGGGATGGAGCCACTGGACCATCAGGTTTTTGGAACAAACAAGTCAGTGAACTCAACTACATGTATTTTATTTGTTGGGTGTTATGCCCAGACACAGAGGTCAAGGCAGTGGTGGTTGAGAGGTAACGGTATGTAACTAATCAGCAAGTCTGTAGGGTTATGGTCACCTCAGAATAGAAGATTTACTGTCTCTCTTTACTTTGCTCCCTGCCTTGTACTGATTTTGCTGTCAAGTTAGGGATAGTTCAACATTATCATCATTTTTGAATTAGTACTTAGGGTACTAAATTTCATGACCCCCTCCCTCCCCCCAAATTAGTACTTTAAAATGATGATTTCCCCCCAAATCATATCAAAATTGCACAAAACAGGCCAAAAATTGACCATCATTTTCCATATCCTGTGCAAGTGTACAGACCCATTTAACCCCCTCCCCCCTTGCGTACTGTAAGTACTAATTCAAAAATGATGAAAATGTTGAACCATCCCTTACACACTTTTATGATATTTGTTGTCTCTTATACACCATATATTTATATATGTTCCAGAAACTATGTACAGTACAATTGATTCAGACTAATTTAGTTTACCTTTCAAAGGTTTCCCTCTTTCTGGTGTCAATAGAAATGTTCTGGTCTTAGACTTATGTTTCATTGTTTTTGCTGCCTATTCAATGTGCCATTGTAGATATATGTTACCCTGCCTACTAGAAAAGCTGTAGAAAACTTTATGTAATGCTATTTTGCTGAAATTAAGGATTTTTTTTTTTTCAGTGGCAGGTGTGTGTATTCATATGTGCATGCTGTAACACTGCAGCTAAAGAAGCATCAGAAATGAACACAAAAGCTTCATCTTTTTCATTTTTTTTTTTATTATTTTTCAGAAACTTGACTGGTTCAAGGTAGACCTCTTGCCAGCCCATAAGAAAGACATGCTGTGTAAGACCCATTACAGTCTCAACCCAAATGCTTTCTTCATGGTCATTCCATTTATTAAGTAAGTCTATGTTTGTAGGTTTACCTATAGATACTGTATGGTAATTTGGCAAGTTTATTTATGTGGCAATACCACTGGCTGCAAGTTAAATATAAATCTTTTGGCTATTAAGACATTTTAACAGGGCAAATGAAAACTCAGCAAGACCAGTGATGGAAAACGTCCGGTTTGTGAGAGGCCTGACCAGTTTCATTTGTACCTCAAACTCATCGGTATAACTGAAAACACTGTGATGTAACTTTGCTTATATAGCAAACGGTAACATTTCTATAGATTTGTAGACAATGTCATGTCAAGTGCTGCCAAGGCGTCAAGAAAATCCACTGGTCTAACTGCCTAGCTGGCATGTTAGTAAGACATGCAGAACGTTCAGTCACGTCACTATAGATCTCACATACCCTGCATGGGTGACATATGGTTAACAACCCTGTGTCAGCCCAGAGAAGGTCAACATCTGAAGCTTAAGCTGTCAGATTAAAGACTGATAATCCATAATCATTATATCCATATGGTATTGTACAATAGCCTGGAATTATTATTTAGAATTCCTTTACAGTGTTGACATTTAAGGTAGATAGGTGTAGAACTAAATTTTTTTTTTTTTAATAGCCACAATGACAGAGTTTAATTGTCCAACACATTTTGGAGAGATTTGATCTCAGCAGGAACCGTTGAGAGACTGATTACATCTGTCTTACATAGTGGAGGGTAACATTTCTGTTGCTATGCTGTTTACGACTGTAGCCTGTTTTCAAGTGCTTACCATTTTGCCAAGTTATTCAAACCGTCATTTGAAATTGTTTATTTTCCAAGTATGGAAAATGAACAATGTCAGACTGATTGTAGGTCAACAACAAGTACAATACAATGGGTTAGGTGCACTTTGCATTGAGCACCTCAATGCCCTGTGACAAGGGCTGGCTGGAAAATGTGAAAAGTTTCTGCTTGGGTAAAAAGAGTTGTTGTCTCCCATCTTTTGTGGAATACAAATGTGACTGTTTGTTAGTAATTATCATTACAGGATGAAGCCCATGCATTATTGAAAAAAAAAAAAAAAAGAAAAAAAAGAAATACCATGGGTGGATGGCTTTCCATGGTTACCCAACCTAGGCCCAAGACAATGGAGAAAGGTGTTGAATATGCCTGTTAAGGACATACAGAGTTGTGTCTTTTATTTCAGGCCATTGCGGAAATGGATTGGCAAGAGACTTGGTCGACCTGAATCTACAGGTCCAGATGGTCATCATAACAGTACAAAAAGCAAATCTACCAAGGGTAAGGATGTAATCTCTTCACTTGGTGAACCAAAACAGTTGACAGAAAGGCAGCGACAGAAACAAGAGCGATTTGCTCAAGTGAACCAATCAGAGTACCAGGATTATCTCTCAAGTGAACCCAAACAGTTGACAGATCGGCAGCGACAGAAACAACAAGAGCGATTTGCTCAAATGAACCAATCAGAGTATCAGGAATATCTCAAATACAAAGAGCCAGGTAGCAAAGGTAAAGAACAGAGGACAAGGTCTGCATCACCTCCCCTGAGATTTCAGAAGACTCGCCATGCATCGGGGTCACCCAAGTCAACAGGAAAACGACAGTATCAAATATTGGTATGTCATGGCTCAGAGAATATTCTAATGACCAAAATTACCACATTTGACTTAAGGATACAGGGCATATATTTGGCTTATATGTGTAATACAGTGTGGAGAATTTAAATGTGGAAAATACTGGAAAGAAAGAGGTTGAAGGAACTTTGTTCAGGTGTACTTTTGGGTTAAACAGGTTCACAAAGGTCAAAATGCAGGGTATAAATAGAGTTGTTTGGTTAGCTTGACCAATGGCATATAGAAAAGATGTACAAGAAGTCCATAACAGATTTTTAGCTCAGCTGGCTTGTCAGTCAGCTGAGCTTATGTTATGACTGGCCATCTGTCGTCCATCCGTTGTCCACAATTTATATTGTTGACTTCTTCTCCAAAAACAGTCTGCTAGATTTACTTCAAACTTGGTGGGCATGTGCCTTGGGTGCACGTGGGTCTCTACCAAGTTGTTCAAATGGTCACACTCCAGTGATTTTTTTGGAATTTTTTTGTTCTTTTTTGGGCAAATCTTAAAAAATCTTCTCCAAAACCGCTCACCCAATTGCTGTGATATCGCACAGGGACACTCCTGGGGACTCTTAGTTCTGAGTTTGTTCACCAGGTGGTGCTGCTATTTTTGACTTGTCCTCCAGCACCCTCTTTCAGATTAAGCTGAAACTTGGTGGATATGTTCCTTGTGGTAGGGTCAAACAAAATGTTTCACTAAGAGCCAATGCTGTACATTCCTGATTTTTCACGATTTTTTCAATGCTTGTCTGTAAATGCACCTTTCCTATTGATTGCTTTGTAAGTCAATGGGCATTCTAATGCTAATTAACAGTTTTGACTTCTTCTCGGAAACAGTCAATCAGATTGACTTTAAACTTGGTTCTAATATATGTTCGGTGCATCTCTAACAGATTGGTTCAAACGGACATGCTCCATTGATTTTTGCCTTTTTTATGAATTGCTTTGTTCTTTTGAGGGGCAAATCTTATAAAATCGCAAGGTTACATGTACATGTCAGCTGAGCACAGGACTGTCACAGTCCTCTTGTTTGGTGGTAGTGGTCAGCAGAGCATTAGGCTAATGAGCCTCTTCTTTGTGAAACATCACAAAACTTGGGAGGATTGTTGATCAGAAAAAAGTGGAAATCGTGGCAATTTGGTGGCACCACCTATGGTAAATGGAAGATATTGATTAAAATGTGTTGAGAATACATTATATTCAATACCTTGAGAAACCATTGGGTAAATAATGCCAAGTGTATCATAGATAGGTATCTTAAAATTTGTCCATATTATGAAAGTTTAATATTGCATAATATGGATGACCTTAGCCTACTTTATCAAGGTCATGGATTGAATTGGTCTCAGGAAATGATATGCCATAACGGAAAGATTTTGAATTAAAAAAAAAGAAAACATAGCTCTGTGATATGTGGAGTCATGGTGGCACTACCGGTGGTGCTAAATGGAACTAGCAACATGAGTGTGTGAAATACTTAAAATTCATAATGTTGAAACTGCAAATTGAAATGGAACTAAAAAGATTGTGCAAAATATGAGTCAAGCCAATGCTCAAATGGCTTAAAGTTTTTGGTGACCTTGACTTGCTTTTCAAGGTTATAAGGCACTTTAGCAAAGTACAGTAAATTCAGTGGATGTGATACAGTTCACAGTTGTCAAGTTGACTTCACGTAACTTTCAGGACCCCTGAAGGCATAAAAATGTAGGTTGGACATGACAGGATGACTTGCCTTTATAGCTGTACACCATGATACTCATATCTGTTACAATTGCCTTGCAAATTTCATATTTCTAAATGTACCAAAAAGACACCATCAAATCACACCCTTTCTGTGGTTTGTTTTTAATCTCTTCACATGCCTAAGAGCATTGTATTAGGCCCATGGGTCTCTTGTTTTACATGTAATATAATCTTGCTTTTTTTTTTTTTTGCAGAGAAGAGATGGAACTGTGTCTGGTGTGAATTCTAGAAGGTCATTGGCAACACAGTTTGCAGGTATGCATATCTGGTCACATCAGTATACATTTATCTGTCACAGTACAGTTAAGCCTTAAACTTAACAGTCACCAAACGCATCAACCTTTTGCAACCTTTTTCCAACCATTTGAGTGAAAGGCAAACCTTTTTCAAACATTTTCAAAACTATTTCCTCTTATTGCATTAAACCCTTTTAATCTTTTCTTTAATGGTTAAGAACCATTTCAGACACTTTCTCAACCTTATTGATGAAAATGTTGAAATGGTGTGTGCAACTGTTTCAATCATTTGAAACCCTTTGTCAACCTGTTGCAAACCTTTTACAACCTTTACAAACCCCAGTACAACACTTTGCAACACACACACACACACACACACACACACACACACACACACACACACACACACACACACACACACACACACACACACACACACAAAGCATTTGGCTGTTAAGTTTTAAATGGGCGTAACTGTATGTGCATATTATCATCTTAAAAAAAATACAATGTTTAACTCATTAAATGCTTATTTCTTGACTGAGTCAACACCATTGTACATTCAGCACAAAGTGTGCATAGGAAAGCTTTTAACGTGAACCCTTACTTTTTGTGGCACCACTGACTTTAGACTGAGGCACTTGAACAAGAGGCCTTTGTATGAGGGATTTGTGCTAGGAATCCTTATAATAGTTGAAATAAGTGTGATGGTTGTTATGCCCAAGGCTCAATGGGTTAACGATTGTTCTTTTAAACCTTTCAAAGTCCATATTGTAAACTTTTTGTTATACATGTATATACATTTATGAAGATGCCTCGAAAGTATCCATGAGTGCTTTTGAAAGCTTTAAAGGGGTACTGCGGTGATAATTTACAATTTTTGAGTTGTTTCATATAATAAATGTGAACCAATATCAGAAAATGCAAACTTTATTCCCAACTGGATAAGCAGATATCAAGTTTTCTTAGATATGTAAATGAGGGGTTGTGATGTCATCTGGACTAACTGCTACAGCTAATGCAATGACAGCCGAGTAAAACTTTGACAAAAACATGGAAACCTGACCAAGTACACATATTCCACTTTTACTATGGATGAAGCAGTGTGTATATATATAATCAAATTTACTGAACTGAGATATTTACTCATTTAATGAGGATTAATAAGGAAAGAAAAATGCAGAAATCAATATACACAAGCTAACAGCTCCTGAGGTTGTGTAATCAACTACTGAAGCAGGTGTCAACTAATGTACCACACTGATAAGATCAAAGGGGGTGATTAACACAGTACACAAGTCATTATGATATGCCTGCTAATGTTGTGTATCTCAGCTTGGTGCCCCCTCAAGGTTTGTGTATTATATATGGAGGGTAGCCCAGGTGACATCACACATCAGAACACCTACTGGAAATATAAAATAGCTCTAACTAAATACCCGTTTGAGAAAAAATGTTGAAAATTTGTCACATGAACACCTAAAATGACCATTAATGACTAAAAAAAGTAAAAACTTTCACTGCTGTTCCCCTTTAACATAAAATTTACAATGTCTTATTTCAAGCCAAAACAGGGAAGTTTTACAAGGCAATGGGAAAGTAGCCATTTCAGTTTCCCAGTAGTCCCTCACAAAGTACCAAGTAGCAGCAGTTTTCCCCAAAAATGGTTGATCGAACCCAAAAAAGTACATGCATGGAAACCTTTCAACAGAAACTGACATATGTGTTGATGTGTGACTGTGTTCTACATGACAGTTTGCCTTCATAAAAGAGGGAGAGGATATCAAATATACCTTCAGATAAATTGCAGTAAGTCATTTTAATCGTCATTGCACTATATGTTACAGACTCACAGCGAGGAGGCAAGACCTCACAAAAGCACATAAAGTTGGAGAAAGGAGAGTTTGGATCTGAAGCCTGGCTGAACTTCAAGTTGGACAGGGCAGCTATGCTTGCCTGTCTACGATGATGCTACATCTTGCCCTAGCTTATTTATTCTCTGAACAACAGTTCCAGTTGAACATGTGATGGTGACATGGGGAACGAAGACATTATCAGCTATTCTGTGCAATCATGATGTAACTTCACATCACGGTTAACTCATTCCATACATGTAATGTTTTCCTACATGTTTTTGAAACTTAGATGGGAATCACATATTTACATTCCTTATCAAAAGAGCTTTCATTGAACTGCCAACATGCCATGTCGAATGACATTGGCAATGTTGGTGGTGTCCTTGTGTTGCCTGGCAAGACATGATGCAGCTGCTAGTTTGGCAGCTGGAGGATGGCTGGCCAGGCAAAGCATAAACCTCTGACTAAGGCTATTATTATGGTAGGATGGAGTGAGTTAATCTTATGGTGCTGTCCAGTTGCTGCATCATATGTTCTCTGAGTGGGCAATGTAGAGGAACTAAATATTAGAAGGCAACTTCAGTGGTGTCAAATTTAGGGTCTGCTCCCTTTGCAGATTAAAGACTTTTATTTCAGACATTCAGAGTGTTTCCTCTAGACAAAATTTTTTGGGGTCATAATCATGAAAGTTCATGGGTAGAGAACAAGTTTTCAGTGGTATTGCATGTAAATGAATAGGAGTTTTGACCCTTTCAATTATTTCAAAGGGTATTTCACAATCTGGAAGGGTAAAATACTCTCATATGGGGGTTAGTGAAAAACACTGAGTCTGTGAAAACACAAAACTCATGAGATCAGATAAAGGTAAAGGAGATAATCGTAGATGACCAAGTTTTTGTATCCTTAGAATCCAGGCAATTGAGTAAAAAAAGTGTAAGAATCCTAAAATAACAGCATCTCAGTATGATGAATTTCACTAGGGTGTCTGTCTGCAGTGATATTAAACTGGTAAACAAATCATTGCTAAATAGTGAATGTGCAGATCCTTGAAATCCGTCAGATACCATGGGCAGAATGGGGCATGACCTGACCACTGTTGAAGCAAGTGCAGTCTAAAGAATCACTGGCATACCACAATTGATGGTTTAACGCTTTAAGTGCCAAATTTTGGACTCAACAGCTTTTCTCGTTGTGCATTGGGCGCAATGCACCCAATGCGCATCGAGTGCAATGCACCCAATGTGCATCAAGAAAAGCTGTTGACCTGGGATATTTTCTCTGGAACTAGAGGCAAGCTGGTGTTTGAATGAAAGGTCTTTTTATGAGGAATACGGATCCAAGATCCTTATGATAATTCAGACTAGTTTCACTTTAGTAGATCGACTTTAGACGTGATTGGCACTGAAAGAGTTAAATCTTGGACATAAATGTACAGCCTGCTGCAGTTTTCACACACCAGACATTGATATTTGCATAATGACAACTGGTGCTAGCTAACACTCTGCTGATGGACAACTAGCAACGGGTACAATCCTGGCAGCAATATGAACACTATCTGTTGCAGAACATGCAAAAGGACCTGTTGCTGAATAATTTTACGAACAGACTGAGAGCACTTTACCTGATTACGGAGGACTGTGACTCAGCAAGACATACCTGTTGAGTTTGTCATCAGGTGAGCAATCGTAGGCGCTTGCCATGCCATCTGTTTCCTGTGATCTGTCTGTAAGGACTGTAAGGGCAGACAATGCTTGGGACATGAATGCATAACATGACCTGACCACAACCCAGATCAAGTGGTGGTCACTACACAGTTGCTCTTGGTTGTGTTTGCATTTGTTTTGCCAAGTCCAAGTGACAAGTTATGACAAAGCCAATAATTATTGGTGGAGTTTCTGTACTATGACTTGAGGAGTGCCCCTCAGTCACCAGCATTTTGTTTTAACAGTGCCAATACGGTCCCTCATTGCCCTTGTTAGCAGTGTCACTGAACACTTGGCATATAGCTAGTAAGTGAGTCTGTGCTTCAGACATCTTGCTGGGAACATAAGCCACACGTGTTATGCTATAATACGCTGTGTTCAGCTGAGCATATGAATATTAATTTAATTGATCTCTGTTGGTCTGATCTTGCTCTTCAAGTTCAAGAAACCCATCCAGAAAGCCAACAGGAGGTTGCCTGAATTGGGTGTCTTTATACTTACTTGGGTATCACATTTGTGAAAAAAGAGATAGGGTGACAGAAGAAAGGCATATCGACCCTCATTTCGAAAATGAAAGAAAAGTCTGTTTGCATTTAACACTTTGTACCTTTTATATTAGTACCTGACATGCTTCATGAGAGGTTGAGCCTGGATGGAGTGGCAAGTGCCTATGTGAGCAGCACAGGGTCCAGAACCATATAATTAATTTTTATTGTATCTGAGAGTTGGGGGGAACTGACAAAGAGAAAAGTGCAATCGTCCCTACGTTGGTAGGCCACTCCATGGAGAGACAATCGGACGTTATGACCACAATTATCAGGTCCTCACTATTCTATTTATTTATTTTTTTTTTGTGCTGTATACCCTCAATCAAGAGACCATATGTGTGACCGCTTCTGAGCTCACACTAGAGATGTTCTATCAAAGGAGGGACTATAGTGTATCTGACTTGGTTATGCTTGTGGTGAATAGAGGTCATGGATGGTTGTCACATTGATTACAAATTCATACAAAATTTTATAAGTTTGTACATTGTATAATTGTTTTTCAAATTTTTAACACATTCACATATAAACTGTATATTATTTTTAATTTATCAGTTTTATAATTCTGTTTGTCAATGAAGTTAAACACTATCACAGACAAGCCATTGGTTCTTACCACTGCAGAAGGCATTAACTTTTACCTCCTGGAATTAAGATGGGGTCAACAGCTTTTCTTGGCATGCCATGAGTAGGGCATTAAGCACCTAACCCATGCCCAGGAAAGCTGTTCTCTCTGGGGCATGATGTCTTGATAGATCTGGCCTACAATTCTCATACAAATTGTATTTCAGTACTGTTGATATTAGTCAAAAACATTGAATCAGGTGCCTTTTGACCACAAGCTAGTTTTGACCGTTTTTTTGAGAGTCCTTGTTTCTTTTTAATTGATAACTTTAAAATTTATGTGATAGTTTGGAAAGTGATAAACAGAACTGTTTTGTAATTTTGGATGAACGGCTAAGCTGTTTTGATGGTTGGCCCATGCATGATAACATTTGAGCAAAGGAGGGTTTCCACTTCCTTAGGCAGAAAAATATCAAATACCAATTGTGTACTATTATTATTATTATTATTATTATTATTATTATTATTATTATTATTATCATTATTATTATTATTATCATTATTATCATTATTATTATTATTATTATCATTATTATTATTATCATTATTATTATTATTATTATTTACTAAGGTAATACAACAGAAAATATTTGAAACCATGCAAAATATTGAAACACTCCTAATTGATATAAGATTGCCATTGTACATTTTGTATTTTGAAAAGAAAAATAAAAGCTATTACCTATGAATAAAATATCTGGTGTATTGTGTGCTGCAAACAGTATTCATTCCCATTACTGTATAAGCTGAAAGTTCCAACTGTTATCAAAAACAAACAACTTTCTTGACTGCACCCTTTTTAAGATAAAAAAATCACTTCTTTTTGAGAAAATGTTTGTTTCACTTCGCTTAAGCTCTGCTGACCGTAAACTGCAGCACTCCTGCAATAACTCGTCTGTCTGTCGGTCCGTTGGCAAACTTTGCTTGTGAGCACAGTACAGTCCACAGTTTTTAAGATAGCCCTGTACTTGGCAAAGTTACTCAAGTGTATGAAAATCTAGGTTGAGTTCAGCATTGGTGGCACCACCTACAGCATTATGTAGTATATGGGTCAAAATGTAAAAATTTTGTGACCACTCTGGCATCCCTAATTTATGATAGATCTTCATGAAAGTCAGAGGGATTGTGGAGGTCAAAATCTCAGTTGTGTATGATACTAGTTGCTGCACCTATAATATCAAAGAATTTATGAACCAAAATGTTTTTTGCTTTATTTTTGAAAGTTATTACTCAATTTAAACAAACAGACCATGCATGGAAAGCTGGATGCGGGTGCACATTTTGAAAAGTAACAATTTTTAAATCTGTGTTTAAGGTGAAGATCATATAGCCACTTGGAATGTGGGGTCATATGTGAAAAATTTGTGAATGCACTGGCCCCCACAGCTTTTGAATTTGGCCCGTGCAGTTGTCCCCTTCTTATAAGGCCACCCCAAATGCAGCCAAAAAACGGCCTTATAAGAGGGCTGACCCTTCTTGAGGGGGAGAATATAATGCAATACCACACTTTCTGCACAAGAATGCTGGTCTTCGAAGAGGGGTGGCTTCTGATGAGAGAAGCCTTATAAGAAGGGGACCACTTTATAACTTTTAAGACTTATAAAATGTATGAAAAAATCTATGTCAACTTCGATATTGGTGGCACCACCTATTGTATCATATAATATGGGTCAAAATGTGAAAAATCTTGTGACCAGTCTAGCATCCTTAATTAAAGTGTGTGTGTTAACACACACTTTTCTGTTCTTTTTGTCTTTCTCTTTCTTTCTTTCTTTCTTTCTTTCTTTCTTTCTTTCTTTCTTTCTTTCTTTCTTTCTTTCTTTCTTTCTTTCTTTCTTTCTTTCTTTCTTTCTCTCTTTCTCTCTTTCTCTCTTTCTCCCTTTCTCCCTTCCTTCCTTCCTTCCTTCCTTCCTTCCTTCCTTCCTTCCTTCCTTCCTTCCTTCCTTCCTTCCGTCCTTTCTTTCTTTCTTTCTTTCTTGCTTTCTTTCTTTCTTTCTTTCTTTCTTTCTTTCTTTCTTTCTTTCTTTCTTTCTTTCTTTCTTTCTTTCTTTCTTTCTTTCTTTCTTTCTTTCTTTCTTTCTTTCTTTCCTTCTTTCTTTCTTTCTTTCTTTACCAGTGAATTTGTCAGACACTTTTCTCTGACACTATTATACATAGAAACTCCAAACTTGGCATGATTGTACCTCCATACAAGGAGTTTGACCTTTTCATGCAGAGGAATGAAGATGTTTAAAATTATGCAAAGTAGGGGCATTCGAAATTTTAAATCTTGAATATCTTCAAAAGTATGAAAGATAGTGATGTCATTCCATCTGTTAAGGGGTTATTGGCCATTGCGCATCAAACGAATGTAACAAAAAAATTGTAGCAATTTAAATTATGCTAATTAGCAGCATTTGAAATTTTAAAACTTTAATATCTTCAAAACTATTATAGATAGAAACATAGTTTCAACTTCTACTAGGGGGTTATTGACCATTGCGCATGTAATGAATTTAAACAAAAGTTCTAGCAATTTAAATTATGCTAATTAGCAACATTTGAAATGTTAAAACTTGAATATCTTCAACACTATAATAGATGGAGACATCATTTTAACTTCTACTAGGAGGTTGTTGACTATTGCGCACCTAATGGATTAAAAACAAAAATGTAGCAACTTGAATTATGCTAAGTAGCACCATTAGAATTCTAAATTGTGAGTAACTTCAAAGCTATGATAGATAGAGATGCCATTCTAACTTCTACTCCGGTGTTATGGGATAGTTGTACATTGCCATATACCAATATGCTTTGAACACACACACACTGATTTGCTATGCTGCAAATCATCTTTTCTCATTTTTTATTGATCTTCAAGAAATTTAGTGGGATTGTGAAAGAGGTCAAAATTTTGGTTGTATTTGATACCACTGGTGCCACCTGTACCTTGACAGAAATTATGAGTTAAAATGTCTTGAAAGATACAAAATTCTATATCTTGAAAAATAATTGATGTTACCAGGGACCATACAAGATGCATTGCTACATGTAACATCTTCATGTGTATTACCATCTCAACCTGTGTCACTATATATATGAATCTTGAGCCAGGACAACCCTTGCTAAGGAACAAATCTGTCGACAAGACCACCTAAAATAATACAAGAGACAACAGTGCAGCTGACAGTGAGTTGCATGAGAAACTAAGCCACAACAAATTTAATGAAAAACTTCATGAGGGTGAACAAAATTCACAAGAATCGTGTCTGGCAAAAGTCAGGTGTAACAATTTTCGATGGTGTGAATGTCAGAGTATTACATAAATGATAGTCTTGATGTATTGAATGTGTGATATGAATGTGTGTATACTTTATCTTTCATGTTTTGAGATGGGTCACTAAGTATATAGGGCATATAAAAACCAATGCTTTTTGTAGAATTTCATTATGGAAGGGCATGGCAGGGGATACTGCACTTCATCATATTATACACATGCAGGACTAGTAAGACAGTAAACATGTTATCAAAGTGTACAGGCAATTGCTTGTTGGTTTTTATATGCCCTCTATACTTAGTGAGCTTGTCACTGTATATATGAAAAATTCAATACTTTTAAAAACAATGAATCTTAAAACAAGTTGAGTTGCTTAAATTGTGAGTGATTAGGGATATGCATTAAACTTGTCAGATGGACAGCTTCCTTTTGTGATTTTACAACATGGTCACAGGAGTGACCCCAGGCAAGAATTGAACAGTAGACAGGAGGCAAGAATAGCGTGTTGTATACAATTAACAGTTCTTGCATTGGTAACCCCTGCAAAGTCTTTAAGGATGGAAGATCTGTAGCCAGCACCTCTTATCACTTTTAAATATTTTTGGAAAGTTTGATACTTAAACTACACGCTCCCTAAAAACTCAGATGTGTGAAAATAATTTTTGTGAGAAAATTGAGCTCAAAACTTTAGTTTACACTGAAGAGTTTCAGCAGTGCTGACCACATGGGGTTTGTTTGCATGGGCATGATAATGAACCATATCATTGTTGGCACAGTCATTTGTCCATGACTCATGGCAACCAGGTGAGCCACTGACAACAGTCTTTCATATGGAACAGGAAACCATCCATCATCCCCAATTCACATTTTCCACTTCTCCATAACCGTCAGCCATATTCGCTTCAAACTTGGTGGGGGTTTGCCTTGGATGGGTGTCTACCATGTTTGTTCAAATGGTCACACTCCAGTGATTTATGTATTTTTTTGTTCTTTTTTTGACAAATCTTAAAAAATCTTCTCCGAAACCGCTCATCCAGTTGGTTTGATATTGCACAGGAACATTCCCGGGGACTGGTAGTTCTGAATTTGTTCACCAAGTGGCTCTGCAATTTTTTTTAGCACAACGGATAAATCAGCTGCGCTTTTAGGAGGGTGAGGCATTTGTTGTCCGTCCACAATTCACATTTTTGACTTCTCCAAAACTGCTGGCCAGATCCACTTCAAACTTGGTGGGGATGCGCCTTTGGTAGGTCTCTGCAAAGTGTTTAAATTGTCACAGTCCAGTGATTTTTTATTTTTAATGAATTTTTTTGTTCATTTTTGGAGGAAATCTTAAAAAATCTTCTTCTCCGCAACCGCTTGGCCAATTACTTTGAAATTGTATAGGGACACTTTTGGGGACCCCCAGACCTTAAGTTGTTCAATGTGTTTCGCTGCGATTTCTTTCTATTTTTTTATGAATTTTTGTGTGTTTTGCTATTTTCAACTTCTTCTTCAAAACTGTATCTCAGAGTGTGCTGAAACTTGGTGGATATGTTCTTTGTGGAAGGGTTACACAAGATTGTTCACCAGGTGGCGTTGCTGTGGATCCCTGATCTTTAACAAATTTTTCATTTGGGATTGCAAAGTCGCAAGGGTTTGCAATGCTAATTGACAATTTTTGATTTCTTCTGGGAAACCATTTGCTAGATTCACTTCAAACTTGGTGGGGGTGTTCCTTGGGTGGGTATCTACCAAGTTTGTTCAAATCGTCACAGTCCAATGATTTTTGGACTTTTAAATGATTTTTTTGGTTCATTTTTACTCAGCTGACTTGTCAGCTCATCGTACATAGACACTCCCGGAGACATCTAGTTCCCAATTTGTTCACCAGGTGCACTGCAATTTTTTTATGAATTTTTTGTATGGTTTTGCTATTTTTCACTTGTTCTCAGAACAGTCCCTCAGATTAAGCTGAAATGTGATGGATATGTTGTTGTGGAAGGGTCAAACAGTTGTTTACTAGGTGGCACTGCTTTGGATTCCTGATTTTAAAGGATTTTCAATTCGGGTACTTCTAGTTCAATGCAGCTTTCCTATTGATTACTATGTAAGTCAGTAGGTGGGCTATCGTTAATTCATAGGACAACTGACACGAAATTTACTGTTAACTTGATAACTTGAGATCTGTTTCGAGCTAGCTGCACATGTTAATTATTCTGTATGAAGGTCATGCTGAGACAGTACATGAATGACCTTGACCTCGTTTGTGGGGTCACAGTGCAACATACATGAATTTTACTCTTCATTATAACTTGAGAGCTACTTGAACTTTGATGTTGCACATGTAAGTGTTCTTCTATAAAGGTCAGACTTACTCAGAACATGGTGTCCTTGATCCTTATCCAAGTTCATAGAGCTGCAAGTGTGATGAATGTCAATATCAGCTGAGGCACGGGCTGTTCACACAGCCCTCTTGTTTGGCCTTATCTTCAAAAGTCTCTACCCTTGTATATACTCAGCCAATTGCTTTGAAATTGCATAGGGAGACTTCTGAGTATGAGGGTGATACATGTACAGTAGGTGAGTGACCTTGATCTCATTTCCAAGGTCACAGGGCGAGGGTGCATGAAATTCACTGTTTATATGGTAACTTGAGAACTATTACGGCTAAGACATTCAGATTGCATATGCTAGTTGTCCTTAATGAGGCCAGACTTACATAGAAGATGAGTGACCTTGACCTCATTCCCAAGGTCATAGGGCCACTTGCTCAAATTTTACTGTTCACGTGACAAGTTGAGAGCTATTTGAACTTGGACCTTGATGTTGCACATGTTAATGTTCTTCTAAAAGGCCAGCTTACTCAGTACCTCGGTGATCTCGATCCTATCCCAAGTTCACAGAGCTGCAAGTGTGATGAATTTCTAGGTCAGCTGAGCATGTGCTGTTCACACAGCCCTCTTGTTTTGAATGACAACATCACAGAGGTAAAGCTACCAGTTTATTTTACACATTAAAAAAAAAAAAAAAAAAAACACAGGACAGAAGGGAGTATGTGTCATATTACAGCCATAAATGCATAAGAATTTACAACATTTTCTTTCAACGCGATTTTCTCAGAACTGTTTTTTGCTCTATGCAATTTTGATCTCACCTCACAAACAAACAAAAAAATGTTCTATCACATTAAGAACGGACATCAAAAGAAAAGTATCATATCCAGGGGCGGTGCCAAGGACTTCTTTTTTGTCTGACAACCCCGTCCATGACTTTTGGAGCAATTTCCAGAGCGAAAATTTACAACTTGTTAGGACCAACTTAAAAATGTTTAAATTTTTTGTTTATGCTATTTCAGGACTCACCATTGGATTCGATCCTGAACATAAAAATATATTTTCAATTTCTCTGATTTCAATTTGAAAAAAAGAAAAAAGAAAAAAAAATTGTGTGACTTCTGTACGTAAAATGTGAAAGAGTGTTTTTCAGTTTCAAAAAACTTCCAATCTCGCAAAAGAGCAAAATAGAACAAAACCAAAAATCCTATGGATACAAATCTATGGATGTGTTGTAATCAGAAAATATAAAGGTTTACTGTACTTGTGAAAAATGAATGGACAACATTGATCCAAAGTTGCCAGTCTTACTGTGCACTGGCTACAGATCTTCCTGGTCGGGAACAGGGACGAAAATAAATATTTCTACATGCATTTTTAAGGGCAGAAAATTTGCTGCTACCTGCTTGCTGGTCTTAGGTATGATGTAGGCCTATACTTACGGGTTAGAGGTGACAACCTGATCAGTGCTGATTAATCACAACTACAATCTGTGTTTCTTTCTATAGTACATGATATGCAGGTAAAAAACTATATCAAATTGAAAAGTAGCCTCCAAAGGAAACCATTACTAATGCTAATAAGAAGTGGACTGATCATTTTTGCCGATAGTTCTTAAAAGAGGAGTACTTGTAAGGGAAATTAGCAATTAACATAGGCCTCCTTGAATTGGAATGGAAACTAACTTTTTGGGACCTATTTTTTCCAATGGATAGCAATTACTCCCCGTTACTTGCTGATTTAGGCCTATATTTAACCTGGCTTGAGTTTAAGTATATTACTAAATTGAAAAAGGACTTTCGGGTGGCTACAAAATTATCAAACAATGCAAGGTATACATAAACTACATAAAGTATACAGATAGGAGTAAATACAATAAAATACTATCCCTAAAAACGGGATGAAGAGGTAGGGGCGGAAGACCAAACCGCCATCCGTGCACTGACCACGAGCAGCCGTGCGCCGCCCCACCAAAGCAAGGCAACACAACTTTCGTTGCCAGGCTTGAGGTCACGGGACCCGGAGGGCCGCCTCCATGACGTCACACTTTGAAACCAGACTGTCGCTGTCGCCGTTTGACAGATGGCTGAATAATATTTTCCGTACTTCAAAGGCTCTTTTATTCATGTTATTGGCCAAGAATTGATTGACAACCTCCCCAAATGTTAAGGGACAATGTTTACTAGGTTTTATACAAATATCAGCTCAACTTGAGCAAATGATATTGTTTCAGAGGCAAATGATCAACATCAGAGGCCTTTGAAGCTTGTTTTCTCAGAAAGGATAATAGGACGAGAACCCCACCTGGGAATGGCTATTCCAAGAAAACGGCTGGGCGAAATTTAATCCGGTTAACGGCTTTTGATTCTTTAAAGTCTAAACTGCAAAAACAAGTCAGCGATTTTCTAAATTTTGCTTCGTTCGTTTTCTATGAAATGACGAAAATGAACATCCTGAAAATCAAAGGGAAAATTGAAATGTCAAACTTTGAGGATGGATAACAAAAAAAAAAAAAAAAAAAAAAAAAAAAAAAAAAAAAACAAACCAAACATAAAAAATCGCAGGATCGTTTTTTGTTGCCAATATGTCAGGATTAAGATCCAAGTGTAATTACGATTTTATCACAAATAATTAGTGACTTATATCGACATTTATGGGGTGGATGCTTTGCGGTCAACTTTCAAATGTTTATTCAACAATTAACGTCACAGCCACCCAAATACGGGACATATAAATTCTTTGGAGTATGACGAGTACACACATACATGATAAATACATTTTGAGCTAGGATTGACTAAAGTGGGATTTATTTGTTGTGTCTTACCTGTCCTTAAAGTCTATCACAAAATTGATGAGTTTGACTTTGAAGTAGCTAACTATACTTTCACTGACAGTAATATTTTGGAAACAATTGGATAAAATATATTTTTGTCGGAACTTTTGAGATTTGGTCGTGTTTGTTCTAAATTTGAGGACTTTGCATTTAGAACCAAATTTATTTACAATAAACTGGAATCGAGGATTCAAAGATGTACTTCTGATCAAATATTTCTACAAAATTGTGCTGCAAATATCCAGAGATTGTTAGAAAGTTTGGCTTCAATACCTTTGGATATTTTAGACTTGCCTGTTTTAATATTCACATTTCAGACATTTTTAGGCTTACATGTTTTCTGTCAGGTTAAACCTCTAGGGGCTATCAGTAGCAAGTAGCTGTCTACAACAGTTACAAGTTTGCCTAATTATACTTATATCCTGGTTAACAAAAAATTATTTTTGAACACGTTTTCTTGACTTAAATGCTATTAAATGGCTTACATTCTTCCCGGACATGCCTAAGTGCCCATTTACTCAGTGTCAAAAATTACTCAAAATTGACAGTATTTACTCAAATGTCACACACTTTACTCATTTTTTTTTTAAACATTAACTCGGAGTTGGCAGCAAAATAGAGCTTTATTGTTTGGAGACTTTCATGGTGAGGAGTAGGTGGCATCATGGGGTTTGTTTGACATTTCTGGTGCGGGATGTCCATTGTAACAGTATATTGTTAGGAATTGCCTAGGTTTGTACAGGTGGTATAGCTGTAACCGTATATTTTATAATCACTGGGACTGAATATAATGTATAATGTGGTTCGTATATACCAGAATACAAGGACAACATTTCTGCTGGGTGCCCCTGTGGGAATGGGAGGTACACATACGCCCGTACAGATGAAAATTTAGCCTTAGTACAAGGTACGGAAAATAATATTTTGAAATAGTGGCTGATGAGAAATACGGACAAAATAGGGACTTCCAATGCGCAAGTAAGATAAATAAAAATACCCAGTACGCCAGTGCCGAGAGCCCCTTTACCCTGCCCTTTAAGGGAATGTGCGGCATGCAGCAAAAGGGGAGTTTTCTGTTTGTGATCTGTTGTAATCATCATTACGTTTAATTATCAAATGAAAGGACGCCATCGTGAAGCATGTCTATACGCACAGAAGAGGGTGTTACTCAGGAAGTACTTGAAACACAAAACATAAAGTGTTTGATGTGTTTAACATTATTTTGTAGAGAAGGGGACAGTTGCGAACTCTGAATTCCATGTATATGCACCCGCTCATGGCTCCGAGACCCGCGCTTTTAGAGAATTTACATCAGTCGAATCTGTCCGGATTTTACTTGCTAGAAATGATCAGACATGTTGATGCTGCAAGTAAACTAAAAAACATTCGGAACGAAACCCATGAAGAGCTGCAATTCTCTTTATTGATATCAGCGCCTGCATTCACAATAAATTCTCATTGCATAACAAATACTTTCTTCAGTTGGCCTATATTATGAAATAGTTTGTGCGATTAAAAAAAGCATCTTATCATAATGAATTTATAGATTGGACTCGTTGTCCTCAAAACAGGATTACAACGATCAAGCAGGCTAGCGTTCTCGTTCGCGTAACATTTTTCACGTCTCCCTTAGTGGGATTCTTCAGTTAAAATTATCAATGAAAGGTCGGTAAACTACAATCTTTCTTAAAAACCTTATATTTTTTAAACGTTTCTTCTATTTGTTATTCTTTTTCTTTTCTTTTTTTTATGACGCCTTATATGTCAATTGAAAGCATGTTTTTTGGTGTCACACGACAATAGGGTAGATAAAAGGAAAGAGCTTGTTCAATTGAAGCAAATAAAGAAAGCAGGTTTTAAGGTTTAATGAACCACATATCTGATTTTTTTTTCTTTTTTCCCAAATGTGCTTTTTTTCAGATAATTTATTTTTATTTATGTATTCATTCATTCAGACATTTTAGTCAATCATTTTTATTTTATACTTAGAGTCACTGCTCCTCATGCTGCAGCCAGAATGTACCTTTAGTGTCAAACATCAATAACAAGAGGACAGACAAACTCAGAATGCCGGATACCAAGTGAAATTGTCGGAGGAACTGGCTTGTTAATGGTTACTTTCTCTGGGCTGTGTGCGCCAGGGCCGGGCTTCTTGGTGCTGTCGCACGGCATGTAACTTCTGCCCTGCAGTGAATAAATAGCCCCTCTGGTACAAATGACATTGGGTTCGATAGCATCATACTGCCCAGGGCCTGGAGTCTTGCCTAGATCTTCCGAGAAGCTTCCTACATTTGACCTACCGGTCATAGAGTAACTTGCATATGATCTCATATTTGGTTGTGTGCTGCCCAGCACCGGTGGCAGCGTGTACCTGCTGGGTGCTGGCTGGCTGTCTTTCTTACGGTAGCGGGTTCTTGCACTCATGGAATAAATGGGAGCGTGACGCTCACCTTGTGGGTGGACCTTTTCCGGAGAATATGCGCCCGGTGACGGTGTTTTGAAGGCCACTGAGAAATACAAGCGTGCACAAAATACATTCAACACAGATAAGATAAGGTTAAGTAAACAACACTATACCATCCAATATTAAACCGCAGTGCGTAAACACACACACACACACACACACACACACACACACACACACACACACACACACACACACACTCCCTCCCCCCCAAAAAAAAGAGAAACAAAACAGAAAAAAAAATCAACAAACAAACAAACAAAAAAAAAACAAAACAAAACACACACACACACACACAAACAACAAACAAAAGAAAAGAAAAGAAAAGAAAACAAAACAAAACACCAAAACACCCAACACTCCCGCCAAAAAAATGCAAACGATCTTTTGTAGAAGTATATAGAGGAGGCGACGTTGGTTGAAAAAAGTGCCATTTGTTGCCCCTGCACATAGTGAGCTCTGCTGAAAGTAGCGTATTGACTTCAGCATGAGTATTTACCGAAGCACATCAAAATAATTGGAAAAAAATAGATTTGCTCCAGAGCAAATCAGTCTGTGTGGCTTGAAAATGAATGAAGTTTTAAATGTTTTAAAATTTTGTTCAATGATAATCAAATGCATCTTGACCACAATCTTTTGAAATTGAAATTGCTCCATCATCTTTAATATGTTTTAAGTGGTGAACATTAAAGTGGTTATAATTGTGCCAAATTAGCACAGTTTCCAAATTTTTCAACCTTCATTTTCATTTCATCGGGCGCACCTATACCATAAACCAATCAATTGATATTGCTGCTGACACCTCTACACTGCATTTGCAGATACTCAATACACACACACACACACACACACACACACACATACATATATATGTATATATATACATATATATATATGTAAGCAAATGAGTATGTGTGCTGTGCCCAGAAAGTATATTTCTGTATACTGTTAATCAAACATTGACTTCATTGAATACGGAAGGGAGTACTCCAACTTTAAATCTTCAATACTTTCAAACCTACAACAGAGAGAAGTGTAAATTCAACTGCTACTGGTACATAGATGCAATATGGTGCATCTGTTAAAGGATATAAAATTGTAGCATTTAACATCATGCAAACGCGAGGCACTTCGCATTTCAAAAATTGAATATCATCAAAAGTTACGCTCAGATATACAGCCAATTCCAAGGTTTACTTGTATAGTGGAACTTCTCAGTAGAGGGCATAAATCAAAATTCCAGAACTTTTGTGTGTGGTCCATGTGAGTATAGATGTGCCTACAGAACAAACCTACGAAGATTATCATCAAGTGTGACAGACTATCTGCCTATATCAAAACAGGACCCACATGATAGTTTGACACAGTACTAGTGATTGTCAGCTTTTCTCTCTGTTTTTAAGGGGGTGGGGTGTTTTTTTTTTTTTAAGTTTTGATTGTAAGGACGGACAGTCTTTGATCAGTTGTAGCCTCATTTCGGACTATTTTTCATGGTGTCAACTGCGGCCCGCCAAGATGGTGTCCATACCCTATCCACCCTCACCTGCCCACCCCACCTGTGTTGCACAAAAAGACAAAAGCTTACTTACGATTTTTTATCCACATGGGGAATATATTGCCAAATGATATACGAACTGTTTAAAATTTCGATTTTTTAAAATCATGAACTAAAAAGGGAATGGCTTTACCTGCAAATGCCATTTTTGCAGGCACATGCTTGATTTGTAGACCTGCCATGTCTATATTTAAAGCATTTACGGGATTGCAAAGATGCTAGTCTCTGTGCCGCTACCTCATATATTTCAGTGCTTTTTTGGGTTCAAGCTTTTGGTGTTCATGTCATCTATTGTTATCAGCATCTTTTTCATTTCATTAAACACAAGTCGGTGAGCAATAGCTGTTTACCGTTAATGTTTCATTTTCGCACAAACTGAGTACAACAATAATAGTCGAAACCGGGTAGAAATCGCAAATAAATACATTGACACAATACACAGAAATGAAAAAAACAAAAACAAAAACAAAAACAAAAAACAGTATACAATGTACATTTTCAGTGAAATGTATGATTAAGTACGTTTTTGTCGTAAAATATACCATGTGCATCTCTAAATAAAGATTGTATTGCATTATTGTACCGCGCAGAGTCCGTTCTCATCATGATCCTCCGAAATGATGCACGTGTTACATGTTTTGATAACAGTATAGCATGCTTGATAACTGTTCAATGAAATACTATATGGCACGTACTTTGGTCGTACTGTCTACCCAGCATGGAGTAACTCGGTGTTCCATCACGTCCGTACCTGGTGATGCTGGGATTTACAAAATAGCATGGTCCAGGACTAAAGTCTTTGAATTTTTCTGGAAAAAATATGCAATTTTAAACAAAGCAACATGTGGGATGATGGCACACTTCCAAAAATATTGCCAGTTCTTCGAATATAATTAATATTGTTCGGATGGTTTATGTATCTTTAGACATTATAAGACTATAGATATGTTCAATTTATTTTTTGTAGATGTGAAATTCATGGGTTGTAAGCAAGGCTTAACACTGACGCTTACGCACTTGTCGCATGTCGGTAAAAAAATTGTGCCTTCAGGAAGACTTCCCAAGACACTTGTTGCTCAGGAGAAGTGGTTAACATATTACTGACAATTCTCCAATGATTAACAAGAGTAAGAACGAGAGTTGCTGCTAAAGTACTTTTCTTGCTTCGCGGTGAGAGGGGCAGCGAGCAAGTGGAGCCCCGTAACCAGTCGCTACGCAGGCAAGAATGAGATAGAGAAAAGATAAAAAAAAAAAAAAATGCAGAAAGATGTGTAATTTTATGAGCTGGATCATTGGAAGATATTTGTGCATAATTTGGTTGGGTCATCTTTTTAACACGTCATATTTTGTCAATGTTCTAAATTATATTTTGCACAGTAACTTGACATACAATATAGCTGCATCCGGGGACAGCAAATTCCCATCTACGGGATCTCTGCTAATTGATTACATTGTTGTCAAAATATATACCACTGAGATCGTGTGACACTGACCTACATTTACCTATTCCTGTGATAATTGATTTCGCAGTGTTTTTATTTTCGGTTGTTTCGCTTATGGTACAGAACTAATGGAAATAAGATCACAATATAATAGTACCTTAACACAGGTTTAACTGAAACAATGTCCGAATTTATTGAAATTAAAACTGAAACTAAATATCTGAAATGCAAAAAAAAAAAACATGAACGTTTATACATGTGAAAATAAGTACATTTTACGGTAGCTTTATACCTACGACGCATCTCGGATAAAACCTAGAAAACTTCCCTGCCGTGTCATTTGATTTGTTACTCTAATTAGTCTAAAAATATTTCCAACTGAACACTTCAACATGAGAATAAACATTAAACAACTAGTAGATTTTTATCTGATCCTGTTATCTGGAATATAGTTACAGTGATCTGCTTCAATGTAAAAGCACTAGCATAAAAGATTACGGTAATGGCAATATACGTGAATTTAGCGATTATGTTTTTCTCCACTTTGCCTAAAAATGTACACACAAATCCATACAAAAATTAACTTCAAAATTTTGTCACATTTAACTTCACAGAAATTCTGACATCTCAAAACAATTCGTACAAATAAATCTTGTGCATTTATGCAGTGTGCTGTTCATTTATATATGGGAAATTACAATTTTTTTTTCAAACCAAAATCATCATAATCATAAATGCTCATAATATGTAGAAAAAGTTGCTGTAATTGTAGGAAAACAGAATAGACTATGGTTGCTTTATTTGGTAAAGTTTGGATGAGTAAGTCGAGCTAGTAATATATAAAGTTGTACTTGGGAGTAACTGGAAACGTCAAAAACCGAGCCAGTTCCATATTTGGTCGGCTCAGGAAAGGATGCTGCATTATCACATAGTAGACCCCAGGTTGTCTGTAAACTGTTCAGACAGCGTAGGAACTGAAGACTGGATAGTATTGCTTGTATTCATGACAGAATTCCAATACAGTAATAATCCTAGTAATCGGTAATATGGTGTCTCATTCTACATAATTTAATACATGTATTGGTTTTGCAATGTGAGTAAATGTTGATATATCTGGTTGAGTGAGGGTCTGAGTTTTCCTATTTTCCTGCCCACTTTTGTATCTGTTTTATCTATGAAGGTGTGTTTGCTCAGTATATAGGCCAAGAGTGAATGAACTGAGTCACAGTGTGCGAGTTTTCCTATGTTCCCACTTTACTATCAGCTTTGTTCGGCCTCTTCACTGATCAAACTAGCGAGTCAATAGCTGCACTGTAATAGACAAGAGAGAAGAGAGTTGCGACCTATATACCATGATTTAATTAACCTGACATCAGCATTTACCTGACTCTGAAACTAGCAGGAGGTAAACGGATTAACTTCCGGTGGAGATCTGTTGATCTGGACAACATTGAAACGAATGATGTAAGGCTAGAGATGCTGGTATTTGAATCAAAGATCTTTTTATGCGGACTTTGAGATTAGGTTCATAATTGCCAATTCGGACGAACAAAACTTTTCTTGTGAGAAGATCGGCAAAGGATTAAAAACAACTTACTTCCATCCCCAAGCCTGCAGCCAAAAGAATACGCAGGTCTCTGGTGCCTGGTGCTGTCATGTTCCATGTAACCACAGGTGGCCGGCAGAGCGTACCGACCTGGCCCTGGTCCTGGATAACACATCAAAAAATAAATAAGGAACGAAAATGTTAATGTTAAGAAAACATTAAATATACAACTTTCGTTATGGTTTTAGAACTTCTTAAGTGTTCAGTCACTTCTAGCATGCAGACCGTGCACAAAATACCTTTCAGGTGGGCGTGATTAATAAGTACGATTATATTTATACTATTCGGAAAGACTATGCGTTTGATTCATGCAACACAAGTGAAAATTGAAGCACGTGCGGGCTGCCTTGGTATAAATGAAAATTTAGACCGACGGGAAATCTATGATTCAAAATGCGCCTGAGTTCAAGAAGCTGAAGATTTGGTTTTCGTTCTCTTTGGACAACAAAAAGTAAACCAGGCGTAGTATGATTGTGGTTATAGGGTATTGTGGACCCGGGATTGTGGATCACCTCCTTCATCAAATCCTCTGTCCACTTCGTGCTTTATTATGCAGTAAGGACACAGGGGCTTTGTTCGGCAACATTTGTTACAAATTTTTTGTGAAGCCGTAGAGTAAAAGGCTTGACACAGAACAGTAGATACCGATTAGAACGGAGTTTTAATGGTTTTAAGTAATGTATATATTAATATATTTTGTATCTTTTCGATATATGTATATTACTTGGACGGACTAGAGATCAACCCCGAATCTCCAATGCCCCCGGTGTAAAGGGGCAGAATGTATACTAAAAATTTGTAAATTATTGTGATAAATGAATATGTATTCCAACCACACGGTTATCCAATACCTTGGCTCAGCCTGCAACATGAGAAGCAAACGCGGTATAATGCATTTAAAAAAAAAACTATTTAGCATTTTTAATGGGATTCAGAGTGTTTCACGTACGCAAATTTGTGAGCTCCTCTTCCGGCAAGATATCCAATTAAGCAGTGCAGTATTAAGCTCCTGACCCGGGCCATTTTTTTTTTTTTTAGTAGTAATAGGCGTGCTTTTGTCTGCGAAGAAGACTTTCTGCTACACCGTCTGCTGCTTTCTCCAACTTTGTGCTTCAGACGAGCACGACTTTTTTTGTTGTACTTAGCCTTGAAAGATTGAAAATGATTTTTCTCTTTGTCGGGTATTTACAGGCTATGATAGGTGAGTTTGTCAGCAATTAGAGGTCATTTCGTTACTTTTATGCGGAGACATCAACAGGCGTACGTCTAAATTGCAAGATTTACAATGCACACGGTATAATCTGTGCATGGCGTCAACATGATATTTTCACCCCAACCAAAGGCAAATTAAGCTTGTTTTTAGTGTATTATCCTTATTCACTTTTCATAAATTCAGTTGCATCAACTTATGTTGCAGAATATAACTGATGATCCTTCAATTTTGTTTTTAATAGGTTCTATATAAAATGTGGTTCATTCTATCTTATACAAATACAATTTGTTCTTGCATGGTATCAAATACGCGATTAACTCCCTCAAGTATTAAATCTAATGGTGGCACTGGTCAGCGTACAGACCGCTTGAACACGACACGAATAAGTTCCTTGTGTATTTTGCGTTGCTTTGTAGCAGTTCAATCTTTCATGGCTTTTCTCCTGACATGATCTCGTTTTGCTTACGTTAACCCAATTCCGATTAATGTCAGGAATCTTTATATAAGATTCTGTTAACTACAGAGGAATTGCACTCTGTATTGTGATTAGCAAAATGCTGGACCGATTTATCATCGACCAAAGTTGTGGACTATTTAGCAGCTCATGATTGCAATATATCTACAAACCTCACTATATGCAGCGTGCGTTTCTTGGAAATAAACTGGTTCAATACCTTTGCAATGATGTAGACAACACATTCTTGCCATTTTACCTTAATGAAACCAATGTCTTTGGTCGTGTGGAATGTGTAAAGCTGTTAAATAATTCAGAGAAAAGTGACTATGGCTGTTGACAGCTCGATTTCTTGCACCAATATATATCTCACGTTTTTTTTTTTTAAATTAAATGATTCAGGGAAATAAGATGGGATACTTTCATTCGTCTTATTTACAATGTATTCATATATTTTGAAGACTGCTCATACGGTTGCAGAACGACGGAGAAGAAGAAGAAGAAGAAGAAGAAGAAGAAGAAGAAGAAGAAGAAGAAGAAGAAGAAGAAGAAGAAGAAGAAGAAGAAGAAGAAGAAGAAGAAGAAGAAGAAGAAGAAGAAGAAGAAGAAGAAGAAGAAGAAGAAATTAATTGCCTCAGCTACAATGGTGACAATATTATTCTCCTTGCCCCTTCAAAACTGCTTTCAGAAAAATGATAACCACTATGTACGCATGTTAGTGACGTCTTTTAGATTACATTTTACCAGGCAAATAGTTGAACAGTTATGTTAGTAATAAAGAATGTCGTTACAAATTTTCTTTTGGGGGGAAATTTTATGATTTACGCAAAGTGTGATTTTCATCTTTCAGCACGGTTTTGAAGTGACATACTAAAAATTCAAATTGATAACACAATATGATACCGTAGAACCAATGCAATTTTCGTTCTGCTCAGGTTTTAATGCCACACTAGCTGTTAAATGTAGATAATGTAAATGTTATTGTATGAGAGTTTATGTTTGTGTTCTTTGGGTTTTTTTCCCATCCATACGGCGCAAAGTTTTTACCCCGTGGCGAAAGCGTATCCGACACATATTTAATGCTCATAGTAACTGAGTGCACATTGCTGAGGTAACTGTGCACAGATATTCCTGCTGAGTGCCATTGACAAATAAAATTTCTTACTTTTTTGTTCGAAGATGCATTTAAAGCGTGAATGAGTATATTCGAATGCGCAGCAAATTCGTTTTTCGCGGAAACAGAGTCTAAGTTTATAACTCGCACTTTCGAAATAATTGAACAAGACATATATACATGTACTCTCAATAGTTGTGACTTTGCAGTCTGTTTAACTGGGAAGATATGTGTAATCTTTGGTCCATTCGATTATAATGAAAACTTTTCTCATTGTCTTTGCACAAATACAAGACAATGTAGTGTACATTTTGATTGAGTATCTAACTGTACATTGTCCGTTTCTCATCATTGAGTCAATGTACAGTTTAGTGCGAATATATATACATACATATATATATATATATATATATATATATATATATATATATATATATATATATATACATACACACACACACACACACACACACACATATATATATATATATATATATATATAAAACATGGTCAAGTTACGTAAATAAAATATAACAAAAATAAGATAAGCTGAGAATTATAACCAAGTTTTTACTTAACTATCGGTCCGTCACAATTTTTCGCATAGCGTGCATACTTACTTATCATTCAATTTCAAATACTAATTTAAATCACGTAATTTACCATAGTAGTGTCATCCGTCGCTTATATACGGATTAGGCCTAGTACACGAGGTTTTTACCTCGAGTCTGCACTTAAAACTGTCGATACACTGGTCATTTATTACAGGCCTTTAACTAACGAAGGAGAGAACATTATATTTTAAAATAGAATTCGTTGATAGACCCATACATAGCATTGGCCTAAGTCTAGCTATAGGCCTATATACATAACTTATAGGCCCTAGGCCTATATACATAACCTATAGCCTAGGCCCTAGGCCTGGCCTAAGTATAAATTAATTAGTCTATTCAGTTTTCAAAGAAACCTACCTCGCTCACGAGCAGCTATTGGTATTTTGGGAGCCATTTTCGAACTTTTCAGTTCTCCTCTGATGTTTTGTTTTTGTCTAAATATAAAATAATGTAATTCAATTGGAGAATCGTGTGAAATAACCTGGCAGCAGGACTCTTTTGTGACGTCATATCTTCTCACAAGAACTTCCATAAAATGTCGCTAGAGGGCAAAACAAATTCTCGTGACCTGTGCGATGTTTCGTGTTATTTGAGTCAGATGACTTCCGCTTTTGCATTGCAGGGGAATGTAAATAGGTAAGGCGAACGCACAGAAGTTAAACAAAACACCGAAAGCAAGCTTGCAGCAGATATTTGGATAATGAAACAGATACAAGATACACAGAAACAGTTAACGATAAAAGCATTTGTCTGTAGCGTGCCTGATTAGTGTTGGAACTCGATGCGAAGGCCGGCTGTCAACGGAGTAAGACACCCAGTACAAAGCCCAAGTGAAGGCCTCGTTTGGCGATGCCAAATGACACTAATACTATTGGCGTAGGCGTATTTGTTTCTGTTGATTGTGACAGTATCAACTAATTAATTTGACTAGTCCCGTGTAATTTGTCATAGTCACACTTTTAAGCATATGATACATGTGTCAGTGCAAAAAAGGGGGAAAAAAATGTTTCCAGAGCTTCACATGCTCTAATTACATTGTAACATTTGGATTGGAGTCGGGACTCCGGGGCACTGGAGAGTTGTGCATTTGTTAGGCAAAAAAAGGGGAACTGCATTGTATTTGTTGCAGCCTTGCCCTGGATCTGAAGCCAGGTATGAAGGTAAGTAAACATGGTAAAGAAATGACAGCCACTTGCAGTGTATTTACATTGGATTGGCTTTGCCATGAAAAACCTGGATCTATCTTGTCGAGTGTCGTTTATACCTCACCCAGCCTGGGGCCCAGGCCTATCATTTTAGGTCTCTTCACAACAATACACAAAGTTCAACTGTTACAGACAATTTTTATAATGTACTGCCATGCAGGAAGAAAAACTAGGATTTTCTTCCTTTTTGCTACTGTTCTGACCCATGTTTGAGAGGTAATTGTATGAAGCTGAGGGAGGCTTGTATAATTTACAGCCAACATCTTTGTTGGTGAACATATTTGTAGATTTGCGTGTTGAAAAGATAAAAAAGCAACTCGGATTATGACATGACCAGCACTGCATTGCAGCTTATACAAAACAATACACCCACCATCAAATCCAAGTCTCATTGTTTGGTATATGAAGGTACGGTGACATATGATGCATGGGTAATTTCAATAGGACTAACTAGTGCTGGGTCGTTTCCATTGTTCATAATCAATAATCTGAATTTTTTTCAAGTTCTTATCAATAGTTGTATGAATTATTTCAAGACACAATATGTTCAACGTCACAATCCACATCCAAGTTCTGTAGTCATAGGCAAATGTGAGCCCCTCTTATGATGGACAGTCTTTCTGCATCCACACCAGGTCTCATGATTAACATTAAAAACACAAATTGTGTTATTTCGCAAGTTATTTTCTGAACATAAGGAGATATCAAGAGCTGTGTTACGTGTAAACCACCCATTATTGTTAATTGTTCTCATCGAGAATTTATGTATATTAATGCAGCTCATAGTCGAATGGTAGCTCTATTATCAAGATTGTAGTGTTTGCTCAAATTTGTACTCATACTGTCATCATATTTCATGTTGACTGGTAAAATTTTAAAGTTTCAAGTAAAAAAGTAGGGAATGTGAATGATTTGTAACATAAAAATTTGCATTTGGAAGGTTATGAAATATAAATGTAATTTTCAAATTATATAATTAGTTGATAGGTGTCAAAAAGTAATTGAATGCTTGGTATTACAAGGCTTTGGGCATTATTAGCTTGCCCAAGACATGTTAATTTTAGGATGACATATACGAGTCTGTCATGGTATGGAACTTAAGGAAGCGTCTTACTTCAAATTCCTAGAAATTTGTAGTTATTGTGCAGTAGTGTATTGGCCTCAGACAGTGTGCAGCAAATATTAAATTGTAAAATGTGCTATGGGTCAATGTGACCTGCAGGTGATGACAAAGAATGGTGAATTTGTACTGTTCATATAGAACTACAGAAGGTCAGTGTTTAACACATGAAGGCACAGTAGGCATTGACTGATTAATTGGGTTTCTGAGGAGGAACATTTCAGAAGTAATGACAGCCAAATACATTACTCCACAGGACATTTCTATCAAGCCAATACTTCACCATGGCCTGTATTTTCATCCTCATGTCAAAAGAAAACATGACTGATGATCATACATATCTGGTAACAAGACACGCCTACTCAACTCAGCTAAATGTAATCCTGTATGGCAAGTCTGATGTACTGGTTTATACTGTTCATACAGCAAGAATTTGATCAAATCATAAATGGTGTGAGCACAGAAAATTGTAAACAGGATTACTCATTGAATTGTAAACAGGATTACTCATTGTATTAGTCTTCAACAACCTGGGCACAGCTTCAAAACATGCTTAAAGACGCATGAAGTTATATTGATGTATACTGTGTTAAAAAGCTAAATATATATGTATAGAGTAGAATTAGAACTTAAATGTTACATGAACATGTGTCATTGTATGTCATATTACCTTAATTTTGTTTTTCCAGAATGCATCATAGTGTGGCACTCCCTGAACTACATACATTGCCGGTGTGACTGCCACCATGGGTGAATTGTCAAAGTCACAGGAATACCTTAGTTTCCGCAGTTCTGTTCCACAGAAGAGGGTAAAGTTAATAAATATATATATACCGCTTTGTCATATATGTCACATCCGACATCAAGATCTTCAATGGTCTTCAATTCATACCACATGTTTTGTGTGTGTGTGTTTTGACAATTATAAAGAGCTGTTGCATGATTTGTTACAGTCTGTAGAACTTAATTGTGAAGGTTTTGCATTGCATTGGCACTAAATACATGTAGTTTACAGTGGAAATTGTGGTACACCTGATGAAATTGCAATGCAACATTGTAGAAGTTGTGCATTGTGAGTTGCAAATATAAACTACAGTGAAACTTGGTGTATGTGGCCACCCCTTGTCTCAAGACATAGTGGCCACATACAGCAGGTGGCCTTTTACCACAGGAAAAGTAACTAAGAAATTGACTTGTGGAGCCCCTGAAATGTGGCCACAATGAGGAAATGGCTGTTCATGGCAGTGGCCACATACAGCAGGTACCACTGCACTAAAAGAAGTCTCTACTTTTATGGCATAATATAAATTACACGCTTTGGTAGTGATCTTTAAGATATTTATTTACATGTGTATGTGGAATAGTCCGTCAGGTGCAATGAGTGTGAAGATCAACAGAATGGGGGGTGCATGCTTGACTGCACATGGGCTGACTGTGAGATGAAGTCAGGAACCACACCTTGCAGAAAAGCAATGTAGAGTGCAGTGTGAGTGAGCCATCCTGTACTTCGTTTAGGTCACACCTGATCATTGTTTTAGTGCACTTTTCTTGTGTGATGTGGACAAAAATTGGGCAAAGCTTTGGTATAAAAGCATTGTTAATCCGGGATCACGTATGGATCCATCCATTGGTGGTGAATTCTTCATGTCTCGGCTATCAAAAATGGACAGAGGGAGAGGCATAGGTTGTATGGCAGATAGCAAGAGCTGCAGGTCATTGTGAGGGCCATGGAAGTCAACCACAAGACCATCAATAACTTGTTCTAAAAATTCTGCCAAAAGAATCATGCTTGGGATCTTGCAAGACAAGGACAACCAAGGATGTCCATCAGGCAACAAGATCAATTTGTTGTCAATTCAGTACTAAGATACAGGACTCACAGTCTCGCACCACTCCAGACATCCAGCAACAGCTGCAAATCGGCCATCCTCATCAGAGGTGATTCTCCACCCAGACGATATGCAACAGATTACACACTGCCAGTGCGAGGTTGTGGTCCATGGTGAAGAAACAGATGCTGACCAATCTCAGCAAGGTTGCCAAACTCTGGTGGGCAACATGGCACTTCGGTATCATATAAGTGGAAGGGAGCAACATGCTGTGTACTGATGAATGTCGCTTGTAGCTGCATAGAAATGATGGGCGAGCTTGGGCCTGGAGATGAAGGGAGAGGTATGCTGTGTTTCTATGTACAGCCCACAGTTGTGTTTGGAGGTGGCAGCATCCTGGTCAGGGCAGGCACCTTGGCCTATCACAAGTCTGATTTAGTCACACTGAATGGCACCATGACTGCCAGATGCTCAGTGATGGTGACTTTTATGATTTGTCTGTATTTTGTACGATTTCTCAATAAAAATACACTGATATAGAAATATGTTTATTGTTACCAAAACTTATAATGCCATGCAAAATCGATTCTGTCAACAAATGTCAGCTTTGTGGTCACTGGTGAGATTGTCCAATAGTTACTGAATCACAAGGCAAAAGGCAGCAGGCATTAACGGCAGACACTTGCTTTTTACGTACCAGCTATGCACATTTTGTCCTGCTCATGTTTCCAGTCCCAAAGAAAAATGTGCAAACATTTGCATTAAGAGGTTTTGGAAAGACCTGATGCACAGCAGCCTGCAACTTGGCTATGTCAGCAGTGCAGTAAAAGAAAAAAAATGGAAACTTGCGCACATTGCAAATTTTGCTGTGGCAACTTCTCAATATCAGATGATGGGAAGGACGACGGCCAGTCCTATTTTAAATGGGCAATATTAAGTCTAAAAAGCACCTGGGCAACGCAAGGCTTTACAAAGATGCACACTAAGACCTGGTGAAGCAGGTCAGAGGTATATGCACAAGTGGTTGAAAGTTCTTTAAAGTTGTAATGCAAAATTTTTGAACTGTGACCCAAGTGAAAATATGTGACAAAAATGAAAACATTGCTACAGTTTCTTGACATCCAGAATTATAAGTAAGATGTCCTGTACTTTGGAGTATGCACACATACTTTGTATCAACGTCTATATTTTAACAATCCAATTTTTAAATTACAGGTTGAGACATCTTATGCATCTAAAATACAGTTTGTAAAAGAAAAGATCGGTCAAAGTATGAAAAACATTTTTTTTTTTTTTTGACTTTGTATCTGTTTCTGAAGAAAAAAATTGAAAATACTGAAAGTGATCAACAGAAATACATTGCACTATTTCTCCGAAAACTAAGCAAGCACCTTTGGATGGTACATACCGATATCCTGTAGCTGCACATGCTACAATATGTTGGTGCTATTGGTGACAATTTCATCTGGATGCAGGACAATGTAAGACCACATGTTGCTGCTGAAGTGCAAGCCTTCCCAGACATGGAAGCAATGGAATGGCCCGCCAATTTCGTGGCGTCAATCTGATGGAGCACCTGTTGAGTCATCTGAAGAGAAATGTTTGGGAGAAATGCCAAGCTAGCGCACTGTCTTTAGCAGGAGTGGGACAGCACACCTCAGAGGCTGATCAGGAAGTTGGTACACAGCATGAGAAAGTGCTGCCAGCAGTGTGTTAATTGTGGAAGATCGCATCCTATTGACTAAAATTAACCCTTTACCATGTTTGCAATCTCGGGATTTTCCTCTGACCAGTTGACTTGGCCAAGAGTTGTTTCCTTGAAAAAAAAAAAGTGATTTGTAGTTTTGCTGACCAAAGGTCGCAGAGCTTATGTGATGTGATCACTCATGTCTGTTTTTCTGTCCTTCCATAAACTTTTTGCTTTTGAGTGTGAAACAGTCCACAGTTTTTAAGGTAGCCCCATATAACTTTCAGGACTTACCTAGTGTATGGGAATCTAGGTGGAGTTCCGTATTGGTGTGGTGGTGCCAGCAGCATTATGTAATACATGGGTCAAAATGTGAAAATCATGTGAGCACTCTAGCATCTTAAACTGTTTGGTAGATCTTCATGAGATTTAGTGGGATTGTGGAGGAGGTCAAAGTCTAAGTTGCTTGTGATAGTAGTAATTTTGGTTCTGGAGGCTCAATGCTTGGTTGGTTATGATTCCGGTGGCACCATGTATAATTTGACAGAAACTATGACTGGGTTAAAATGTCTTGAAAGATACAAAATTCCATATCTCGGAAAATAATTGAGTTAAACATTCCAAATTTATAGGATATATAGATCATGTCCAATAGTAATATGTTATGTAAGATCAGTAACCTTGACCTGTTTTTGTAAGGTAACCAGATCTGTTAAGTTGAAAAAGGTGATTTTGTAATGGTAGGGTGTAGTTTGGACATCTATGGCAAAGAGAATTGAGCCTCCAAATCAAAATTGCACTTCAATACATTGCATACAAAACTACTTGGTGACTTACTTTTTGGGTCACCATGACCCAATGATTATATGACAACCTATTTTCCAATGTCATTAAGCACTGAAGAAATGGACATTTAATTCAATATCTTGATTGAGAATAAAACAAATGATGCTAAATATGACACAAATGTGTGTCATATGGAAGTTTGATTTTGTATAATACGACTGAGTTTGATTAATTTTTCAAGGTTGTGGATTGAATACATTTCAGAAAATGATTTTTTGGTGATGGTGGTCAGCAGAGCATTAGACCCATAGGCCTCTTGTTATTGACTGCAGTCTGTGATCAATCCTGCCGAGACAGAGCAAACTCACTTCACCTTGAATGCTGCTGTTCCCATATGGACATAAATGCAAAAACTGTGATACAGACTTTGTGTGATTATTCTCCATGTGCAATTAAGTGTAGCTGTGTTTCTTCAGGCTTTGTGGTACAGTTCAAACGCAAGGTATATGCATAATGTAATAAAATTCAAATATAGCCAGATATGCATTAGTATGTATTAAATGTTGACTTGTATAACTGGGGACCTGTTTTAGAGTAGTTTAGCCACCAAATCACTGAAAAATGTGCTCCTTTTGCATATTAAAAAAAAAAAAGTCAATTTGGAAGCAACAGTCAAAATCCAGCACAAGTAAGACCTAAATGGAGACCTCATGATACAATATCATTGTGAATAACTTTATTGTCCCCTGCTAGCAAAAGTGGTGGAGGGGGGACAGAAATAGTCTGGGCATGGGCAGTTGGTCTTTTCACTCATCCATTACATCCATTCAGCTCAGAAGTCTAATGAACTGTTTAAAATAGGATAATGAAAGTTTTACCTTGATGTTTCCTATACAGGGCATGTGCAGTGTCACTTCATGTTGACCTTGACTTCTATCAAGGTCACATCGCCCCTAAATGAGACCGATCCAATACCTAATGAACCACTTGAGGTAAAATGGTGCAATTTATATAGACTAGTGCATCCTAGGATGGGCATGGAAAGTGGTTTATGTTGACCTTGACCTCTTTTCAAGGTCACAGAGCAGCTTAACCTGCCTTTGAAACAAATACAATCTGTACCTTATCATACAAGCATTACCATTGTATTAAAGGCATGTGCAGCATTGCCCATGCAGTGTAGCTTCATGTTGAACTTTTTTGAGCAGCATGGCTGCTTTGTTGACCTTGACTTTTTTCAAGGTCACTGGTGCCAGAAGGTCACACAGCCACTAACTGTAACTTTGAAGCTCATTTTCGACCTTTGCCTTGTGAAGTTTATACCATAGAATATATGAACATATATATTTTTCACTGGATTTTAAACCTATAGATGCAGTGTCACAGTCTTAACAAAATATGACTTGGTTGGAGACATAGATCCTTTGGATCGTCGTACTATTTTACCATCAGGTCTCTATCAAGATACGTTCAGTGTCATAACCTAAGTGTAATGTTCCATCCCTTGTTGAACCTTGCCCAGTTCCTACAAACAAGCAGAAACACTTGACTATCATGGCTGCCGGCAAAATGTAAATAGAGTGAGAAAATTCTGTCTGATGTCATCATTATTTGCAGGACTTCTGCTTTATAGTTACACACTGTATATTAAAAAGAGGACTTTGCTGTGTGAAAAAAGGCAACACTCTGTATACCAGACTTCATGATAAATTTATGTGCATGCAATTGTATAGATGAATGTTTTCAAGTAAGGTTTACATATTGATTTTCCCAAGGATATTTTATGAGCCAAATTGTAATATTTTAACAAGATGTCTATACTTTTTTGTTTAAAGTGTACATTTTTTTGAAGATGCTATAGGTCAGCAATAACTGGAACATAAGAGTTTGTGTCTTGTGCATCACAAACAGAACTTTACTGCAAAAATATCTTCTATATTGATGCACTTTGGTCAAATGTGTATTATTTGTGATTTTATTATCCCATGTAGCCTTTCCTTCTTATAACTCTTTGCAAATGTATACACAGATTGTTGTTGATGACAAAGGAGAGAAGACCTGGACTCTCTATGATGCAGGACCTCGAAGTGTACGCTGTCCGCTAATTTGTCTCCCACCTGCCAGTGGCACCGCAGATGTATTTTTTAAGCAGATCCTAGCCTTGTCAGGGGCTGGCTACAGAGTCATTGCTGTGAGTGTCCCAGAAAATAAATACTTTTCCCTCATACTACTGTTCCATTAATTTCAGCATTGCCATAGTGTGAAAATTCCACGTTTCACAAGCTAACAGTTGTGAAATACACAGGACTACCAAATGGTATCATTTCCTTATTTTTGTTGTATTACATGTAAACATTTTTTCATGCAAGCAGCCTTGACACTCATTTCCTGAAAAGCTACAGATGGCAGTGAGACATGTCAGAATACAATGTATTGTATTAGCACAGCAACTCTGCAGCCTTTGTACTTGCTTTGCCATTACTCCTCATGTGTGACCAATTGTTAAACTTTATAGCTGGAAGACTGTAAAGAAAAATAATAAACAAAGTGGAAAATGCTTGACTTATATGTTGATCACTAGATCGCTTCCTTAAGTTTAATAGTAGTGCTCTGAGCTGCCTTGATATACAGTAATCCATGTCCCAGGAGACCACCTGTCTTGATAGACCACAATGTTGTCAGACCATGGTGTGGTCTGTCAACACAGGATTCACAGTATTACCGACATTTAACTGGTTATGTTTGTTATAATTAATCTGTATATTGGGCATGCCACTCAGGTGGAGTATCCGGTGTTCTGGACTTTACGAGAGTGGTACCATGGTTTCCGACAACTACTTGATCATCTGCAGCTAGACAAAGTAAGTTCAATTGCCACTGTAAGTTTTCATGTATATTGTTTTCTTGCATGTATATCACTCGCTCAAAATATCAAAGTTGGTGGAAAGGGGATGTTGACCCTGTTTGTGTGGGACTACTTTTGACATGTCATGAAAATAGTAGCCTTTGTACAGGGGCTGCTTTTGTTGAGGGCCAAGGTCTTACATGACTGGGACGTCAGTATGTTGGGAAGAAGAGTGTTGTGATTTTATACAGCGCTCTGGAAGTGGCATGGATGTAAAGTCGTTAAGTGTTAATTGTCATTTGTTATTGGGCTCTTGTGTCGGAAAAATTACAATGCTTGGGAAGTTCACTGGTCTTTTCAACATTAGCAGAGGAGATTAAAGTGTGACTTTTTTGAACCATTAAAATGTTAAATTTTAGACTGGCTCAACAACTTTTCTAGCACACTTTTGAGTTGATTGCAACAAAAGTGGCTGAAGTGTTGACATAGGCTCTTGACTTTCTCTGGAAGCACCAAATTCAAACAAGGTACACTGGTGGTGGATTCTGACGCTTTTGAATGAGGAATTGGATGATGATGATGATGATGATGATGATGATGATGATGATGATGATGATGATGATGATGATGATGATGATGATGATGATGATGATGATGATGATGATGATGATGATGATGATGATGATGATGATGATGATGATGATGATATAAATGAAGATTGAATCATTATGATAACTCTGTTAAGTGTGACTGTTGCTGTGACTAGCAGGCAAAGGGCTAAGACTTCCTAAGGCAGCTATTCAAAATGGTCTTGGTTGAAGAATCTTGATGGCGCTATGGCTATACATTGTAACTCTTGTATGTGCAAGAATATTGCACCAAGATGTGTGATAATTTTAGTGATACAAATCAATGCTACATCTAACTACTGTAGAAGGGAAAAAATGCACCATATTTTGCTCTTATTACAACAGGGCTCTACAATTTCACATGTCCAATTGTCTGGGACAAGTAAACCCTGATGTGGAACAAGCAAAATTTTAAAGAAATATCACACAATTGACAGAGGTACTTGTCCCCAGACAGATGGACCAGGAAATTGCAGAGCCCTGTTACAGGTACATTTAATGCTGGCTATGAACTGTCTGGTCATGTCTTTCTCAGGTCCATATCCTTGGAGCATCCCTTGGTGGTTTCCTTGCTCAGAAGTTTGCCGAGTTCACCCACCAGTCGCCAAGAGTCGCCTCACTGATCCTATGCAACTCCTTTGTAGATACTTCAATATTTCAACAGACAAGTTCAGCACCAACGTGAGTGTCTCTAATGCTTTTATATACAAATAGTATATATATGTGTTTAAAAAGTTGTTTCGGTTTTCCGCCCTGTAATTGGTTTTTCCATGATGTTTTTCATGACTCTAATTTAAATGAGAGTTATATACATGTATCCACATTCCTTGTGGAGAGTGTTTATATTCAACAATCAGATGTACTGACCCAAGAGTGAGTGGTTTATGCATTGCTAAGAAATGCAGAAACCACAGTTATTTTATTATTATTTTTATTGACATGGAGTTGTGTCTGCTAAAATCCACAGTCATTTGAGTATTTGAGTCTTGTGAAGCAAATTCACATGCATGCAGGCCACAAGCACGGGCGTGCAAAAAACAGATTTGTACATTGACATCCAGTAGTAGTAGATAATGTGAAATGTTTTACTGGAACATGAACATATAATCTTTTTATTCTCATAAAGATAAGGAAAACTCTTCTCAGTATAATCGTCTTTGTGTTTCAAGCACAGTGTTAGACACCATAATTGTTGTGGTGGATTACATGATATGTACATGGCTGTAAAGAGCATCTAAAATGGACTGGTTTTGACTTTGTTGTGGATAAACATTGGGTGTCAGACAAAGCATGTGGTTTTAGAGTCAATACATTGTGGACAGCTTTGATCACTGAGCCAATTAGCCGAATGCTAATGTTTCTTAAATATGGCTAAAGAAATCTATAAATGACTGTAATGTGTTAAGAATCTCCATAAATTGTGCTTTTATTCCGTGTTTTGGCTGTAGATGTTGCAAGTCCAGATCTGTTGTAAGGAATCAGCACTAGCATTCATCAATGTTTTCAGCCTCATCTACTGAGATGTGTTCAACCAGTCAGTCACCTTATTGAAAATGACATGGAATACCATGAAACAGACCTGTCTTTGAAGGCGATCATTTTTCATATAAGAAACCTTCAACCACAGATACATATAAATTGGCAGATACATCTTAAATTTTTTGTCAGGCATGCTGAAAAGAGTCAACAAAATAAAAAAAAAAAGATGCAATGCACATGACAGTATGAAAATATTTCCCACCAATATGTAATTTTCATAGTAACTGATCATAGAACATGTAGAAAACCTTTTGATGAATGACAGTTGCATGTAACACAGTAGAGATACATGAACATCTGTGCAAGGGATCTTTCCTGTTGCAGATTTGGAGGTTTTAGTCTCTTTGACAAAATGGTAAATAACCCATGTGCGAGTATACAAGAACAAAGCCTTAATTGGCTTGTTAATAGCTGAATACACAAGTCACATCCCAATGGTCTTGCCTGATGTCCTGCAAGGGTGTGGGTATTTTACAAAGAAACACAATAGGAATATGTACATTTTCCCTAAAAACTGCCCACAGAAATCAGGGATACACTTTGCATGAAAAATGCTAAAAAGAAAGTTTTTCAGTCACACTTAGTGCTTTACATATTTAAATTATGAAATGCCCAGTCAATGGTGGAATACATGCTCTATTCAAATTTATCAAAGATCGCAGGACTTTTTATTGTTCTTTTATGTTCACTCATGCATTTGACACACATACACTATGCAGCATTCATGCACTTGGAAGATCATCTCTTGCAGGTTCTGGATGATGCCGGCCATTGTTCTGAAGAAAATGGTGATGGGAAGCTTTGATAAAGGGCTAGTTGACAGTGAGATTGCAGATTCAATTGATTTCATGGTTGAAAAGGTAGGATTTTCTGCATATACATGTATATATATTATGCCTTTTCTGTTGACACACCAATGCCAGTTTCACAATTTACAGCAAATTACAAAAGTGATATACATGTAGACCTTTGGACATGTATGATACCCCAAACCACACATACACTGAATTTTGTTTTCATGACATCTCCAACAACAAATTAATTGCAGTGTTTTATTGGGACTGTCAGGTGGTAATATGCCTGAGTATACAACTGTCAGTGAAGATGCCAGACTGTTGGCGATGAGGATGGCCCATAAATGTAAACGTGTGGAATACTCTGTAAAATGTTCATGTATACATGTTCATGTATACATGTACATGTGTATGAATGTACAGTGCTCCCTCTTTATAACACCCCTCATTACAAGTGGTTTCTGATATAACACGGTATGTACCATGGCTCCCACTGAAATAGTTTTCCCATTACTTCTATGTTAAAAGTCCCTTTTTTATAAGGCGGTTTTGCTATAACACGGTGTATCCTGTGGACCCCAAGACAAGCGCTATAAAGAGGGAACACTGTATATTTCAACAGATATTTTCAAATGTGTGAACCATAGTTATGCAAAGGAGGCATTAATGGTAAACATGTTTCTCTGACCACTATTTTTGACTGATTTGTGTGAATGTATCATCATGTATTTGCCCTTTTCAAGTTAGCCTCTCATGCTTGTCTGATACAGTTCTGTTCATTCAAGATCATCTCAAACTATGTCTGGATGAATATGAAATTGAGTATCCATTTAGTACAGTCTGAAGATGTGAACTGCCTTGTGAATTCTTGGCAGTTCCTATTGGGTGAGAAACATGAAATAGCTGCACTATCATAAGCTGTGAAGGAAAGTGCATGCTTGGTTATAGCAGGGCTTGGTGACAGGAGAAGCTGTGAGATGTGGCCTGTCAATTCAGCTGGGGGGAAGTTTGATGAGTCACATGCTGTAGCTTTTCCTGATACACAACCACGTTGTAACCAACACTGGAAAAATGTTTTTGTTGCAAGCAATGTACAATTGAGTGTGCCCTTTTGTAAACTAGAGTAAAACTCATATTTCAAAGCAGCCCTGGATTAATATGGCTTAACCCTTTCCCCCTTAAACTGGCCAAAACCGGCTGGTGGTCAAATGTTGTCTGCTTCAGCGTTTTCAACTGATTTCAACAGCAATGAAAAACAATTTGACTGAGAATTGAAGATGAGACTTGTCAAGACAACATGACCCAGGTCAACAGCTTTCCTCGGCATGGGTTGGGCACTTAGTGCCCAACCCATGCCGAGGAAAGCTGTTGACTCAGTCTTAATTCAAGGGAGAAAGGGTTAATCTGACGGCTGCCATGGTCCACTTCCCATACACCATGGCCTCGTCTTACTTACACCAAGATAAGGGCTGATGATTTTTCAATTTTTTTTTTTCAGGGATTTGAAATTTAATTTTTGTGTATTGTTTTTTATATTTTTTTTTATGCCAGATGTAATATTTTCAACTCACTTTGATAGCCCGGAGACTGGCTCTGGTGGGTGTACAGTTTTTAAGTCATGCAGGCCTGTGAAGAATCCTCCTGATTTTAATTGAATAAAAAGCAACAACTTACTGGGCAGACAAATTATTCAACAGAAAATGTACTTGCATATAGTTTCTACTCTGTCAAATTTGTAAAATGAAGACTAAAGGCAAGTGTAGAATTTACAGAAAGCAAATACTCAAGCTAACATCAAATGGAGGCTGACTGGTAGTGTCATCTAGTGGAAAATGGACAAGATTGTCCTATTTATGTATGACTTTAAACCTTTGGTATGCATTCGCTTAACATTTGTGAGGTTTCTGAGCTGAACAAAAACATTTCTGGGTAAAATTTAACTGCATTTCAGGGCTACGGCAAAATGGCCTTTCTGCTTTTTTACATTCATTTCATGATTCTGTCAGTTTTTCTGCAATCAAAGAAAATTGTCAGCCTTACATGGTTTGGTGGCCATGCTCCTTGAATTTCACAGTGCACTGGTGGATGTCAGGGTTCTCAAACAAAAGGTATAGCTAGTGTGCTGCTTATGAGACAAGTGTAAGAAAGATTCCAAACATTCTGTGCCCACTACTAATATCCAAAGCTTCAGGAAAAAAATATCCTTCAACCTACTTTCAATTGTAATAAAGGGTCTTGAAAAATCCTACTATTCCTAAACCTTTCGATTAGTAATTTTTCTTGCTTTTGTTTAATGAGAAATTCAGTGACTGCATAAATGATATATGCTGTAAATATTAAATTACTTGTGTTTCTTATTTGCAGCTTGATGCCTTGGGACAGCCGGAGCTGGCCTCACGACTGACTCTTAACTGTATGAATGCCTATGTGGAGCCACAGAAGCTTGTAGGAATTGAAGTTACAGTTTTAGATGTAAGGTGGTTTTACTTGTATGGCATATACAGTGGAATCTCCCTATTAAGACCACCCAAGGGGCTGAAAAATGGGGTCTTGATGGAAGAGTAGTGTTAATGGGGATATGATTTAAGGACAGGTAAGACACCAAAAATAAATCCCACTTTAGTCAATCCTAGCTCAAAATGTATTTGCGTTAGAATAACATATCATATATGTGTGTACTCGTCATACTCCAAAGAATTTATATGTTCCGTATTTGGGTGTCTGTGATGTTAATTGTTGAATAAACAATTGAATGTTGACCGCAAAGCATCCACCCCATAAATGTCGATATAAGTCACTAATTATTTGTGATAAAATCATAATTACACTTGGATCTTAATCCTGACATATTGGCAACAAAAAACGATCCTGCGATATTTTATGTTTGGTTTCGTTTTTCTGTTATCCATCCTCAAAGTTTGACGTTTCAATTTTCCTTTTGATTTTCAAGATGTTCATTTTCTTCATTTCATAGAAAAAGAACGAAGCAAAATTTAGAAAATCGCTGAATCGTTTTTGCGGTTCAGACATTAAAGAATTAAAAGCCGTTAACCGGATTAAATTTCGCCCAGCCGTTTTCTTGGAATAACCATTCTTAGGTGGGGCTCTCGTCCTATTATCCTTTCTGAGAAAACAAGCTTCAAAGGCCTTTGATGTTGATCATTTGCCTCTCAAACAATACCATTTGCTCAAGTTGAGTTGATATTTGTACAAAACGTAGCAAATATCGTCCCTGAACATTTGGGGAGGTTGTCAATCAATTCTTGGCCAATCACATGAATAAAAGAGCCTTTGAAGTACGGAAAACATTATTCAGCGATCTGTCAAACGGCGATAGCGACAGTCTGGTTTCAAAGTGTGACGTCATGGAGGCGGCCCTTCCGGCCCCGTGACCTCTAGCCTGGCAACGAAAGTTGTGTTGCCTTGCCTTGCTTCGGTGGGGCGGCCTGCGGCCGCTCATGGTCAGTGCACGGATGGCGGGTTTGGTCTTCCGCCCCCTACCTCTTCACCCCATTTTTAGGGATTGTGTTTTATTGTATTTACTCGTCTTGTATCTGTATACTTTATGTAGTTAGCTTGTTAGACTTGTCTTTACACTTTACTTAGTTAGCTTGTCATTATTTTGTAGTTATTTTCGCAATGAGTTTCATTTCTCTTTCCAACCTGAGCTTGGTAACGCTAGTTTGTGTGTTTTCTCTTGTGTTCACGTTTATGCTTATTTCAATGTGTTTATTTGTACTTTTACTTCCTCATCCCTGGGTTCCGATAAAGTATTATTATGTGCGTGGGTATCGTTGATTAGGGTGTAAGTTTTTTTTCCCCCGCCAGCTTTGGTGTGCAGGACCACTGGGGTAATCCATCGCGGCACGGCCTTTGAAGTTTGAAGGGACATCGTCTGACGATTCCCGCTCCTCTTGAACATTTAAAGTCTCCCTTCATTAGAACGCAAAACAAGCAAGATAACTATAAAGTAAACCACTAACGCTATGATATGTTACCATGTTTGCATCTTTTCCCTGCCCACAAGCATACTTTCGGCATGCTGCCTTATTTCGCATTGCCGCCCTGATACCACTGTCTTTGTGCCATGGGCCGTTGCTACCTGCAGCCACGTGACAGGCTGTTAAGTATGATTGACGGGTGAAAACCAAAAGAATGACACATGGACGTTCGGATGTCCACATGCCCGTGTGGTTTTTGGCGTTTTTCTCATATTTCTACTTTAGTTAAAAGCTCGAAATTTTGACAACTAATAGAAAGGACATTCATCTTGTAAAAACCGTTAAAATTTCAAAATTGGCCATGCAAAGGTTTTTGGTGTCTGAAGTGTCCTTAAGGATAAACCAAAACGGGTCTGTAAATTGATGGTGTTAATTGGAGATTATACTGTATTATATCTCCTTCCCTCTGTGTGTGTGTGTCTCTCTCTCAGTGTGTTGCAGTGGAGCCTGTTTGGTTTTGTCACTTGATATTTATGATTAGAATTGCAAGTACCTAAATATTTTGGGATCTGTCTTGCGATGAGGACAAGAGTTCAGATCATGTATCATCCTTCATTGATGCATGGAGCGTGCAGAAAATTCAATTAAAATGAAATTTTGGTCATGGACCCTTATTTAAAACAACAACAGATGCATAATGAAAAGCTGTGATTAAATCAAAACTGTGCAAAGATAAAGAAGATTATAAGGTATGATAGTAATTTTGTGAGTCAGAAATTGGCAAGAGGTATTTAAGGGTAGAAAAGCAAGAATGGATAAGCAGATGTTTACTTTCAGACAGAATACCTTCAGTACACAGGTATCAGGCACTATTTTCTGTTAAAATTTTCATTGTCAGAATATGGGCAGGCTAGTGATATGTTTGAGGTAATTATCATGTTTTATATAGGTGTACGATGAATGTGCCTTGTCTCAGTCGGTGAAGGAGGAGATGTACAAGTGTTACCCGGAGGCCCGCCGTGCTCACCTTAAGAATGGAGGAAACTTTCCATATCTAAGCAGAAGTGATGAAGTTAATGTATACCTGCAGGTAAGAAAAAAAGTCTTGTTTTGGGCTGACATGCAGACCATAGGGGTCATCTAAAAATTGTAACCATTATTTGTTGCTCGTTCAATGTTTGAGTTACCCATCATCTTTGCATGAATATGTATTTGCACCCAAATCACAAAATCCTTCTTTATCTTATCTTATTTTAAACAACAAAAAGAAAGCACCACGCTTGTTTGCAAATTTGTTTTAAGCTATTAGGCAATGAAGAATTCTCAAACTTTAGTCCAGGAATGTTAGCCTTGGAAAGAATGTTCTTTTCTTGTAAATTATTCTTTTGATTCCAAGTTAATATCCAGGAAACTATCTATTTTAGTGTGAATTGGGTTAAGGTAAAGACAAGCCCCTTTGCCATTGTATTGTAGCCTTTCGATGGCCCTGTGTGTTTTGATCTGAGGAACTTTTGTGGTAACTGGTAGAGGAGCTGTTTACAGTGTTCACATTCTCTGTTTTCCTCTGTTGCAAATGAAATTTTACATGCTTAATGCTTGTCATTGGATTGACAGATTCATCTTCGAAGATTCCTTAACACAAGATACAATGCCATGGAGATGACTGAAGAGATGGTGCAGCAGCTTCGAGACAGTGAAACACAGGGCTCATCACAGGCAGATGAAGCACAAGCTGTGACTGCGGAGACTTAGCAGCTTTTAAGACAGTTGTCACTTGCCATCATACAGACATCATATTTGATCATTTCCATTGATGAGGGAAGACAGAAAAACAAACTAAAGCCTGGCACACAGCCAAAATGCATTCTTACAACACTGTTTCCCTATAATTTTTTTTTTTTTTTTAATTGACTCCAATGGAGATTCTGTTTTGTTATTATCTCTATATGTGTTGTTTGCTCATGTACTTCCATGTGTAAATTAACATAAAGTGGAAGTTAAATGTCACAGCCATACAATAAGGTCAATCATGTATGCTTTCATACATGTATTTGCTAAGATATGCGACTATGGACCAGCATAATAAACAGACTTTATTTTTGTTTGGAAAGATTAAGTCACGTGCATACTTTGGAAGAGATCTCACAGGATGCTGTGAGCTTTCTGGTACATTTAAATTTGTACATATACACACAGTATGCAGTGCAATGTGCCTGCCCTCAGTTTCCAACATCAGTGTAATTTAGTTATAAATGGGTGGTGTATATGATGCAAACAAATTGAGTGACAGCGATACATGTACTTAATGAGATTACCTTTGAGACTACTGTCACCACAGGTTGCTCAAGAATTGAGTAACCTTTCAACATTTCTGATCAGTCACAGGGCAGAAGTAGAGGATAATATCAAACCTACTGGTTTTTATTACAATGTTGAATCAAGGATTTTGGAAACGTAGAGGGGATGAGTATGAAAAAGCAATCCGTACAGATTTCACAAGAACTAAATGCAAGAACAAATTCTTTCAGAAGGAGCAATCACACACCAGACATGCCTATGTTGGACCTAACAGTCTGATTACCATGATTACCACACAGTTTATTAAGTTAATTGTGCGCTTATGGTGGTGTCAGGAAAAGGTTTGCAGACATGCTTAGTTTCATCAGCCAACAGTGTGAAAAGGTATCTTCTGATATTTAAAAGAATTTACTGCACTCTGTGCTTGTAATGAGTGAAATATTTTGTGGATATCAGATGAGATTTCACTCAGTGTTGCATGGTGAAAAGTAAATGATGTTTTCATTTGGGATGTGTGTTGCATACAAATGGGAGGGATATATTTTGTAGTATGATTTCATCTCTGTGTTATTTGCATTGGTCGTGTCTTGTCCAAAATAAGTTTGCTCAAAAAAATGTGCTGAAAAAATGGTGTAAATGCTCTACATGTGTATTTTTTTCTTCAAATTTTATTTTTTATTCATAAGATCTGTGATATACGAGGTATAGTTGCATGTTTCCTGGCTGTGTTTTCTTGTTTCTTGCTCATAGCTGTTTTGTGAAAGAGTTTTGTGTCATGAAAATTAAAATGAAAGCCTAGCACAAGATAGTCGTATTTTTATGTGAGAGCTTCAGTTTCAGATAATCACGTGAAATTGATTTGGCCAATCTGTACATTAATCCATGATGGGCCTGTAAGGCTTTAAAATTGTTTTACACTAAGATGATGCATTCGTGACAGTAAACTAACAGACAAACAAGTACAGCATAGAAATACCTTTCAGCTTAATTTCTCAAATTTCCTTTCATAAGTAGCCAGATCCCTTATCTGATAGTTAACCATCCATCATCTGGTATCCATCAATTCACATGTTTTACTTCTGAAAAAAAACAACAACAAACCAGTCACTGGATTGTCTTTAAACTTACAGTGGGGATGTGCCTTTTGATGAGTTCATACCAATAAGTTTTTTCCAGTGGTCATGCTTGTATAAGTAGGATTTGTATGATTTTTGTTGTGGACTTTTGGGCTGGATATACTTGAAAAATTGGAGGAATACACCTTAGGTAAACCTCTACCAAAGCTGTTGACTAGAAAGGAAAACTGTCAGCACCTTATCCATTTTCTATGCATTTTGCCGTTGACAATATTATTATGTGACTGTATTTATGAAGCCTTACACATGTGTATGACATCTAAATGTGATGATACTGTCACAGTGATACTGTCAAAGTGGCAATATTCTGATGTGTATTTTTCCCACGATAACATATCTGCAGTAAAACCTGTCCTAAGTGATCACCCATAAGACCTGGCCAAAATAATCTCACAAGACAGGGTGTGCGGTCTACGCAAATAATTCAATGGCATATATAAAAGAGCAAGGTGGAGTTACTATCTGGAGAGCCAGTTGTGTTAGTATCTACTAGGCTATTTGGTGATCCAGTATAAATTGATAAATATGTCTAAACCAGTAATTTTAATTGTAATTTTTTTTCCCAGTGCACACCTTACTGTTTGAGCATGGCCCTTGTTCTCTGTCTGATCTGCACCAATTATGATGTTAAATGGTTCATTGTTCTAACAAACTAAGGGGCAATGCATTATCAGCACAGTGGAGACAGTCTGGTAGTTGTGACATTGAACAGACCAACAGATCACCAAACATTTTTTTGGTTTCAACAGGATGTATACATATTAACTCATATCTTGTGCTGCCATCTAGGCTGCAGCAAGGAACTTGACAGGAAGGAGGGCAGATTTATGTATGAAGTAATGCTGAATGAGCTTGTATGGTAAAAATTACAAATTGAGGAAGCGCAAAGGTGTTCTGTCTGGATGGGAAGGTAACATAACTGGTACAAGTGCCCTCATCATAATGGAAGCATGGTTCTGTTGTCAAACAACTGAGGGGACCAGAGCAGGTCTGCAGTTAATATAATCAAATGTGAATATCACTGGGACATTAATATACCTTGGTACTGAGCATGGCAGCCAGGTGGGCCTTTAAAGAGGCTAATACACACCTCAGTGTGCCACATCATGGCATAATGGTGGGGGTGGGGTGGAGGCAATGGGCTAGGGTATGCTCAGGCACGACTTGGCCCTGTGTATTGTTCTAGTAACAAAAGCCGTGCTTTAGTGCCTCCAGCGATATTGCCCCCTTTGGCCACACCAAGTGTTCTATGGTCTTTAAGATAGGTAAAAAAAAAAAAATGCAGAGAGGTCCTGGGCCTGGTTGCATATGGAAGAGGACTTGTTGAATTCCTTCATGTGACAGCTTCTTAGAACAAATGATTATAGTTTCTGGACAGGCAATGGGGGGTCTATGCTACTTGCTTGGTTTTATCCAGAAAATTTCTGTCCAGTATTTGTGAATGGCAATACATGTAGACAAACAGAAATGCCTTTGTTTCCTATTACAGGTCTAGAAAATTCATGGTATGCTGGCACATTTTTTCCTTTGCTGTTTCTTTGAATTTTTTACTGTCATGTTACGGGCTTGTCACTGTATATTGCCAATTGTTTTTTTGGTTTAAAACAAAACAAGTTCAAATGTTTTACATTTCCACCTCCATCAAAAAATTAAGGTCAGAGGTATTTTGGCAAATAGCGCGTATGTGTATGTGTGTGTATATATATTTATATATATACAGTGAACACTCGTTATAATGACACCATTTGCCCCCTTAGAAATGTGTCAGAGAACTGAATATGTCAGATAAATGAATCAAATCACAAAGAAAATGACCTTTTGCTTTTCAAAACTTGTGTCATTATAATGAATATGTCAGATATCAGAGTGTCGTTATAATGAGTTTTCACTGTATTATGTATATATATATATATATATATATATATATATATATATATATTATATATATATATATATATATATATATATATATATATATATGTATATATATATATATATATATATATATATATATATGAATAAAAACCAGTTTTGGGCAGTAGGCCAGACTGGGTTGCTGATGCATATACATGTAGCACTCCGCTTGGATGTTAAATTATGGGATTTCGGTTTGAGAGGGTAATGCATGGGTGTCAAACTTCAGTCTTCAGACAGAATTCAGTCTTGGGAGCTTTTAACATTGCATTGTTTTCTATTGGAAGAGTTCTAATTTTTGCCATTTTCAGTCTTGCAGGACAGGACCTCTAACATCCATGGTAATGATTGGTATACCTTTGACCGAACCATTGGATCTTTTGTAATGAAGGTTGCATTTCTTTATGCATCTGTTTCATATTTTCTAATGCTTGCTTTACTGATGAACAATTACACACTAGGATTGGTAATAAATAAATGGAAAAGTTGCAGAAAAGTAAAGCAGTAAGCTCCTGCTCTGAGAAGTTGGTTGTGTCAAAAATTTGTTTTACACTCTCGTTTGGGAATAGGTTATGTGCTGTTACATAGTTCAGTTGTGTGTCTAATGGGAAAAAGCTTTTGAATATTACTGTTTGGTTTTGTTATAAAAATTGTCAGTGTATGAAATATTCCTGTTGAAGATTGTTTAGCTCCTTCATTGCCTGTAGCCATCCAGATTGTGAGGTTTGAGTCAAGAAGCTGGCATGTCCAAAAGGATTTTTGCCATAAGGATGGGGCAGCTTAAAGTACATGTATATCCAATTTTCAAATATTTTGTTGCTTTAAGAGAAAATGAGAGAGAGAGAGAGAGAGAGAGAGAGAGGAGAGAGAGAGATGAGTGAGAGAGAGAGAGAGAGAGATGAGAGAGAGAGAGAGGAGAGAGAGAGAGAGAGAGAGAGAGAGAGAGAGAGAGAGAGAGAGAGAGAGAGAGAGAGAGAGAGAGAGAGAGAGAGAGAGAGAGAGAGAGAGTTGTCACACATCATTGATTCAGTTAGGGTTTAACGTGGGTTTACCTAAAGAGTATAGTTTCTCTAGTTTTGCATGAAAACCAGGTGAGTATTTTTGTTGAGATTTTCCAATTATGACAAAAAGGCTCCAACTCCCAATTTCTAGTTTTAAAATTGGCCCATCCTTAGTTGCCATTTGGTGTACATATAACTTGACGAAAAATAAACTTTGGATTAAACTGTCTTGTATGTAATGAATATACAATCGTAAAGAAAATGTAATCAGTTGTAAAGAAAAACAAACCTGACATGGTTCTTCGGGCAATGCCTTCAAAATACGGTTTGTCTATCTATTTTTTTTTTTTTTTTTTTCAAAGGGATGGTGTTAGTGGTGGTGGGTGCATCTATTATTTGAGTGCAGGTTGGTTTGAAAGAGGTGCTTCGTGTTGCATGTATATGCAATATTTTAGAGTTTGACCGCTGTTGTAAATTGCTGATAACCGTTGAGACTCGGAGTAATGGAGAGGAGGGTCTGCATGGAATGTTTTAAAAGATGGTATAGAACTAACAGAAGAGGGTTAACATTTGTGTGAAATGTCTGCTTTTATGGATTACTAGCATGTATAAAGTCAGCCAGTGGAGATTTGATGACATAAACAGAAAAGTATATTCAACACAAGGTGACATGGGGCAAAAATTAGTAGTATCATATATATGTGAATGTATAGATCCTGTGTGCTGGATTTATATTAATCTACAGGCAAACATATTATATTCATAAAATAGATCAAGAATTGATCTGAAAATTTTCATAAGTATGTTGTTTTCACGGGCAATGACAAGTGAAAAATATTGGGTAGAGCATGTCACTTCATATGTAAATAAAAGTGGTAAAAGCATCCTAATGCTTGACAGCATATTTAAAGTTGTGATGTCAAAGTGTGTTTAAAAGAATTTATATTCCCACTGGGTCATGTAAAACCGCACCCACAATGATTATACATGTATGTGTCTTTTCAATTATTTTACCCAGAAGTATGTTTGAAGGGTATCAAAATGTGCCCATTATTTCGCTTTGCATTTCGATAGTTACTTTTACATATTCGAGGATAGCTTATACATGTATTGTCAACAGTAAGGCACATGTCTATGTGGGCCATTCATATAAACTGACATTCCCACCAGAGCCAGTATTCACTGCAAGGCAGGTGAAAAATATGCTGCCGTCAGATCATGATTGCATCCTTGTCATTTCATATCATGCAAGAAATTTTGTTGACGTGTACTCAATATTGCACTTTCTGCTTTTTGGGCACTGTTTGATTGTATGAGACCATGGAAGTAACGGTATGCATATGTTGTCTTGTATTTTCACTACACAGCACATGAACAAGGAAAAAGAACATTGTAAGGGAGAACTCTGATTGGCAAGAAGATATTGGTGCTATTCTGTGATGTTAAAAATGATAGATGAGAAAATAGATGATAGTTACACTGTAGAAAGGACACAATTTGCATTTTGAGCTTTGAGCAAGTTGAATGGAAGTTTGTTTGCAGGGAAGTTGAAAGTGCATTGCTGATGAAATACTAGTTAAAGTATAAAGGCCAATCCATCAAGGATATGGAATGAGTTAGAAATGGAGGAAGTGTCTGCTTAGTTTATATTGGACATGCCCATTGACTACGTTGTTTACTGTAGAACTTTGGTGACTCACTCCACACAAGATTTGATCAAGATGAGTGTGATATATTGATGCAGCCTGTCATATCTCTGAGCTTTAATAGATGATCAGTGATTTTGTAAAGCTGCTCTTACAGTCAGCCAAAATGGTCTGGTATGACAGGAACAGGGTTCCTTATGGTCGTTAACATTTACAGAAATAAACATGCTAGTGACATCTTAAATACATGGAACAAGAAATGCGTATCTATATGCAGTGCGTAATTAGCTGTGTGACCCTCATGTCACTGATAAGCAGATAAAATAATGGGTCATGTGATGAATGACCAGCATCTGATTAACCAGTTAAAGTAAGAGGCCCCACAATTAGGAAAATAACTGACCTTATGAGTTTAATTAGAATAAGTAAAAGCAAGGGAATAGAGGGCAAAGATGTTATCGGCTCCATAGTTGGCCTTTAAAGTACAGTGGTACCTCTCTTGAGAGACCCCTCTAATGAGAGACCGCATATCTTTTTAAGACCACTCTCTCAGAACACTGCACTATCTTTTCCATGTTGTTGTACCTCTAATGAAAGACCACCTGTTTTAAGAGACCGCATTTTGACTCGCTGTAGGGGTGGTCTCTTAAAAGAGGTACCACTGTACTCCGTATATGAATTGTACAAAAGTTAAGGATGTTGAAACTGTCATGTAAAAAAAAAAATCTTGGGGCACTATACTAGCCTTCAGGAGTGCATAAACACTGGAAAACAAAGAATCGGTCCTAGGTTTCAGACGAGCCAGGAATCTTAAAAGATGACCTGATGAACTTGAGACTTAGATACCCCCGAGCACTTAGAATTTTGCCAGCAGTGTCTGGCACAGTGGATAGCAACCCCTGTAACACCCCAGTTGCAGGTATCGCCCCGAGATGGATACTAGGGGCACGTCAACAAGTACTCAGACAGGGCGTTCATACAAAACCCCTGTAGGAGGCTCCTGCAAACATAACAATTGGTTTAGTTGATCACTTGTCAAGTTTGCGACCAACAATATGTAGGCCAAACAGGACGGGCGTTAATGGATAGAATGCTCGAGCACCTCTATTACATAAGTAAGAAAGACATGACTCAACCATTAGGGAGGTACTTCAGACTCCCCAATCATGAAGTTCCAGACTTGAAGATTCAAATCTTGGAACATATACGCACACCACCAGGCTTAGAGAAGTCTCTCATGCTTAGACTGGTCAGGGATACACACTGGATTCACCAATTACATACCACAGAACTTTTTGGCCTCACTGTTATGGGTAGATGAGCTACTAGTTCAGTCATATGCTAAATTTTTATTGGTCAAGTTCATCTGCCTACTAACACCATCTTTACTTATGAAACAGTGTTTTCATAAGTGAATGGCTCCCAAAGTTACCCCGCAATTGCAGACCACTGCTGTCACATGACACTGTGATCTACAATTTATGACCGGTGGTCCTTGGGTGTCTGACTTGACACACTTGTGTCATGACATTCGGCCCTTGTAGTACAATGCTAATCCACAGGGAACCATGCAACGTCAACTTGACTAGGCATGGCCACACTTACACGTACAGCATGACGTACGTGCAATAACGTGTGATGCTAGCAATGTACGTTACACCCTGATATATAAGCACACACGGGGAGCCATTAACCTCTGTCTCTGATGAGTCACAGAGGTGACGAAACTGGTCAGACTTTGTTTTGGACAGCAGTCGGGCTTCTCTTGCCAGTTTCAGCCTAGCCGAGTCTCATTTGCTCTAAAGCAAAATAAGGGTGCTATGAGATACAAGAACACCCCCATTCTATTAAAAACTCACAGGGTTTTACTGTTTTATCTTAGAAAAATAGAATCTATGTTACGTCCTCTCTTAACTTTAAAGCAACCAAAAATGAAATTTGATAGACACCCAGAGCTAATTGTACTTCTTATGCTGATTAAGGTTCATATATGGTGACAGCCAGGGAAGCATTGATGAGATGAACTCGACAGATGCCACTTGTACATGTATTCCTGAGAGTCCCCTACATTCAATTATGTTCATGTTGTCCGGTCACATCCCATATAAAATAGGAGGGAAGAGAATCTGGTGCTCTTGGGTCATTATAAGGCCAGTCTTCAACCAAACCATCATGGTCTTAGTTAAAGAAAGGTGAAAAAAGTAGATTAGACATGAATTTCAAAGTGTTTTGAGTGCTTCATTATTTTAAAAAATGTAGATCACACAACTGCACATCATGTTTCATCAATTTATGCTGAGCGTTTGCTCAAGAAGATCAGTTTTATCAAGATTGATGTCTTGTGTGTGTTAACATTTAATGACTGAGAGCAATTCTATTTTCTTAAGTGCCGCCCAATATGTTTCATGATCCATGATTGTAACTGTGGCTGGAACTTGTTGATATGGTAACAACCTGTTATTCAATTATAGTTACATTTAAATGCACATAAAGTATGTCAGAGAAACTGTGTGATTAAAAGTAGCCTTGAACAATTGTGGAATTCATTATTTTTGTTTATATTTTGCGTAATTTCTGAATTAAGTTCTGTGCCACAAACCTGGCTATGAGTGTGCCTAAATTTGTAATTGAAAAATACACTCTTGTGAAAACTATAAAGCTACATGCTCCACATGTACATTGCTAGTAACATATCCACAAGATATGTATATACACTTGATGGTGTATAAATTTTGCAAATAAAGGAACAAAAATTAGATTTTCACAGTTTAAAAAAAAAAAGACAATAAAAACCAAAATAAAAATAGAAATAAATTGTAAGAGTTTTATGTGTCTTGTTGAAGCAGCAAAGGCACCAAGCTTTAGAGCCCAAATGTAAAACTTCCATTGGCATTCATGGTTACAGAATGTTCTGTGGAAAAAAAAAATCTGTGATTATCTTGTACAAAAGTTAGAAAATATATACAAATGAAACACAACAGTGACATATGCTTTAAATCTATTATGATAATAAATGTGAAAGATACAGAAGTGTTTTTGTTCTTTATTGGAGCTCTTGTAGATCTGTAGTATAGAGCTTGGCTTGTATATAAACTTCCATATAAGTAAAAGTAGATCCTTATTTTTTTCTCTTTGTCTTTTGCTAACAATCTAGCCTATCTTTAAGGTGCCTTCATTGCAACTTGTGTGAACTGCAGTGATATAGAATTCATAGATCACTCTCCTCTCAGCCTCTGCATTCCACTTCCTCCGTGGGACGCAGAAGCTGAGATGAGAGCAATTTGAACAAGGCTCAAGTAAAATCATCTTCAGATAAATCTCGGCTTTAAGCATAAAATACCAGTATGTGCTGAAATTTAGAGTAAAATGTACTCGATAGTAAATTGTAATTATCTATATAAATTATTTATAAATAAAATATTGCATATGTGTGGAAATATAACTTATTTCTGGCATATTTAAATCCTTGTGAGTTTTCACTGCACTACTGCATGCATGTTGCTAAAAAGCTGTGGCATGGAATTTCTGTTTGGAGAGTTTGAATATTTATTTGTTAATATAAAATGAATTTCAGCTTTCAGTTTCAATTTCATGTACAATGAAGCTGGTTATTTGATGGGGATGGGATGGGAGTGGGCGTGGAAATTGGTTAGACCACTTCATTATCAATAAAATTGACAATCTGAACCATTAAAATGTGACAGTTTTATGCAAAGAGGAGCAAAGGTGGTGGATCCTCTATGTAGTTATGAGGAAAAAATACAAATAGGCCATGGTGGCAATTGCTTGATCCCTTTTTAAAATTTGCATAGTACGGTGTACCACTTTTGGTCATACAGGTATGTTATGCCACACCATAGAATGTCTGAAATTTGAAAGCATTTCTATTGTTAAGCATTCTGATTTAAAAGAAGCATGAAAACCCCCAAAATTTGATAAATGAAGTGATGTTGTTCCGCTAAACCAGTAGAAAAATTGAAGCTTTTGTACATCTCAGGAACATCATTGGAATATTCCTTCTAGAGATCTATTGAACGAAGTATCGAAATTTTTTTGCCAGAAATCAACTTGTTTATGGCCGAATTTGGTTTTAAAAAATCTGCATACTTTAAACTCTTTCAGTGCTACTGTATGTGTTCCTGTGGTTCTCAACTCTTGGATTATTCAGATAAAGAAGCTGACAAGGAATTTGTTTCTTGCTGTAAAGCAGTGAGGTTTATGAGAAAGATATCTGGCAGAACTCCTTATGTTCTCTCGCTAATAGCTTAGGATTTACCAATTGAAGAGCAAATGCAGAGATTCTCCTGTAAATCTATTCACGTTAATTCATAGTGACAACTCTGTAGTGAAAACGTGACAAGATATTGTAGCAAGGTTCACAGTCTCATATATGAAGGTCATTCCACATCCTATCACCTAGATAACAAATTGATAGGTTTACCTTGCTAGGTAAAGTGTGTGTTGTCAATTTATTTATCAAATCTAGTTCAGTCTTTAGAGGAAGTGAAAACGCATGCCTCTGTAATCTGAGAACCATATGACATGCACCCAATGTACTGCTGGTTTCTTGCGACCAAATGAAGTGAAACTAATTCTTGAGAATGTGTGCAGTAACGCCTGATATAGCTGTTTTCTTAATTCAGTCACCAAATGGCCATGAAGTACATACATGCTGCGATAATTTTCTTGATTGTCTTTTCTTATTTTCTTGTCATATGCTTGTACACATACTTGTGTAGCCCCAAGGGACCTCCCCATGCTCTGTTGGCTGTAACGGCAAGCCAACAGAGTGTGGGGAGGTCCCTTGGGGCTAATACTTGTGTGACCTGAGAAATAAAGGACACACACACACACACATACATACATACATACATACATACATACATACATACATACATACATACATACATACATACATAACCGTGTTGATATGGCACTCGCACAAAACTACCCCCATTGAACCATTCTTTTTGGAGAAAGGGGATTTGGTCGAGTGGATATGTGCGTTTCTCATTTCAGCTAGGTGACTGGTGCCAAAGGTTGCAGGTTCGAGTCCCGCTCGTTCTGAACATAATATATATATATATATATATATATATATATATATATATATATATATATATATATATATATATATATATATATATATATATATATTCATGTTAATTCATGTTGAGTATAACTCGCTGAAGGCCCTTTAATTTATTTGGGCTTATACAGCCTATGTCAAAATTTTACAGAGGAACGTGTGCAATACATAATATGGACAATAGTACTTCTATGTATATAGGTTAGACAGGGAAAGGCTATAGCTTATGGAGAGTAAAGAGTTTGGACTGTGGAATAGGGTAATGACTACTAGGAAGTGGTTTGGGACAAAAAGACACAAATACAATATTCATACATACATACATGCATGTATGTATGTATGTATGTATGTATGTATGTATGTATGTATACATACATGTTGTCAAGTTCAGAATTTATTCAAGCAACACCCTCCTTAATTCTAATGTTTACGTAAGAATGATTAATTCAGTTAAATCTGGGCACTTTTTTTTTGATAACCTGAAAAACGGGGGACAGAGGTGCCAAGTTGCCCAACATATAAAACGGGTGCTCAAGCTGAAAAATGTTACAAAAAGCGGGAGTCCTATTATATTATAATGGAGCAAACAGGTAAAAAATCGGGATTAATATCATTAGAAAAACGGGAGATCTCCCGCCAAATCGGGAGACTTGGCACCTCTGGGGGGACGGTTGAAGCAGGAATTGATATTGGCCTTGGTACGTGTATTTGTTGGCGTGGTGGCGCGTGTAATGACCCCGAATAACCATCTGAACATTGACGCGTAAAAGCATTGATAATACTGGAATCCGGACCAAAAACCACGTGTAAGGAGCAAAAAGTTTCGGGATCCAGTTTATCATACCGTATCATGGTTTCACGGCCTTGTAAACGCATGGCAGCTGAGAATCTACAGTAATCACATTCATATTTGCAAGATAACTGTTGCGAAATGGCGTTATTGCAACGAATGATACAAAATACACGGTATAGGCTGGTAGTATTTCCTGGACCTGGGGTCAGGCAACCTTGGTAAGTTGGATCTGGCTTGATCAAGGTGGCCCAGTCATTTATCAGTCCATCACATCAGCTGACGGAAGTGACGGGGGATCTCTCTCCATCACGGGTGGCCGTCTCGGACTGATACCCGGTCACTGTCCATACCTCCACACAGTGTGGGCGTATGGACAGTGGCGGGATATCAGTCCGAGACGGTCACCCGTGGTCTCCATGGCCACAGGCCCCGGCCACTCTCGTTTCAGCTTCAAACTGCATTCAAACAAAGGGTGAAGCGTGGTCACTTGTGGTCGTTGTGGACGATCTACATTGCCTCACTTTGACTTCGGTGTTTTGGCAGGGATGGGCGGAGATATTGATCATCATTCAATCAAAGATAAAGATACAGAATACTTTATTCTTGGTTTCACCATGACATCACAGGCACTGACCTACAAATCTCTACTGTGTGAACACAAGTGTGTATTCCGATTCATTCCCATGTTAAATAGGCCTTTTTTGGATGCAAATCACTCAGAGCTGGATAAAGATTTTGAGTTGAAAATCACTGATGCTTTTAAACTATACTCTGCTCTATTAGTACATGGGGTTCAATAAAAATTTGATGTTCGGAAACTGTACTTTTGACTCCTGTGGTCCTGCATGTTTTACATGCTACTGGCTTGTTTGACCCTACTTATTGTTGTCAATGCATGCTGTTCACGCCTTTTGATTCGCTGAGTGCCTTAAGTGCCAGGATGGTGAATCCAAGAATTCGCATACACACCCTCTGGAGACGAGGTGAAAGAATACATCAGGAAAAAGGACACATATGCCCAAGACAAGAGTACATATTGATTGAGGTGTTAAATGCATGCCAAAATCACAGTCACAGATATTAATAATCAAGATTTAAAAAAAAAAAGAAACCATAACTCTACTCTGCTAAGTGTACATTAAGTCACTGGTGCTCGTAACGTTCAGTCAGTCAAGCTTCCGTGCTAATATGCACGGAGGTGGGGGTGGGAGAGTGGGTAAAGAGGTTGGACCTGAAACATCTATGCATTCAATGACCCACATAGGGCCATTTCTGCAATAAAATATTGTGTATTCATCTGTGCAGTCAATTGTGTTAATAAGATGGTGGCGGATTTACCTGAGCGCAGACTCCTGGACTGCGCAATTAAGAGACTGAGGGCGCCAGTCGGAGTCTGACCCAAGTGTACCAGCCTTTGAATTTACCGCTCCAATCACATTATCACACGCAAATCTTCGTTCAGATTCGAACGTTACTCTGCCATCTAGTGTCCTAAGCTAGAACTAGTTTATCGACCAATTTATTTATTTATTTGAAGCACGCCATCTGTCGCCGAATATGTATAAAAGAAAACCGAAATGGCTTTACTAGAATGTGTTTGATTGGTTCACTGGTCGGCATATCTAGCTCACTGATTGGTTTGACGTAGAGAGTTGAAATCAGCGCGTGATTCAAATGGTACACTTGTGTCGGACTCTGACTGGCGCCCTCAGTCTCTTGCGCCGTCCAGGAGTCTGTGCTCAGGTAAGTGGTGGATGGGCCTAAAACCACAACGTGGTCATATGGAGCTACATAGAAAGGTTTGAAAGGAAGCTCACATCTGGACCACCATCCCGCTTCACGTTTGGCATGCTTTCTCCATTTCTGAACACACCAACAAGCTGTAACTCGCCAGTTTATTCCAAAACTATTTTCTACAGGTATATCAGACAGATAATCCGTTGAAATCCGCATGTATCCACAGCAACAAGCCTATGATTGTCGAAAATGTCCCACAAAATCCATTTCAGGCAAAAAGTCTGACATTCCAGCGCCAAATTTAAACGGGTATCTCTTCCTGAATCAAGTTTGTTCTGTGGCATTAGCTGTATGACAACACTTATTAATCGTCAATCCAACCGTATTCTTTGATCCACGGGCGTTTTAATCCTGTTTTAGCATCAGACCGAGCAAGAGAGCTCATTTCTCCATGATGTTGAGACTGAAAGGTTCAATGGAGCGCCATTGGTGCATCCAGTGTCTTTCCCTGTCCAGGCGCAACTGTTTGGTGCATTCTAGACGGGGTGTGTGTGTGCGGATATACTCTAGAATGTGGATTTTTGGAGCGAGACCATGGTGGTCATTTTGGTCAAAATGTCTGTCCGGTGGTTGTGCAGTGACTTTGTTATTGATGTATCAAAAGTGTTTGCGCAAACTGTCTTTTAGTGGGCGCATCATTTGCCCCACATATTGTTTGTTGCATGTGACACAGGTAAGTAGGTACACTAGATTAGAACTTTCACAGCAACCTCCCTTGGGGACCTGGTATGTTCGCCCAGTTTGTGTACTGGTTACTCTGCCTGAAGTGTCTAGACAGATACAGTATTTGTAATCAGTTCGACTGTATTTGTTCCTCTGTCTCTTTCCAGATACAGCTGGATCCAGCTGTGTGTCTGTGTGATATCTGATCCTGGAATGGACCAGCATGTCTTTCAAACTGTCTGAAACCCAATATCACTTCCTTTTCAATTAAGGCTTCTGCATGCGGCGAGGCCTCAAGCGTTCTCCAGTGACTCTGGATGATTCGTTTTGTAGGTGGAAGAGAGGGGTTGAACGTTGTGATCAAGAAAAGCTTTTCTTGATCAGTCTCGGTGGTTGGTTTGGGAGCCAAAATCGTGGACTATTGGAGGATTGTCTTAGAATTCTCCTCATAATCAACGGTCTTGCTGCAGATCCATTTGATTCTGAGCAACTGGCTGTAAGGTCCTCCCACCTTAGAATGTTTGGGGTGGGCTGACCTGTAATGCAGATACGTGTGAGTATCTGTAGGTTTGACGTAAATGGTGGTGTACGCTTTACGTTGTGCATCAATTCTGATGAGAGTGTCAAGAAAGTTGATCTCTGTGTTGGAGACGTGAGAGGAGAACTTAATAGTTTCATGGCAGGAATTCAAGTGGGAGAGAAACTCAGTTAGTTGTATCTCGCCAAAGGTCCAGATACAGAAAATATCATCAATGTAAAAAAAATAAAATAATTGACTTGACAATATGGAATTTGAAGGCAGGAAGGGACATAGCAGCGGTGGGGTGTTTTTCCATTACAGGCAGATTGCTGTGGAAAAGAAGGAGTACCTGTAAATGGCCACGTGGTAAAAGGGGAGGAGGAAATGCTGTTGGTGGCCTCGTGTGATTGTACTGGTGAGGATGAGGAGGGTGGGGGAATTATGATGCAGTGTTTCGTCTGTACTGGAGGGATTCTAAGGATAGGTGGTTTAGCATGTCTTTGCCACATGAGGTATGTTTTTAACCATTCATGATATCTGGCTGCTCTTCTCTGGACATTTTCAAGTTGGCTATATTACTTTTGATGTGTGGGTCCCAGACTGTGCAAACATATATCAAAAGTCGGGTAGATGAAGTTTGTGGCTGCAGGTTATGTCTGATGAATGCACACGTGGAGTTATCTTTTAGCTTCCACATGTGCATTCCAGGAAAGTGTTATTGATGCTAATGCCAAGATATAATTTTTTGGATACAGTTAAGGGTTTATGTTTTTTCTTTTATTGTCACATGTAAATACACTTTTATGCATCATAATTATACACAAGGTAATTAACATAAAATATCACGTATGAGACAATGACAGGAATCTGAAATGTTAACACAAGTCTGCAATACCAAGCTTAACAAATTTTTGTACAACAGGAAGAATTTCTCTCATGCTATCTGTCCTCAATTTCAGTTTCTTTTTAAAGAAATTCCAATAATCAGCTTTTTTTCACTTACTAAGTGGCCTTTGTAGACAGGGAATGCAAAAACAAGTAGTATGAAGTTAACCCAATCATATTGTTTGTACAGTGTAGTATATTTTATGTCCTAGAATCAATACTTGTGAAATTACGATAACATTTTCTCAGCCCAATAAAACAAAAATATTTTTCACTTTTCCTAGTAATGTATAAACTCTCTCGTACATTATTAGAAAATGTTTGTAATATCGAAATTACCCTTGATTACATAATACATAAAACTACTTGGTGACCTACTTTTTGGGTCACTGTGACCCAGTAATTATGGAGTTTGGCACTTGTTTAAGTTTAATGTTTTTCTTAAATAACTCGAAAAGTTATTTTTTTAAGGCTCCGAAACATGTTGAGTAGTTACCCGCTGAAGACCCTTTAATTTATTTGGGCTGATACAGCCTATGTCAAAATTTTACAGAGGAATGTGTGCAATATAGACAATAGTAATTCCATATATATACAGGTTAGACAGGGACAGGTTAGCTTATGGAGAGTAAAGAGTTCGAACTGCGGAATAGGATATTGACTACTAGGAAGTGGTTCTGGGCAAAAAGACACAAATACAATTACCCAATTTGAACAAACAGACATTATATGGGAAGCTTGATGGTAGGCGCATATTTTGAACAGCAACAATTTTTTAATCTGAGTTGAAGGTCAAGGTCAAATGGCAAGTTTGAATATTGGGGTGATCTTGTAAATGCTCTGCATCCCACAATTTTTGAGATAGGCCCATATAACATTTAGGACTTATAAAGTAAAAAATCTTTGTCGACATCAATGTTGGTGGCGCCACCTATAGTATTATATGATATATAGGTCAAAATGTGAACACCTTGTGACTGCAGAACTGTCCACAGTTTTGAAGTTAGCCCAAATAACTTTCAAGACTTACAGGGTGTTTAAAAATCTAGGTTCTTTTCGATATTGGTGGTGCAATCTACAGTATTATGCAATATAGGGGTCAAAATATGAAAATTTTGTGAACACCCTAGCAGCTTTAATTTCAGGCAGATCTTCACCAAATTTGGTGGGATTTTGGGGGAGGTCAAAGTCTAAGTTGGTAATGATACTAGTGGCGTCACCTATAAGCTGATGGAAATTATGAGCCAAAATGTGTTTTAAGATATAAAATTCCATAACTTGAATAGTAATTGGATTAGACTTGCCAAATTTATAGGATATATAGACCATGTCCAAAGCTAGAATTTGATACAATATCAGTGACCTTGACTTATTTTTGTGAGGTCACCATACCTGTAAAGTTGAAAGAGGTGATTTTGTAATGGCAGGGTGTAGCTTGGACTTCAATTGCAATGTCAGCACAGCACCAGGTAGGCCTATGGGCCTCTTGTATTACATAATCTGGGTGTGCTTGATGTACTGTCCGAAGGTCACTGAGGACATAAAGTTAAGGACTCACTCGTTGTCTTGGCAACAGTATTCATCACAGGATTTGCAGAAATAAGCTATTATTACATGTGGAGCAAAGTGCCATCTGGTGGCCAATTTTTACAGTAAGCTTTATATGTTCAGAAGCCACTTGAGTAATCACAGCTTTGAAATGAACAGGTGCAATATAGCCACGATGCCAGCAGAGCATTTGGACCGTGGGCCTCTTGTTTATGATTTTTTGTGTGTTATTGCTATTTTTGACTTGTTCTCTAGAACAGTCACTCAGATTGAGCTGCAACTTGGTGGTTATGTTCTTTGTGGAAGGGTCAAACAAATTGGTTCATGTTACTGGTACATGCATATATGTACATGTACTGAAGTACGTACATGTGTCCTACCTGTGACAGTGCGTTTATATGTGCATAATTTGATGGCGTAAAACAATTTAGTGTCCAACACAATATGTGTATTGTCCCTTATCATACTGCTAAACTTCAGATTGCACTTACTAGGTTGATAAGTTTAAACCAGTTTATTGTACGTACAGCTGTAGAAGGTCTCACCATGGAACCTACACACTATTAACACCCTTTGAATACATTAATGCCACAAATTTGGTGAAAGTGTTGAATATAAAAGATTGTGATGTTTTAGTAGGAAATATCGATGAATTTCCCCAAAATTCCTTCTTTCTGGGAAGTAAGTGTTCAGCCTTGACAGGTTAAATGTTGCTTTGGAACCCAAATCAAGTGTTCGGTGTTCAGAGTAGAGAGGTGTTCAGGGATTGCAGGTTCCAACACTTGACTGTCCTATTGAATTACATACAAAAAAGTTGGGACCCCAAAAAAGCGTTTGAGCAACAGAAGTGTTCTGCTTGGCAGATTTTACTGTATTTAAGTCAGGATCTGTTTCTTTGGCTGTTTCACAAACACTGTTCTGCCCCTGTCTCACAATTTGTGAGTCAGCCATTAACCCTTAACTTTTCTCTGTTGATAGGTGAAGTTAATGTTAACTTGTCTGTACACTTTTACTTAGTTAGCTTGCCATTACTTTGTAGTTATTTTCTCAATGAGTTTCATTTCTCTTTCCAACCAGAGTTTTGTGTCGCTGTTTTGTGTGTTTTGTCTTCTGTTCACGTTTATGCGTATTTCGATGTGTTTAGTGGTACTTTTATTTCCTCATCCCTAGATTTCGATAAAATATTATTATTATGTACATGGGTATTGTCGATTAAAGTGACAATTTTTCATCAGTCCATCTGTTATAACACTGTCACTGGCTGATAGGGAATCACTGTGGATAGTCAATCTCAAGCCTTGCTGTGTATCAGAAAGGGGTTGGTGTCCTTTAACTCCACTTGTATGCCATTTATAGGTATTCCATGTGAGAGCAGCTTAGCTCTGGCTGTAGTATTGTCTGTGTATATGCACCATAGGCCTCGTGCCCATTGTATGCCAGTTATATAATGCTAAAATTTTATGTTCTGAGTCTATCTACCATCACATAACCTCCAGTCAACCTTTAATGAAGTTGACTTAGGGATACTGCTAAGCTTCTTTGATGTTGGCTATCATTCTGGAATATAAGATACATTCCCTTCTAGTCTTCTAAGGAGTAGTGTTTTCCATTTCAAGGCTAAATAAGGCATATAAGGGAGAGTATGACCTATGTCTCAGGTAACCAAGGAATGGTTATTCCTTGTAACATTCTCATATTTATGACACATCACACCAACCTGTCAATTTGGATGGTTGACTGGTAGCTCAGTTTGCGTCGTAATGTACTACTGTTTATGACATTCAGCTGATGTTGTTAGCAACGTTACCCCTGCGTATATAAGCAGCGGTTCACAGTGTCCCCAACCTCCACTGATGAGAATTGCTTGATTCGAAACCAGTCTGGCACTTTCTCTCAAGTTTTTGCCCATTACTGATCTTGCTTGGTGTTTTTATTCCGTTGTATAATGTGCAGGGATCACTTTGGCTACAGCCAGTTATACCACTTCATTGTTTAATTTGGTGCGTTTACCAAGGGCATTCCCCTGAACAGAGAAGACTAGTTTTGCTTGGGCCTGAGCTGTAACTGTACTTGAATGTCCCTCATTCATTACATTGCACATGTCTTGAGCCACCGTATCCATTTTGGTTTTCAAAGTGTGTGAAAACGCCTTTTTTCCTTGAAAAAAAATTCAGTAATTGATATCTCCATAATCTTTGTATCTTCAACCTCCACTCCACTTGTTTTCCTGAGGTAAGTAGTGGTTTTACGTCCTATTAACTGACAAAACCCTTTGCTGTGTCGTGAGGCCAAGTAGAAAGGGGTTTATTGTGGATGAAGTAGATACAGTGGTACCTGTTGTATGCGTGAGCAGCTGCATTGCCTCTTGTGGTCACTAGGCTCAGACATAGAGTCAGTTTCTTTACCTGTGGTGACAGGTCACCTGCTATATGTGGCCACATGCAGCAGGTACCACTGTATTGGTATTGGTTTCCCTTTGTTTGTAATTTGCAGAGTTTCACATTTGACCGGATTAACAGAGAGAAGCCATTTCTGTTCCTGTTTTTGTAGGTTGTTTAGGTCCTGATGCAGTGCAATGGAGTCCTCTGGGGACTTGATTTTGCAGTATAGGATACAGTCATTTGCAAAAAGGCTAGCAGGAGAGGGGACAGGGTCAGGAAGATCATTTGTATCTAGAGCAGAAAGAGTAGGGGGCCAAGGACAGTTCCCAATGGGACGCCAGAGATAACCTGAGAACTAGAGGAAGACTGCCCTTTAAGGTCAACATTTTGGGTGCGGGGTGAGAGGAAGTCATGGATCCAAAGTAAGGTTTTGTTTCTTATGCCGTAGAAATCAAATTTGAGAAGGAGACATTCATGAGGGACAGTGTTGAAGGCCTTGGAGAAGTCAACAAGAATGGTGTCAATCAGTTCAGGGTTGTTGATGCCTTTAGAAAAATCTTGAAGAGTCGGGATGAGCTAGGATTCAGGTGTTCGATATTTATGGAAGGTATGTTGCAGGTCGGTTAGGATATTGTTCATTTGTAGGTTATTCATTATACTATTGACTATTATGTGCTTCATGAATTGACTTCAGAGGAGATGGCTGTTAGGGAAATAGGTCTGTAGTAAGCTGGTTTGTGTCAGTTATCTTTCTTAAAAACAGGGGATATATGGGCATGTTTCCATTCTGTGGGGGGGGGGGGGACTGCCTTGTGTAGAGAAGCTTGAAAGAGGAGTGTGAAAGCAGGGAATAGAGTGGTTGCTGTTTACTTCAAGAAATGGGTTGGAACATTGCCGGGGCGGGTGGATTTGTGTATTTTTTAGCCTGGGAGCAGTTTTTGTACACCGTTTTCAGTGATATGGATATCATTCATACTGTTGAAAGGGCAATTATCTTTGCTAGGCAGTGATAGTTTGAATGTCTTTGTGGGTAAACACAGATATAAACTGGTCATTAAGCAGGTTTGCCTTTGTTTTATTGTTACTGTATATTGTAATAGAACATAAGAAGGTAGAAATAGATAGAATTGTATCCAAGGTAAGAAATGCCGAGACGTCTCGAAGACAAGTATACTTACGTGTTAACCCCTCACTCAAAGCACATGAAGTTTATAACAATAAGTATATCATCATACCAGAATGGGCAAGAGTAGCTTTTACAAGGATGCGCTTGAGCTCTCACAAATTGTACATTGAAACAGGATGTTGAGCACGGATACCACGAGAAGGCAGACTATGCTCCTGTGGTAACAATATTCAAACAGAGCAACATGTTCTTATCCATTGCCCGATTACCATTGATTTGCGTAATACGTATCATTTTTCCTCAAACTCTTGAGACTGCATAGCAAATTTATTTGATGATGCCAGTGACTTTAAGAATTTATCAGTTTTTTGTTACAAAGTTTTGTTAAAGTATGAGTAACCAGTGTTAAAAGTTCTAAAAATATACATGTATGTAGTAATGATTTGACGATACCTGAAGTACCTGGACAGTATCGGACAGTACTATACTCTTCATATGTAATGAAAACATCTGATATTAATGTCCACCCATTATTTGTAATATTAGTTTCTGTCAATAAATCTATCTATCTATCTATCTATCTATCTATCTATCTATCTATCTATCTGTCTGTCTGTCTGTCTGTCTGTCTGTCTGTCTGTCTGTCTGTCTGTCTACATGTATCTATCTATCTGTCTATCTATCTATCTATCTATCTATCTATCTATCTATCTATCTATCTATCTATACTGGTCCATCCTTTTGGTGGGGAGAGACACTGTTGTCACATTTTGTACTTTTGGTGTAATTCCAAAACTTTTTCTGGTTGTTGGATTTGTTTGCACAGATAATACCAGAGATGTAATTACTATGGGCTATTTTACATTTGCACAATCTTAACCTTTTTAAGTTGTTTGAACCGATTCCTATGTCTGAGGGTTTGGGCAGATTTAGGTTTAAATGACAGGGATGTCTGGTAGGCACACTTTTTCCGTCTGGAGCGGTGTTTTATCTTGATGTTTTCCAGGGCTTGTGGACTCTGAAGAAGGTAGTCTTGGTGGGTACATGTTTCTGCATCAATGTGGAACAGTAAGGAGTGCTTCTCAGTTATGGCTTTGGAGAAAAAGGTAGTTTCAGCTATTATTTTGTCATTGTCAGCTTTGTCCCAGATGTGTACATTTGTCACGTGGTTGACACTTAGTGATAGTATCCAAGTCTATGAAGGTACTGTCATCAGGACTCACCAATTTTTTTTTTTTGTTCACTTGTCCTCAGTGTAATGCCCTTGACATTTCACTTGTCCTCCACTCAAAATTACTTGTCCACCCATTGAAATCCTAGTTGTAAAAGCAGACATTTGATTGCTCTCAGGACAAGTATTTTGAAATTTTTACTTGCCCTGACTGGGATTTTACTTGTCGTGGAAAATAGAACATGCAAATTGGTGAGCCTTGGTCATGACTGGAGAGTCCAGGAAGCCAGGCACAGTGGTTAATGTAGAGTGGGTTTGTTGGTTAGCAATAAGTCAAGGGTGTTATAATAGGGAAGTTTGCAGTCTGTTCGAGTCCAATGTCATGGCTAAAGGATAGGAATGTTTCGTTTATTGCTTTGACATATATGGTTGCTGTTGATGGATTGGGTGGACCATGAGATGTCGGGCAAGTTTAGGTCCCCCCGCCCATCCCAATAGTGGCAGAGGGGTTCTGAAATCTGATTTGACAGCAATGAGAACTCCGCTGTGGCTGTTGTGAAGGTTTTTATGAAAGACAGTGTAATCAGGCCGGATAATTTTAAGATTTCACTCAGCAAGATAGGTTTGTCTTCATGGTCCAACTGGGAAGGTCAAGATCGATAGGATATAGACCTGTTGTAGTTGAAGGCATTGCAGTATGTGTGGGCCAGAGGTGTGTATTCTCATTGCTTGCCATTATAAGTAGCAACTATATAGTGTCCCTGTCATGGATTTATGCATATCTAAATAACCGTATTACTATTAGCATGTTCATATTGGGCCAAAGAAACAGGCTCAGTCAGATTAGTGTTGACAACATTATTGATAAGGCATGCCTGATACTAATCATTTCAGTCAGCATTGGTTAGTCCTGTTCTGATCAAGTAGATCTAACCATATTTGTGGACAACTGCAGCCACTATGGTAGCAGTGTTCATCTACGTGGATCTGTGTCTTGGTCACCACATGCATGGTGATGCTTCCTTCTTACTCCTGTTATCCAACACTGTCATGGTAATGCTCATGGTGGCAGCTGGGCCTTGTGTGTTAGTCTGGTTCCAGGATTTATGCTGAAGCTAGTTATCAGTGGAACTAGAATGAAGTGGTTCTCTGTTTAACTGGTAGGTGGCATTTCACTACCAGTGTCTATTGTCAAAATTTTTACATGAGCAACATTTCCACTGTGTTTTACTATACACGTGTTTTCCTTGCATGTTGCACACAATGTGAGTACTGAGCAAATCAGGATTTCTAATGTGATAATTATCACATATTGATTGTAAAGTCTAATTTTAGAATACAACTTGTACTTCCACCTGCAAGCCATGGGCATGGCCACTGTCATGTCTGTGTTTATGTGATGGAGAGGTGGGTGAATAACCCACACCTGGACTGTATGGTAAAGGGGTAACACAAAGGAGACAACTTCTCCTGGGTAGTGTATTTCCTAATTCTTGATTTATATCCCTCATGAAATTGTGTGAATATTGCAACTAGTGCATGTAGTGTCTGTGTGAAATTTAGCATTGGTAGATTTCTGAAGATGTATACACCTACTTTATAACACTTTCATGTGAATACAGTCTTGAAAGACGACTCCTTAAGATGACTAAATTGTGATTTCTCAAAGGAGACATACATGAAAAGTATGAAGCAAAGTGTCCAAAATAGATTGTCTTAAACACGAAACTAAAAAGTCAAGCTTATAGTTCAGTGCATTTTACCCCACATTTGCACAGGCAATAGTCACATTGGTCATCCGGTCTTTCTCAGTGTTACTTGATCAATAATGTCTGGCTCATTGTAAAGTCTACAATGAGTGTGTTGTGCAACAATGTCTGACATGCTGACCAAATACCAGTGACCCAATACATGTATGTTCAAACACAAGTATATATATATACATTTTCTACTTGATTATTTTATCGTGTGCTGTATCTTGTTCCCTTATGTGTTGTTCATTATGTACTTTGCATATTATACATGATATTTCTTTCAGTCGCTGGTGATAGCTTTAAGCTTATGTTTCTTGAAAAACGAAAGCTACATTAAATAGAAATTGAACTAATTTGAAGGAAAGACTGACTTTGCTGACAAATTTCCAGTTGCCAGCTTTGATGAACATCATAAATGTGAGCCAGTTTTAACTCTATAACCCTAGTTATATGTTATACTGTCTGCAGCTATGAAGCAGTTGCCATCTCCGGTGAAATAGAAAATCAAATGCCATTGTCAGGTTTTTCATTCTGATTTTGCCTTTTGTTCATCCAGGTGTCCTTTGTTGCCAAGGTTACCACAGTGCAGCCATGGTGAGAAGAACCTGCATCACATGACAAGCTCCAGGACAACACTTTCAAACAGAGACCACTATTGTGTGCCACAGTCTGCTTCTCTTTTCACCCGAGCTTTCAACCTTTTCGACAAGCTTGTGAACTATACGGTGTTTAGGTGTTACAACGGAGGCAGTCCTCCGAGAGGTGGCATTCGTGGGAATAATATGTACAAACCTAATGTACAGAAAAGAATAAAAAAGCATGGCTTAGCCAAAAGATGCTCTAGCATTAGTCAACTGAGGATACTGTGGAGGAGAAAACTCAGGGGGAGACACAATCTACACACTTGATAGACTCGCTGGACTAAATGACTTGGAAACATACAGAGCAAATGTATTTGTGTAGATGCAGTGGTTATAATTTCTCTGTTTATCCCACTCGGTCAAGTGCCATGCTTAGGTCTTTGGAGCTGTAAGCAGGAACCTGAGCATGCAGATTGTTATATCACTTGATGTCATCCAATACATACCCATGAACCACATCGTTATTTGATTAGGTACATGTGTGTACTGCAGTATTGAATATATTGAGCTTTGT